>JAOTOL010001613.1:0-70000 GCA_034440575.1 Imbricaverruca yamaguchii | reverse complement strand
TGGCGGCCTTGCCATTAGCTAAATCTGAGCGTTGGGTCCGAGACGTCATCATTGTGCGCAACGATGGCTTATTATTCCCAATCTCTATTGATTAACTGATTTTGACCTCCTTGCCCCTGCGTGGTAACAAGCCATTTAGAGAGATTAGCCCGCGTGTGGCTTTTCTCGCCACACGGGGAACACAGTCTACTTCATCACCTGCCAGCTATGCTGACTTTTGCATCACGTGCATAAGCGAAACAAGGGCAGAAAGGAAGACAGTTGCATATATATATATATATAATTGTGTGTGTTTATGAAATCTGAAATTGAAAGCCGATCAATGTATTGAGTCACGATGTACAGTTGGCGTGTGTTTTTCAGTTTTGAATCAAATGGGTACTGTTGACGAAGGCCGGTATGTAAACATATCCAGTGTTAATTTTTTTTGTACGTTACAATATGAACATAAGGCTACTTGGTGCTCTTTTCCAACGGCATCAGCAGCGTATGATCTTTACCATCGCACTACATTGATTGATTATGCTCAGCCTATCGCCGCATGTCATTGATGCTATATCGGTTCCGAACGTAAGGCGCGTTGAAAGAGATGATGACGCCGTTTCGCTTCAGGCCCTACTATCCCGCACCGGTGTGTACGGGGGACATTGATGTCAGAATGTAATGAGAACCTTGATAGCAACGCACCTATTCAGTTAGCCGTTGTCAAGGCACTGCAGTGGGCAGCAGGCCCTGAATAGCCCCGTCCTGCTTGAGGATCCCTGATAATTCACTGAAGTGCTTAAACCAACAGAGCCCGATATACACCCAGTTGGTTGGACTAATCTAGCTGCCGTCGCCATCAGTCGCGACACATTCAATTCGGTGATAGCAAGCTGGGTGTTGGATGGTGTGCCGGCGCATCTTGGGGAGGGGGCAGTGAGCTCCGATGACTTGCTGGCTGTTGGTTTGTTTGTCCAGTGTTAGTGGCGGATCAAAGGTGTTGGGGATGGGCCGTAATGCCCCTCCTGATGACCACACAGTTGTTCGGCATGACAGTCGCCGAGGTACCCTGGGTGGTACGGCTATTCCAATCTCTAGTACCTGCAGGAAATTTGGTTCTATATGACTGAATCACTATGGGTATGGTTTTTCAGTGAAACTGTAACGCTTGCCTGTCATTTATTCATGAAGGTTTAAAGATTATTCTCCAACTTGAACATGGCGCATCATTATTGCTTATTGCCATTGAAAAGTAAAACGGCAACCATATGTCTCTAACTCCATCTATATTTGTCAAAATAGAGTAAGAATCTCTAACAAGGACCATATCGTCATCCAGTTGTGTTGCGCTTTCACAATGTCGAGAACCTGTGTGTAAATGAATTCCTTATGGAGCACATGATAACATAAGGTAGCAAGCGCCATGAATATGCTCAGGAATGTTATTTCGCATGAAATGTGTTTCTAGTCTGTGCCATTATGTTGTCTTGAGCTTGTGGAATCACGGATAAAAACAGATGGTATAGAAAGTCCAGCAGGAGTGAAATTGTCTCCGTCGCAAATGACGGGGTATATTTTGCAGTAATTATCGGTGTATATGTAGTTTGCGTAGCATGATATAGGTGTGTATGTGTATACTACATTATATCAATTCGGTCTCCACCTATTTCCTTGCACCAGTCATCTCCGCTCCAAGTTCGTGACAACTGATAAACGAGCTTCACACAGCGTTTATTCTATGCTGTGAACCGTTCCAGTTGGCATTCCAACACACAACAAACGGACGAGTGTTTCTCTAGGGAGTGCTCTTATGTCCCACGTGTACGTTCCGTGGATTGCTTCGCTGGCCGGAGAGGACAATTATCTGCATGGGCATTTCGAACCTTCTCCATTGAACCGTGACCCAGGTGGCGCATTGCCTCGTCTTAGTGCAGTGCAATGACTATCAAAATAAATGGAGAATTTTGTGGGCGGGGATGGCCAGATGGTTAAAGGTGTTTAGCTCCGGATACGAAGGTCCCTTGTTCATCACTGGCACTACTCGGGACATTTCCCAATCCCGCTACCTACCGGTGAAACAGTGTGGGTAGCGTCATTAATCGTGACCGTGCACGAAGTGCGTCGTGAACCACCCAATAAACAAGCAAACAATGGATAATTTCTGATCATGAAAAGACGTCGCCAGTGCGTCGATCATGTCCAGAGCTGACAGCCCCGCCGAAACCCAATTCTTGTTATGCATATAGCTGCCGACGGAGATTTTCACCGATGCGCCTAAATCTGAAATGCGTAACCAGTGGGCGAAGCTGCCACCCAGTTTTTGCATCCATATCGAATCGGCTCGCCTTTGGAAAGCCGCTTCGCTGGGCGACGGCCGAAATGCGCCAACATGAATTCATCTATTGGAGTCTGTCCCGTTCCAACAACTTCCCCAAACAGCATAAAGCGCCAATTCAGCAAGTCGATAACTGCACGAACGTCTGAAACTGGTCATTATGCGCTGAGGTCAGGCTATTAGCAGCGTGAATATGTTTCAGCATGTCCTCGAATCGCCTGCGACACATAGCGCTCAAGATGTGTCCGTTCCTCACATCGGGTTCGACCTACAAATAAACGCTCAATATTTCGGCACCTGGCAGCAAAATGCACATGAACACTTGCAGTTCATCAGCGCTGAATGTGATACTGTGTTTTTTTTTCGTGCCGAATTGCGAATGGTGTTCTTCACGAGGTGGTCGATCGCTAGTAGTGGCGTCGATTTCTGACTCTTTTTTTTTGTGGTGGGGGGGGGGGGGCACAATATAAGCAAGCAGTCGGCAGTTCAAAATGGATTGGGGAAGTGGCACATTGCATAGGATCTAATGCCAAACAGTGAAATTATTGAGGGAAAGCCAACATTGAGGGGGTACTTGCCTGCTCAAAAGCATGCAAAGCAACACCCATGATCAATACCGTGCCGAGAAACCATTAGAGAATCTTATGTGGTCCGCGATTCGTGCCATCTGCGGATGTGCGATGTTGATTGCATTGGCAGGACCGCTGAAACGAGGGGTGCCCATTCCATGATCGGCATGCGTTTCGGGGCGGATATCCGATCGGAAGAGACGACCTCACCTTCTGATCCAATTTCACATGTCGTTCGGGCCTTCGCTGCCGAGCCTTTCCCTGGGTGCTGGACTCGGCTTTCAGCTGAGACTCGAGAATATTGTCGATTGTGCCACTTGCCGAAACACCACCTGCGTCTGCGTCGGAAGGTGTCGAGATGAAGACGGTCATGTCCTGAGGAGGTCGCTGCACCCCATCGGCCATCGGCTGCTCCTCCTTTTGATTCATTTCGATCCCCTCGATCTGATTCTTCCAGTGGCCGAAGGGACGACAGGCCAATTAAGATACAGCCCCGGTCGGCACTGGCATTGCACAGACAAATGAGTATTCATGTTTGCATATGTCGCTACAAGTATTACTATCACAGTCCAGTGAGTGTGAAAAGTAGAAACCAATCCCCAATGGGCGACCAAAGGCAGCCGTCATCTCCCTCATATTTGACAACTGACACGGTGTTTGATGATAATGCTGCTACCGACCACTCGAGATTGGCGACACCTGACGGTGACCTGGCGCATCACGCATCTCGTGCGCAGCAATAGGCACGTGCCGACAACATTTTAGCGTGGTGCCGCTTCTCAGTATTTATCAGGAAGTCTTTATAGAAAATCTACAGCATTTATCCGAAAATTTACTAACTCAATTTTAGCGTTGCGAAAACGCAACGAAGGACGTCAATGGGTTAAAGTGCAATGCCACTTTCTAACACGGGAACACATGGCGCAATCATACCGAGGAACATACTCAGGTCACCGGAATTACTAGCGGATCCACGACGGACTCAGGCTATTGTGGTAGGACGAAGGTGACACAGACAGCACTGGTCCAAAACGTTCAGATGTCGCAAAAACGTTCACAGTCATCACGTTGGAAACTCAATTACTGTCACCCAGGTGGCTAGGTCCGCTGTCGCCTAAAAAGGCCGATCAGAATGGGTTTCTCTGTTATAGCAGCGGTGTAGCAATGTAGTATCCCTCCTCCAAGCGCTACATCTGGCTTCATCGATGGATGGAGGGTTCGCCGCAGTGTTTGGCATCTACGTCGTGAACGCAATATCCTCGAGAACCAGCCGTACTCTTAACAACAATGAAAACCTCCTGAGTGAAATGAAAATGTCTCGGATGTCCGAACCAGCTCACGTGGAGAGTCGTTCAGCACAGCATCTTGGGAAACACATTGCGCTCAAGCACTTAAGACTATGGGAGACAGCACTACCCCGCCTGTTTATGACACTTGAGTCCAGAATAGAGGTCGAAACAAGCCCAATTCTTCCAGCCCAGCCCGGCCCATACTCGTGTCCATGAGGCCCGAGCCACATCTGTGTTCGTGCAGCCCGCTGTGGATGCAACCCGTGGCCAGCCCGGTCCTGTCACAGAATACAAGATATCTATGGAAATTTAATACTTTCATAATGCATTTTGGCGGACCCTTTAAGCCATTATTACCAAGAATGGTCATTGATATGGGAGTGGCATCCATCGAAATCAGTAATTGGAACATTTACCCTCGCCGTCTTGGGGGAAGGGGGGGGGGGGGGGGGTCCCTTTCCATCCTCACTTTGATTTTCCGCAGGGAGTTAACATACGGCGCTCGGCATCGCGTTGAAATTTGTCATTCATTTTCCCATATCATTTCAACATGTGTGAAATTTTGAGGTCATGGCATCCATGGTCACCGAGTTAGTAAAAACTAAGTGAGGTCACGTGCAAAAATGCCAAACCAATCGTCACACGTTTAGGGCAAATATATTTTAATGACATTTTCAGCGTTTACCTTGTCGTTAGAGAGGTCGGCAGGTGTGCAGATAAAGGTAGGTGTATATATTCAGATAGGAGAGCATATGCCGTCAGGTGTGCAGATGTCGGCAAGTGTGGAGATGTCGGCAGGCCTACAGATGTCGGCAGGTGTGGAGATGTAGGCACATGTGCAGATGTCGATGGGTTTACAGATGTCAGCAGGTGTGGAGATGTCGGCAGGACTGCAGATGTCGGTAGGTGTGGAGATGTCGAGAGAACGACCGATGGCTGTCGCCGGTGGCCTGGCAAGTTCTCTGACTCGATTTGAAGGTTCACTGGAGCCGGACCGAGCTCACTGGCTCACCATTGGAGGGTTTCCAAGTGTTGCCACTTGGGTCGACACATTTGTAAGCGTCATTTGAAATGGATGAGTGTTTGTCAACGTCATTAGTTGTCTGGATATACATTATGACACCCTCCATTTGATTGAATACTTCAACCACTCTGTTGGGTGGCGTCGAATTATTCTCTTGGTTTTGGTTTTAGTAGATTTTCCGTTTTTAGTTGGCTGTAGTAGCATGCTATGAAAGTACACACAAGTGCTCACGATAGTGTTTTTTTTGTAAAAGAGGTGATGAATGCAAGGAAGGGCGGGACATTCCAATTACATGTTTACATCACCAATTTGGTTGCTGGGCTTTCACGATCGGGGCGAAGAAATGAATACAATTTGCAACACAGTCTAGGAAGATAAGACCAGAAAACAGGTCCGTTGGATCACAGCGCCTCCCATCTGCGACGCAAAATGACAATTGGCTCTGGTAGGTAATTGTCCTGTTCGTCTTCTTCGGCACACGGCTCGCTCTGACGCTGGCTGACGTTGTCGAACGCGCCCCCAGGAAGATGTGAACATTTTGCTGTCGCCAGATAGTTCTTCGATGCTGCTGGGGAAAGCTCCCCGGGGTACCCGCTGCAGCGCAATGCGGGTCGGATATCGGTACGGGCACCAGCTTGCAACGAATAACAGGGAGGGTGAACGACTGGATAGAGTTTTGGGAAAGGAAACTGATGCGGATCGGATGGCTCATTGGCTCTCCAACCTTTGTAACTGAAATACGAAGTTGAGTTTTATTGGAAATGGAGCTTCGGCCTCCGCACGCCATTTCATGCCGTTGATATATCAAAAGAAAAAGAAGACATGTTGTGTAATATATTTAAGAAATCCTGAAGCAAGCTTGTTTTGGGGATACAAACAAAAAGTAGTTTGAAGAGAAATTGCCTTAACTGCAAGTCAACTTCAGATCGCAACTATTGCACTGAAGATGGCTTGTAGCCGAAAGTTTTTTTTGTCATTGTACTTTAGGCCATTTCCAGCACAAATTTGAACAATATAGTGACTGTTACTGACCAGTATAGCAATCATAAGGAAATTTCATCGATTTTATTCGATCCAACGTCAGTAGTCTTTGCATAATATATCGTTAGCATATTTTGTGCAATGCATCAGTGAGTTTTGCATAACACATCTTGCATAGACCTTGCATAATCTAACAACCTTAGGCTTCACTTGAGCTTCCATAAGAATCGGAACGTGATTAGCAAAGGTGGGAAAGTTCTTTGTTTCCAACATTTTTATCAATGATCAATATTGCAAGAAATTAAGGATTTAGATATTACAAAGACAGCAAATTATTCGTAGAAATAGCCATGGACTTACACTTGCAGTTCACTTTGCCACGGCTTGTCAATAGGTGGTCGTAGGAACATGCCATTAATTTGCTGCTTTTGCGTTGCTGGTATTTCCTTTCCAAACACAGACAAGTGTGGATGTGACGAGTCCTGAATGACAGCAATTTATTTGACGATTGTAGAATGTACTGAACGGCGCTATCACGATGCGTCGTTGTAGTGTCAATCAATGCTGTTTTTCCACTCAACGTCTCTGTGCTCGACATCAGGCCCCCGACATCAGTATTGACGTCACGCCATTTAAATATTTACTTTTGGGGCAGTAGGTATCCTAGAATCAGGTTACAGTGACATCAACATTTGTAGTAAGTATGGGCTTTACTGAATAAGTCATGTTATACTGATCATTCCCATGATGATGTATTCATGCCAATTAACTAATGCTGCAGGAGTCTTCCAATTATCCACTGTGCCCTATCTCTCACCACGTAGCTGCAACAGCATAAAACATATTAAGGGAAGACTGTCCCCCGCACCCGTTGGTTTGTGTATTTATTCAGGATAGTATACTGTGATGCTGACAAGCCTACGATTATTTAGTCGTTCAATAAAACATTCCTTGAGCGTGTTGGCGGGTGCACTCGAGCATGCTGGATGGGCGAAACATGACCATATTCCTATAGGAGGGGGCGGCGTAACAGTCATTTGCTCCTCTTCCTGGATCCGCCAGTGCTCTGGTGTCCCTAATTTGCAGCTCAGATAGAACCTGTTCTGCGTATGACCATATCTCAATTGATACTCCATTTCTGGTGTTGCAAGTTTTAAAGGGTTATGTTTCATGGCGTCTGTTCGCTTATATGACTTATTGAAATTCGGTGGACCGTGCGAAGTGTGACAAAATAACAAGTATCAGTCTAGGCCATAATCCACGAGAACATCGTCGACCTGCATACAGCTATTCAGCGTTCCGGCTATGTCTGAGCACCGATTACGTCAGTTCTGACGAAGATTGAGGCGACGGTTGAGTTCTCTCTCTCATTTCCCACGGCCCAGACCACTTACGCTGCACGAAAGGCGACGGGACGCTCCTGTCAGACGACTGCGGGACGACGTCCCAGCACACCGGACTTCTCCCCGGCAACAATTCAGCAATGACAAATGGCCGTGAGTGTGGACGACGGTCGGCGCTTCCCACCACGTGCCCCGGCGAGCACGTTAAACGAGTCCGTGATTGGTTCGCTTCCGACGCCGCGGGCTGCCTCTGGTGCGCAACAGATGGGTTTTGGCCCCAGCCAGTGGCCACCGCGTGTCAGACGGCACTCGATGTTGCACCCATCTACAGATGCTGTTGATAAGTTCGGCAGGTTGAGACGACCTCTCGCACTGGGCCGTGGCCCGGACCGCCACAGCTTGGCTGTCGCACCACTTGGCGGCTCTGGATACCGCTTGTGATTCCGGAGACCGTTCGCGTTGTACTTCTCGGTTCTGACCAGTGATTCCGCCCGTCCGTATGTATTCCGCTGAGCTTAAGCGGTGCCTTTTTGGCGCCTGTTCGCCTAAATGCAGGGGTTCGCCACAAGAATACCGGGGGAAACGTCCTGCCCCTCTCCCCAATATTCTCGACATCTGACATTGCCCAGCGGCTGCTGCATGTAAATACTATGGCGGTGGTCAGCCAGAGGCCCGACATCGGCCGCGCCCTGGTCTTGGCCGCCCATTAGCTGATGTCGGACGGCGTCGCTGCTTCGGAATAGGCCAGACGGTGCTGTATTTCGGCACTGCCACCTGATGAGCACGCGATTGAATTACATGAAACCAGACGACAACGAGCTCGCGCCATTTCGACCCGTAATTTCCCGCAGAAGGTCGTCAGGCTCTCCCAGAAAACCGGCCGGATTCAGCTCACCTCTTGCCTGGGTGCCACCTCAACTCCACCGGTAGAAACTCCGTGACGTCACAATGGAGCCCGTGCAGAGCGATGCGCACAACCGAATGACTTGAACTTGCGTTTATAGTATTGATATCGATATGTCATCATGTTTCAGAAATTGTCAACTTGGGCGCATTTTACGCTGGCCTAAGGAATGTATTAGGACCGCTATTGGACGGCATGCGGAATGCATAAGGAATGTGCAAAATTTCTTTTGACATGCGCCTTTGCATAATCAGTGCCCGGAATCGACACGAATATTTGACACCCTTGCAACCAACAAACCAGATGATGGCTGAGTTGGCCTCGTCTGTAGGTCTGTGTTCACATGAATAAACATCCCCCGCATATCTGCGTAATCGCATCATCCGATCGGGTGAGCCTTGGCCCTTATCAACAAACTGCTCGTGAAGTGCCTCCGTGCTCCATGCTTGGTTAGTGGGTGTATCCGGGTTTGCACCAGACCTCAATGGCTTGTGCTGTCCGTTTGCAACGTGATCTGCATCGTATTGCATGGCCTGTGTTTCTTGAGGTTGCCGCGGGCAGCATCCGACTCTAAATTTCCTACACTTCCGATGTACCCTGGTCGTGACCTGTTGAGTTCGACCTCAACCATTGCGATGTTTCGTTATGTGTGCCTCTCTGTGTTTCGCCGTACGCTGAGCACTGCGTTGAGCACCACAAGTTGGACATCATGTTCGGTAACTGCTACGGCCCATTTGCGATCCGAACTGCATGCATTTCCGGTCCGTGCCTCGGCCTGCATCGGTGTCGGCCTGTGTCTATATCAGCCTGTGCCAGCATGTGTCAGTGTCGGCCTGTGTCGGTGTCAACTTGTGTCGGTGTCAGCCTGTGTCGGTGTCGGTCAGTGTCGGTATCGCCCTGTGTCGGTGTCGGTCGGTGTTGGTGTCGGCCTGTGTCAGCCTGTATCGGTGTCAGCCTGTGTCAGTGTCGGTCAGTGTCGGTATCGCCCTGTGTCGGTGTCGGTCGGTGTCGGTATCGCCCTGTGTCGGTGTCGGTCGGTGTTGGTGTCGGCCTGTGTCAGCCTATATCGGTGTCATCCTGTGTCAGTGTCGGTCGGTGTCGGTATCGCCCTGTGTCGGTGTCGGTATCGCCTTGTGTCGGTGTCGGTCGGTGTCGGTATCGCCCTGTGTCGGTGTCGGTCGGTGTCGGTATCGCCCTGTGTCGGTGTCGGTATCGCCTGTATCGGTGTCGATTGCTGTCGGTATCGCCCTGTGTCGGTGTCGGTCGGTGTTGCCGGTCGGTGTCTGTGCCGGTGTTGACCCATGGCGGTATCGGCATGTTGGCATCTACCTGTCGGTACCGGCCTTTCGGGATCAGCCTGTCGGTATCGGCCTGTCGGTATCGGCCTGTCGGACAACGCACACCAATGAGGGGAGTAAAGCACACCAATGCGCGCCAGTAATACTTAATATCGATTGAACACTTGCGCATATGCCAATGGCAAGTGAGTGCAATAGTAGACATCTATGTGCATTTCGCAATGTATAGTATAAATACTGTTTATACCAATGATACCAATGCCATTCATAATAGCATGAACGTTCCCCCAGTCATAACTTACATGTCGGGTCCATTTTCTAACAAATATAATATTTGGTATAGCATCGCTTTACTTTGCACCATCATGTATCGCTTCGCCATAGTTGGGATATTTTGATGCAGAACTCTTATTATTATATTAGACAGAATACACAAATAAAACAACATGCAAACTTTAGGTGACATCATCAGAATGGTGAGGTGTTGTGGCATGTGCCTATCCAACATCACACCGCAACACCAAATAACATAGGAACTAACTATGCACCTTTTGGGTGACTACTTCCTGCTATTATCACTAATCTGATGCCGAATTCCGAATATATACATTACTCTCTGGGATCATATGTTGACGCTAGAACTACAAGCCCCTAATTGGAACACACACACACGCACAAGCACACACATGCAGGCACGCACACACATACAGACACGGACACATAGACACACACAAGCACACAAAACACACACCTACACGCATAGACATACAGACACAGGCTTACAGACAGACAGACACACACACACACACACATACAGGCGCGCACACACACACACACACACACACACACACACACACACGCACGCACAAAAAAAACACACACGCATACGGACACAGACAGGTAGACACACCACCGCACAAAGACACACAGACACAGGCACAGGCATACAGACACGGACACAGGCACATATGCATACACACACATACATACATATGCATACAGACAAAGGCACATAGACATGCACACGCACAAACACACAAGCACACACACACAGACATACACATTCGCTACACCCACACACACGCGCGCACACAAGCATAATTCGGTGCAAGGAGGAAATTTATTTTGACCCGAATTGTTTCCCAGACATATCACAGACTAGATGGCATGAAAATCTGTACAACATTTGATACCAATCAATAGTTTGTGGTGAAAAAGTGCTTGTTCTTATTAAATTGGTCAATAGGAGTCCCCAACCAGCCACATAAAAAAACGGCTAAGGAAGGTTGGAAATCATCCTGTCGATTCACATTTGCACATGCAAACTACATCCTGCTAAATTGTACCGTGAACTGCCAACATACTGCACTGCTCTCAATGGTAATGACATGGTGAGATCAAAGCGGGGATATTCTCTATCACCGTGAGGCCAATCACAGCTGGAGTCTTGGCAGTTAATTCGCCATTCTAGTCATAGGCTCAACGAGAATGAAAGCCAAGAAGACGCTCTGATCACCTTGCCACGAGGAAGCCTGAGTACCGGATATATCCAGGCAGTCAGAACACTCCTGGTCGAGTGTCACGAGTAAGCCTGAGTACCAGGTATTTCCAGGTAGTCAAGACACTCCTGGTCGAGGGCCACGAGTAAGCCTGAGTAACAGGTATTTCCAGGCAGTCAAGGCACTCCTGGTCGAGTGTCACGAGTAAGCCTGAGTACCAGGTATTTCCAGGTAGTCAAGACACTCCTGATCGAGGGCCACGAGTAATCCTGAGTAACAGGTATTTCCAGGCAGTCAAGGCACTCCTGGTCGAGTGTCACGAGTAAGCCTGAGTAACAGGTATTTCCAGGCAGTCAAAACACTCCTGGTCGAGTGTCACGAGGAAGCCTGAGTACCAGGTATTTCCAGGTAGTCAAGAGACTCCTGTTCGAGTGTCACGAGTAAGCCTGAGTACCAGGTATTTCCAGGCAGTCAAAACACTCCTGTTCCAGGATCACGAGTAAGCCTGAGTACCAAGTATTTCCAGGCAGTCAAGACACTCCTGGTCGAGTGTCACGAGTAAGTCTGAGTACCAGGTATTTCCAGGTAGTCAAGACACTTCTGGTCAAGGGTCACGAGGAAGCCTGAGTACCAGGTATATCCTGAGTGTCAGAACATTCTTGGTCGAGGGTCACGAGCAAGCCTGAGATATACCAGGTACATCAGGTATATCCAGAAAGTCAAGGCCTTCAATAGGCTTGTCACGAGTACGACCAAGTATCAGGTGTATCTAGGCAGTCAAGGCACCCTTGGTGGTGTGTGACGAAACCTGTTTATACATCGCATCTAATTCCAGGGGAATCAGCAACAAGCACTACGCATAATAGTCTTCGCTGAAAATAGTGAGGGATAAAAAGATCTTCGGGTACCCAGGTCAACACTCGGGAGCAAGACATCGCATTAATTGGCGTCCGCGAGCAATTGTACGTGCCAGCACCTGCTAATATAGAACAGGCAAATGTCTGAAGATAAACCTTTGCATTTGCGGTTATTTCGTTATTTTAATACCCGTCGTTGCAGGGCTAGACACTGATTGACGTTGCTGCTGCCCCTACTGGATATAAGACCCTCTCGTACCCTATATAAGACCTTATATAAGACCCTCTCGGAATCGGAATCGTCTGAAAACACGAACTCCAGTCGCATGCAACCCTCAATCTAGCTGGATGCAACAAATATGCAACATTGGCAATGAGCAGTAGAGTAACTCACCTGTTGCACCGAAGGCTGGCATTTCCTGTGTTAGCTACGGGTGTTAACGTCGGAATCTCTTCCAGCGAATACGTCGAATCTGAGTCATCATTTTGCATCAATAGGTATTTCACTTGGATTAATTCCATGCTCAATTATCAGCTATAATGGCCATTAAACAGGCATCGTCAGTAGAGTAATTCACCGTCAGTAGAGTAACAACGGAGATAGTCCGTTTGCAATTAATTTTCCCGTCCAATGAGTCAGGAAATGGGTAATCAACAGTGGTGGTTGATAGTGGTGGTCGATAGTAGTGGTCGATAGTGGTGGGCGATAGTGGTGGACAAGAAGTGTCGGCCGCCCGCACTAAGTTCTTACGCCATGAGAAGCGGCTGCATCGCCGCACTTGGCACCTGGCCTGACCCGCAGGTCAACAACTGCCTGACCTGTCCCGCAGGTCAGGCAGCTGTTCCGTGTCGCCGGTCAGGGTGGCGGGGTTAACCTAACGTTGTCAGCAGCCGCAGTCGACGGCGCCTGTGGCTCTCGTGTTCCCATGACGTCAGAACTTCGCCTAGCGGCTGCGGTTCTCGTGCAGTTTTATCAGGACTTCCACGGGAGTCTGCGACTCTGATGTAATGTCATTATGACTTCCCGAGTGGCTGTGGCTTTGATACATTGCTATCATGACTGCCTCTGGGCGCCATGATAGCAACGTATTTGATGTAATGATATCATGACTCGGGGCTTTGATGTAATAATAGCAGGACTGTCCCGGGAGTACATGATTCTGATGTAATGGCCCCAGGCATCTGCGGCTCTGACCTAATGTTATCATGACTGTCTTGAGGCGTCTATAGCTCTGATGTAATGCTATCAGGACTGCCTCGGGTGTCTGTGGTTCTGATGTAATGTTATGACTGCCGCGGGTGTTTGTGGCTCCGATGCAATGTTATAAGCAGGGATGCGAAGCCGGGAAGATTTTGGCTCCGGCTCCGACTCCGGCTCCGGGGAAGTATCCCGGCTCCGGGTCCGGCTCCGGCTCCGAGTAAAATGTCCCGGCGGCTCCGGCTCCGGCTCCGGCTCCGTACATCCCAAACGTGATCAATCCATTTAGTAAGAGCTAGGGGATGTAAAAAAAAGTTAGCCGCGACCACTCGGAGGCGCAAACTTCAGATAATTATAAGCAACTTTCCCATATAAACCCTGCATCTATCTTTAAATAAACACCCGCCCCCGCCCAAATCATTTTTCGGTGTTATGCCCTCGTAAACTGACGCTCGCTTCGTGCCGTATTGGGGCAATCAGAAGAGGGGAGACTCGAATCAACAACACTCCCCATCTTGTGAATTGTCCAAGGAACACCATTGTTATAAATTGTAATGTTTGACCTCATTTCTAATAAGGTACAACAACCCGTTGATGATGGAAACAATGAACTTAACTAAACTAAACATGGAACTATTGCATTGACTACTAAGGCTAGAATATGGTTATTGGTTATTCTACCATTATTTGATGATATTTCTACATGTTACTCCTATTTCAACATTTTTGGTTTAAAAAATGCGTTTTACTACCATACCATACCGTACAAGGTAAAATGTGTTAATTTCACGTTTGCTAATTTTGTTTAATTTACACCTCTTTCGGAGTCGGAGCCGCCCTGCTTTTGACGGCTCTGGCTCCGACTCCGGCTCCGAGTAAAATGTCCCGGCGGCTCCGGCTCCGGCTCCGGCTCCGGGCAAAATGTTCCGGCTCCAGCGGCTCCGGCTCCGGCTCCGGCTCCGGCTCCGCATCCCTGGTTATAAGGACTGCCTCAGTTGTCTGTGGCTCTGATGTAATGCTGTCATGACCGCCTCGGGGCGTTTGTGGCTCTGATGTAATGTTATCATGACCGCCTCGGGGCGTCTGTGGCTCTGATGTAATGTTATCAGGACCGCCTCGGGGCGTTTGTGGCTCTGATGTAATGCTATCAGGACCGCCTCGGGGCGTTTGTGGCTCTGATGTAATGGTATCAGCACCGCCTCGGGGCGTCTGTGGCTCTGATGTAATGTTATCTGACCGCCTCGGGGCGTCTGTAGCTCTGGTGTAATGTTATCAGGACTGCTCCGACCGCTTTGTGTCTGATGTATTCGACGACCTGGTGCTGAGTTGCGGCAGGCTTGTGTCGCTGACGACTGGCCTGATCCTGGTGCAGGCCATTGGTCAAGTTTCGGCCTTAACAGGTGGCGATCGAATGTCACACAGCTTCGTCGACCGCTACCTGCCAGTGGGAATTTCACGTGATTATTGCAATACCAGGAAGGGCCCTACCGCGAGGACACTCGCATCGCGAAGGCATCCACTGACCGTCGGGTCACGTGGTGTCGCCGATCTCGCAGCCGATTGATCGTGGGCGGATAATAGCGACAGATTGGACCCGAAACCACCGCCGTTCGGCTGGCAGACGAACACCATGTCTCTGGACTAGTGGCCGGCGGCGACATGTCTCTGTCAATCTGTCACAGTCTGTCGTGTTGCGGACCCTGCTGCACTTCACACGCAATTCCCGCCGCCACGTCCAATGTCCCACTTGACAAAGCCGTGGCGATAAGAGCATTAGGTTTAAAGGCGAGATGTAAGTTCGTTACGATGCGGTCGTCTCTGCCGAATCTTCACGTGGAAGACGCCGAGACATAATGTCGAAAACCAACAGGGTGTGGTTCGTGTCGGGAATACGTATAGAAAATGTCACCTGGAGACGGAAGCACTGATATTTCGGACGGTTGTGTCATGTTCTACCACATCCAGAGCTTGTCCTACCTATCAGTATGAATTTCATCGTGCGTGAATAAATCTCAAACTTGTGCATCCCATTTTACGTTGAGCATTGCAATATTTGTCAACTTATTCGCTGGCGATCTACTGATGCATTTATGACGCTTTGACTATAGTAGTCAGTACTACCGCGACAACCTACAACGCAGCTATTTCATATTTACTATTAACATCTACCAGTGCACGTCATTTTCCTACCTTCCAAACTCCGAAGTGCAGGGAATAAAGAAATAGTACGGCCTCCCATCCCCGTCTGGTTTTTTGCAAACGGAATGCTAGCGAATTTAAATTCAAATCCTCGTGTTGCATGTGATGAGATATTGTTATTGATAATACCTTCGTATATTTTGGCTTACCGATAACGATCCCAGGTCAGTTTATTGGCACAGCTGCAAGTGTATTCATCCTATGCGCAGGACTAGCAAACGACAAGCGCATGAAATGTTCTGCATAATATGTCTCTATTTCCTGAAATGCTGATCAAGTGGGAAACCATCGAAACAGTGCCAAGAAAAATATGTTTTCCTGTTTTCAGTATAAACATAAGCGCCAAGCTCATTTGCTCAGTCCTGATTAACCTCCGAGTGACTCAAGGTGTTCAATTTGTCCATGGTCGCGAAATAATATTCAAGGGTGGGGCTGCACCACACCCTGTACAGGGAGCGGTTGCAGAAACAATGTGTAAGGTTAAAAGGAGCAGCTTCCGCTCTTAAGTTCGAAGTTAGGCGAAAACATATTGCGAAATATCTGGACTGCTGACAATGATTTTGGAATTACGGATTGGACCACATATTAACAAAACATTTGATTATATATCGTTTATAGAAATCGTGCAGCTTAATATTGTCAGTTAGAAAGTAATCTTCGAACACTTTGTTTCCTACTTTTCAACGCGTTGTCTTTTAAAAAATGTATCCACTTGTCCCAGCTATCCCCTCACTAAATGAACAGCTCTCCGTATACCATCGCATTTGCCAAGGATAATCCATGTTGTGCTAAGTGGAATACGCGAGCGCCATTTAATGGTCAACTGGAACTTGTCCGGTGTCGTCAAGTCATATTTTTGTCACTGCTACAGCGTTTCTGGAGGACCAGGTGGAGGGTGCAGCGTGCAGCGTTTCTGGAGGGTGCAAAGTGCAGTGTTTCCATGGGAGCATATGGATGGCGTAAAAGTGTTGTGTTTCTAGAAGATCGGGTGGAGGGCGCAGCACGCTCGCGACGTCATCAGAAGCTTACAGCAAAAATGGCCGGTCTTAGCTGCCGATAGACTACACACCTCTAACGGGGGAGGAATCTATTCTACCATATTCTCGACTGGTGGCCAACTTCGTGTCGGTTGTCCAGCTTTGCTGTTAGGAAAACACCCGGATGCATATGAGTGAGTAATTTCATGAAGAGTTCAGAAACGCAATTCTGCACGTGAAGGATCAATTATTTTTTCTCCGAATGTATACGTCGTAGAGCCGATTTTCTTTTACGAACATTGCGTGAAGGCAAGATGCTCAAGAGATATGCGAAGTTTTACCAAAAGCCATTATCTTCGGTAATCATTGTCCACAGTAATCAAATTAGTCCAGGCTCTGGTCATAACTGAGCGGATATTGCTGAGAAATATATCACTTTTATGTCCCATTGGGACCGAGGGCATTTTACAACGGGATAAATGCTTTCCAGAAATTGAACGAGCCATTGCTTATAATACTGGCGGCGGGGCTTTAGGGCGCATCGACTGCGAAACACACGCTATGTAAATCTTCGCATGTGTTTGTGCACAGCCCAGCCTGATTGCGCTGGCCTGATTGCGCTGCGACCATTTGCGGCCGGACGAATTTCTCAGTTCCAAACATGTCTCGGTCTCCAACACGACGTGCGGCCGCCCATGCGGCCACAGGGCTGTCGCTGCTCTGTCGGCCAGCTTGGTGTCTGCCGCCTTCAGCGATTAGCATGCCAGAAATCTTGCGGGTATTTAAGGATTTATCAGCAAATTGTTCAATGTATATGAAAAAGTGACCGGCTGTAATGATGAAAGGGGCCTCACAAGCTGCCGGATGATTATTCCCATTAGGGTTGTTGGCAAAGTTTACATCCATAAAGGATGTAGTGGACTGACAGAGCAGCATATATGGCACAAGACCAGTCAAAAAGCTCGCCGGTCCCGAACGGGCCTTCCTACCGGAATCGGGTTCTTGAATTTGTCACCTCTTATCTCTGTGGATATCAAGGACAACTATAACCTAAATATCCATAAAACAAACATGTGTACGGGTGTAAGGTCACGAGGGCTCCATGAGTTCTGATCGCAGCAATACCACTCTTTAATTTCCAGGAAGAAATGAAGGTGATGTTTGCGTCAAGCTTCATCTTTTCTTTGTTTGCGCCGGACGTTGCTTCTCGCGGATCCGCCACCAGACGGCGACGATTTCAGGAGTACACGTGACCGCCGAAGGTCGATTGTGCACCTTGCTAACATCGTGGACAAATTTATATTTGCTTGCAGGGCGACTAGGGAGTCGATTGTGTCGCATACTTTGCATGCCTCCCCTCCAAAAAATAAATGCGACGATGTCGACAGAAAGCACCAGGCGCCGTCTCGTTAGGGGCGGCCTTAGACTCGACCACTGCTGAATGGCTTCACCTCGGTACGGGACGTGTCTGACGTTCTCACTGTGTTGTGTTGTCTCTCACTGCGGCTGTGTTTCGGCCCAGCCGTGTGCCAATGGCCCGGGGCGGTGGGTGCGGGTCCGGCACCGCGATCGATGACCGACCCATCATAGTCGCCGCGTCAATAGCGTGACAGTAACACTTCCTCGGAACAATACGGCTGACTCCACCGCCAATATTAGGGACAAATCTGGGTTTCTGGTAATAGCGCAGGTGCCATCATTTTGGAAGTTGGATGAAGGTATTCCATTATATGTGAAGGCGATTCGAATATGGTGCCTTTTATGTAAAACAGGTAGCAACATGGATATATGAATACACACACACACACATATATATATATATATATATATATATATATATATATATATATATATATATATATATATATATATAAGTACAACTTGGGAGCGGATCATAATCTATGCACTGTTGGTTGAACACAATCGTGGAACGAGTGTTGCACTCATTCTCCTGCAGACTCTCTATCTGTCTTACGATACGTTTTCCATCGTTCGTATGTTCATGCACGATATTCATACACAGAACTAGGATATACAAGTGGAACACTCGTTATATTTTCGACGCTTGAAAATGTCCCACGAACATTTTCATGACTAGTTCAAATTAGTCACGATGATAAGTTTGGAAAACAATAAAATGCATACACATGCGATACATGGCATGTTACTTCCACTTTACACATCGAAGGCGACCATTCCAGCCACCTCACACGCCCCGACATTACCATGAACATAAAAGTCCTAGCCACAACCCTTGATAAGCGCCGCCTCCAAATCTTGGACGCGGTTTTTATCAGGGAGGTTGACACAATCCATCAACCGCCAAAGCAATGCACGAGGCCCGATGCTGTTATATGATGGCCCACAGCTCACCATCAGGAGCTAGGGCAGGGATGCGGACCCGTGAAAATTGTGGACGGCTCCGACTCCGACTCCGAGGAAGTATCCCGGCCCCGACTCAGACTCCGCCTCCGAGTAAAAGTTTCTGGCGGCTCCGGACAAAATGTACCGGCTCCGGCTCCGTACATCCCAAACGTGATCGATCCATTAAATAAGAGCTAGGGAGGATGTAAAAAACGTTAGCCGCGACCACTCATGGGCGCAAACTTCAGACTATTATGAGCAACTTTCCCATATAAACCCTGTATCTATCATTATACTAGGTATAATGTGTTCATTTCACGTTTGCTAATTTTGTTTGATTTACACCTCTTTCGGAGTCGGAGCCTCCATGCTTTTGACGGCTCCGGCTCCGACTCCGGCTCCGAGTAAAATGTCCCGGCGGCTCCTGCTCCGGCTCCGGCTCCGGCTCCGGGCAAAACGTTCCGGCTCCGGCGTCTCCGGCTCCGGCTCCGGCTCCGGCTCCGCATCCCTACCTAGGGCGATTGACAGCGATGGATGACATTTGTTCTTGTTAGTTCACCGTTTTATTGTACGCAACAAAAGTGGAAGAACCATCCCATGTCGCAGGTGTATGTATACTATTGTTTTCCAAACTTGTGATCGTGACCAATTTGAACTAGTTTTGTATATGTTCGTAGGAGGGTGGAACGTCGAAAATGTAACGGGTGTTCTACTTGCATATCCTAGTTCTGTGTATGTATATCGTACATGAACATACCAGCGATGAAAAGCATATCGTAAGAAAAATAGAGAGTCTGCAGAAGACAGAGTGAAACGCAAGTTTCGTGATTGTGTTCAACCAACAGTGCATATATATATATGGGATGTGTGTGTATGTGTATGCATGCATGTATCAGTCTCCTTTCATCATTGGGAATTTCCATAGACCCACCCCCACCCCGGATTCGACCACACACTGGTGGTGTCCATGAATCAGCACTTTTGCCACCCGTACGACTCCATGATCACATCTCTGAAAACCAGCACGTCATTTCCCGAATAATGCAAGCGGACGCAAATCGGCACCTACATTGGACTGTCGTGACAGTTTCCTACTAAAGCCGATGAGTTGATCCTTGATTTGCACCTCGGTCCCCCCTCCCGAAATTCCCGGTAGCATCACTGCATCTGCACCTGCAGTCTCTGCTTCGGTACTCACGGCTCAAGCCTCCTGCAGTCAGCTGGCTACATCGCTGACGTCGGAATATGAACTGGTTTTATCGCGGAGACTTGGCTCACAAATGTAATAATCTTGTTGACAATTCCATACATGAATACCAAATGATTTCCATCCACCCCAATGCTGAGTTATAGGCTGCGGCCCGGGAGATCAGTCTGAAAAGTTCAGATGTCTGAATCATTCGCCATCCCTACGTACTAAATATATGTTCCGTCGGGCAATGGACTGGCACTGGGTTTATTGGACATGACCTCTGCTGGCCCTGCGCCTCAAATCTGGAGAAAAACTTGCAATCTAATCGTTTTTCTAGTCAGCGAAGTAAACAAGCTGCATCAAGTGTTTTCTTGTGCTTTCATTCATTTTGAGGAGAAGATGGTTGTCGAGGCTAAAAGAGGAGACTTATTTCATCCAAATATTCATATCTTTTGGGGAACATTTGAAGTCATGCTCACTGCATAAACGTCCGCTAAGCATTGCACTGCATCCACGCATGAGTGGACAATGTTTAGTTTACCGACCGTTGAAGACCGTCCCTGGACATCTATGGCTATCTATGGATTACTATATCGATAGGGAATGTTTGTATGAAGACATTTTCCACGCATTATTTCCTGCTAGCTCCCGTTTTTGTTCAGTAGCCAAACCCAAACGAAACCAATCTGCGGTAATTCTATATCCAGCTCTGAACGAGAATATCCCCAGCTTGGCTGACACAGTGGCATATCACAGAGCTCAGAATATGCCCAACATTTCTGGCACAGAGGCCATACGCAAAAAAAAACAAAACAAAAAAACACACACACAAACGCACACACACACACATACAGACACGCACACACACACACACACACACACACACACACACACACACACACACACACACACACACACACACACACACATACACACACATACACAAACACACAGAGACACAAACACAGACATACGGACACAGACCCGCATACACAAAGACCCAAACACGGACACACAGCTACGGACAGAGACACATATACATACACACACATACTTATACATACAAGGATATGAGGACAGGGGCGTCGCTACCGGGGGGGCAGAGGGGGCAATTGCCCCCTGCCGTGAGACTGGGGGGGGCGCCGCCCCCTGAAATTTGAGGAGGCCCCCAGGACGAAAGGAGCCCCCAGGACAAACGAAACCCCCAGGACAAAAGGAGGCCCTTAGGACAAAAAAGCCCCCAGACAAAAGAAAGTACCTCAGACGAAGGAGGCCCCATACGAAAGAGGCCCTCCGGACTAATGGAGGCCCCCAGGACAAAACAAACCCCAGACAAAAGAGGCCCTCCAAAAGGAGGCCTTCCAGGACTAAAAGGAGGCCCTCCACAAAAGAGGCCCTCCAGGATGAAAAGGAGGCCCCGAAACAAAAACATATTATACAAATGGCCCCGGGAGGCCCCAATTTGTAAAAAAGTCACCTAGGAGGGTAGGAGGCCCCAGAAATCCACCAACCCCAGGACGAAAAGGCCACCAGGACGAAAAGGAGGTCCCCATGATGAAAAGGAGGCCCCCAGGACGAAAAGGATGCTCTCTAGGACGAAAAGGAGGCCCTCCAGGACGAAAAGGAGGCCCTCCAGCCCTCAGTTTCCCATTCCAGAACCATACTAAGGGCCTAAAAACAGTAGGAGGCCCTAACACAATGGAGGCCCCTTTTCGGGGAGCAGGAGGCCCCCTTTCGATCTCGCCCCCCTGGAAGAATTTCGTGGCGACGCCACTGTATGAGGATAATGCATATGCATATCATATAAGGATAAATCCGTCTTCCATATGCAACACCATATCACATCAACACATATAACACTTGCACGTGGACACCGGCGGTCACATCAACACATACAACACCTGCACGTGGACACCGGCGGTCACATCAACACATGCAACACCTGCACGTGGACACCGGCGGTCACATCAACACATACAACACCTGCACGTGGACACCGGCGGTCACATCAACACATACAACACCTACACGTGGACACCGGCGGTCACATCAACACATACAACACCTGCACGTGGACACCGGCGGTCACATCAACACATACAGCACCTGCACGCGGACACTGCCGGTCACATCAACACATGCAACACCTGCACGTGGACACTGCCGGTCACATCAACACATGCAACACCTGCACGTGGACACCGGCGGTCACATCAACACATACAACACCTGCACGTGGACACCGGCGGTCACATCAACACATACAACACCTGCACGTGGACACCGGCGGTCACATCAACACATACAACACCTGCACGTGGACACCGGCGGTCACATCAACACATACAACACCTGCACGTGGACACCGGCGGTCACATCAACACATACAACACCTGCACGTGGACACCGGCGGTCACATCAACACATACAACACCTGCACGCCATCGCACCCTCGCTACAGTACCACACCATTCCACAAACGTCAAAACCAGTTATGCGGAATTCTGAGCTCTGTGAAAATTATGTTGGGGTAGTGTCATGAAATAATGGTAATGTTTGCACGGGACGTTGGTGATGCTCCCTCCTTCCGTCAGTCACTTGTGACGCAGGATGGCCTGCGTCACCGCAGGATGCTTCCCCACCCTGCCGGGTGTGTCGGGCATGTCTCGAAACACAGGGCGACCTGAAGCCCTTCTAACGCCGACGTGTCCGTCGAAACAGCCAGGCTGAAAAGGTTTGCCACTGATCTGGAGCCATGCAGCTGGAATGTCACCGGCGTCTCATCGGTTCCGACGTACTGGGCTCGGCAACAGCAACAATACCACGCGACGCTCTCCCGGCAACTCTGCCCCTCTTGCCCTCTCTCTCCCTCCCTTTCATTCTCTCCCTCCCTTTCTTTCTCTCCCTCTCTCCCTATCTCTCTCCCTTTCTCTCTATCTATCTCCCACTCTCTCCCTCCATTTCTTTCTCTCCCTCTCTCCCTCTCTCCCTATCTCTCTCTTTCTCTCTATCTATCTCCCACTCTCTCCTGCTCTCTCCCTCTTGCACTCTCTCTCCTTCCTTTCTTTCTCTCTCTCTCTCTCTCTCTCTCTCTCTCTCTCTCTCTCTCTCTCTCCCTCTCTCCCTATCACCCTCTCTTTCTCTCTATCTATCTCTCCACTCTCTTCCGCTCTCTCCCTCTCTCTCCTTCTCTCTCTCCTTCTCTCTCCTTCTCTCTTTCTTTCTCTCTCTCTCCCTCTCTCTCTCAGTCTCTCTCCCTCTCTTCCTCTCTCCCTCTCTTCCTCTCTCCCTCTCTTCCTCTCTCCCTCTCTTCCTCTCTCCCTCTCTTCCTCTCTCCCTCTCTTCCTCTCTCTCCCTCTCCTTCTATCTCTTCTCTCTATCTCTCTCTCTCTCTCTCTCTCTGTCTGTTTCTCTCTCTCTCTCTCTCTCTCTTTCTCTCAGCCGGCCGAGACGCTGTGCTCGATCTGACGCCACTGACACCAGTCGGATGGTCAATTCGCGCCTCGGCAGATCGGCTAGCACGGCGCCGGACGCAAGATTGTTGGTTCGAATCCGGCAACCGGCCGGATTTCCGAGTTTACCCGCATCCAATTGACGCGGCAGGTTAGCGACACCATGTGGCCTCGCAGTTGAATGCATCGGAAAAGAACAAAAGGTTCCTTCTTCGGATAATTAAGGGCACAGTGCGCCGTTAGTTGCTCCCGTCACTGCCCCTTGAACATCATGTCGTTGTCGCCAACGGGTCGTCAACGTTCGCGTACGCTATCACGGCTCTCCTTGTGAAAACAAACAGCCGACAGCCCATTGGGGCACAGTCACCTCATCAACTTGCCGGTGATCTTCCCCCAACCGACTTGCGCCGTCGTCGTCACACCCTTGACCTATCCTAGCCAGGTCAGCTGGGGCCACGGGTGCACGCGCGTCGCTGCAGCAGACTATGGCTGGCAGCGAGCACGCCGTCGAAAAGACCAGGGCGACCTCATGCCATTTACAGTGCACCAGATAAATGTCACTCTGATATTTGTAACCCCGGGGAAATTGAGATAAGCGTGGAAGTCGTACCGTTGGGTCTCATGTATCTACTGCCAACAGAATGTGTCTCGATCTCATGGAATGCTCGATCAAATGGCTGCTTCTTGCACCATAAATGCATCGGTGCCCAGTATCCTATGCGTTCTTACGGCAGGTCCAGCGAGAGCTCAGCTTTGCTGTCTGTGCTAAGCATGCAACAGAAGTTGGCTATTAACCTCGAAGTCTAGCGGCTATCGGCAGTTGAAGTAATTAATCTTTGTTAACTTAAATATGCTTCCCAGAATCCTAGACAGTCACATTCGCTGCATTCCTGATTTGGCATATATGAACAAATTACCTCAGCTTGCTTCGCAGTGCAGCCCAGTAGATCACCAGTGATTTTCCAGCAAATTTGGAGAGGCGTGCGTTGCCTATAATCCGGGATAATAAGGCCCCACGAACCTCCACACTTGATAGTACTTATTCAAATCGTGCATTGCCGTATGCGTTTGAAAAACGTCGCCTGTGCATCAATGGTGATACCGTTTAGATAACGCAGAACCTGCCGTAGAGGGGGAGGGGGGGGAGGGGGAGGGTCGGATGTCCGGCGCCCAAATCAGCAATACCTCGGAGATTGCTGCCTTCACCCGGCAGTCGCTGGCATGTTTTCGCGCACGAGTCAGTAGGGACTCTTTTTTTAGCCAACCTTCATAACTCAGAATACAATCGACGGTTCAAAATGGAACGAAGTGCAGTTGACAGCCAAACAAAAGTCCTCCTGCCAATTCCAATCTTGTCGGCATCGAGGTCACCGGTGGCGTTGCGAGTAAAAAAATAAAGATGTGATGCTTTTTGAACATATACCTGCCCCATGGAAGCGTGACTGAATACAATCCATATGCATGCGCGCTCACATAGAAGGAGCACAAGGTGTCATTCTCATGAGAATGCGTCTTGCGTTTGATGCCCCTTTGAATCCTGGTGGACTAAACACTCTCGTGGGATTCTCGGAATCGACTCAGTAATGTCTCGGAGGGCTTTGCAGTTGCATAACTAGCATGAAGTTATCGCAACAATCTGAGATGCATTTGTTAGCCAGCCTTTTCTAAGTGATCTTCAGACGTGCTGTCGGCGTGTGCCGCCCTCTCCAATAAACCGTGTGGTGCACTGACATCAGATTAATGCACTCGGGATGTTTACCTTGAGCTTTTCTCCGCTGGTTATGTAAGCGAACGATGGATCGATTCGGACATTGTTAGTCGTCCGGCGTCAGCTGCAGCCTCGACAGCTGCCAACCGTTCCGACCTTCCCCTGGATGCCGAAACCTTGATTGCTGCCCTGCACGAATCCTTTGACTGGGCTACCTGTGGAATAAACAACATTCTCCTCATAGTGGATGTTTTCTGTCGAGTGCATGCACCCAGCCAGGAAGCTGCCAGTCAACGTAGGGCTCAGCGAATGCCCGGCAGCAGAAAATTGATGCCAACCAGAGGCCTAGCCATGGGGAACCCGCGGGCCCGCCACTCCATGAGCACCAAGAAAGCCAGTAGATGAAACGAGATATTTCGACATTTTCAGCCCACGATACGCTAAAATTTCCGCGCCTTGCGCGTCAGGAGGTTTCTCGATTTCATCACATTTTTGTTGGTGGCCTCCCACTATAAAAATCCTGGCTGCGCCACTGATGCCAACTATCAATTCCCGCAACAGGAGACAAATTCGCCAAAGTGCATGAATTTTATCATATCTGCAAGTCATATCTGCAAGAATTGCTAAGCATTTGGCATTAACAGCTGACATTGTTTTGGCTTCCCGCGAGAACGTCGATCGTTCTGTGAGGCCAGAGCAGTTTGGGAGTGGGCGACCCCTTCCCTCCGATGCATACTGGATCAGTGAGTGATGGGTGCGAATGATTAAGTCTGGTCGAGGCGCCCTAAAGCCCAAATGACTGACAGGATCAGTGAGTGGCATGTCTTCCCCTGTCCACTTGTCAGAAACCGCGCGATAACGCAGCGGAGACGCCCGGTCTCTTGACAAGCAGGGCTGTCTGAGGCCCTGCTGAGTTATTCACATTTTGCCTTAATGCGCCTGCCTCTAAGCCCCATTTTAATGCGGAAATCCAGTTCGTCGGATAGGCGAAATGCATAGACTTGATGCAGTCCGTCACGCAACCCGACAGACGTCGCGCAAATGGAGTTTCAGCAGCATGGCCACCGTTGCATACGACTTCAATTTATCGATTGTCCAATATTGAGCAGAATAGCTTGACGGCTCCCCTACACCAAGTGAAAAAGCGGCGCAGCAAAATCAACCAAAAATCACCATATGTAGCGGTTATTTGTCTGGGCAGCATTTCGTGCTTTAGACTAATACTTATTTGCTCAAAATTTGAGCGACCACGACGTTGCAGCTGCTTGATCAGCTTCTGCGAGCATATTAACCAGATGACAGAGGCGCAACCAGGGAGGGGACAGAGCGCCCAGGCATTCCCTAACAAAAGCACAAACTAGATCAAGCATGACATTTTGAGATTTGCGTGATGCCAAACATACATTTTCGGGCCGAAAGTGGTCTTGATGCCGTATTTTTGTTGTCGTGGAGTCGGGACCCTTGTTAAGAAAATCCTGGCTGCGCCACTGTCAGAACAAACGATTTTGATTGGTTGGTTTCGGTGTCGTCAGTTGCTTCAAGGGCGTTCATTCACTAAGTGTAATGGTGACAAGTAGCCGTGCTCTCGCCTCTCGTGGTCCGTGTTCCCGTTGATGCTCCGTGTAAGTGTGATGCTCTCATTGTCCAGCATTGATTGGACACGCCCACATCCTATTGGAGAGGACAACTTCGACAATAGAAGGTTGAGGAGGCCTGTCAAGAAACCTCGACAATATAATTTTAAGGAGGCCTGTCGAGGGCATCCTCGACAATGGGAAGTTGAGGAGACCTGTCGAGGACAACTTCGACAAAGAGGGCGGTTGGGTATATGTGTCGAGGATAACTTCGACAATAGGAGTTTGAGGAGGCCTGTCGCAACCGTCACTGCACTGGCCCGTCTGTTGGCCATACAAACCTGGTCGCCGGAGGTATCCCCTTCAGTGTTCACGCAGATCGAAAGCGTGCCCCATCCACCCTCTCCTTCACCAGTGCTCGCGGAGGACTAGGCTGGTCCTCTATACGGTTTCATCGATAGCATTTTGACGTTGAATAAACCAGCTGCACCGCGTTCTTCCCTCATGCACATCTGCGAGCATATGGACAGAGGCGGCAGACAATCACATCACCTGTCGCTACCCCGGGTCAGGAACAATCATGGCAAGCGGCAATATATGCATCGTGCAGTATACCTATACAACCAACATGCCATATGTGGCGGTCTTTCCAACGTGTCGCAACACCTATCTAAGATCAAAATCCGTGACGTCGTCCGCCATGCTTGACACATCTCATCGGACATGGTGTGTGTTTGTGGGTGTGCTTCAATGGCGCGTAGTTGTGTTGTTGTCACGAGTATAGGCGCGCGAGCGCAGATACGCAAACTTGTTTGTGTTTATGTGCATGATTTAACCTGCACTCGGCATGACATGTATGGTACTATGCACTCTGTAATGCCGATCACTCTGTAATGCCGATCCCTCTGTAATGCCGATCACTCTATGATGCCGATCACTCTATAATGCCGATCACTCTATAATGCCGTGAAACTGTCCACGCCTGGAAGATAGTTGGCATGTCGAAACAATTATTCCATCTGAACTGGATTGGATGGCGTAAGTGTTTCGATGTTCCAACGATTTGTCTTCGGTCCAAGAATAGCCCTCACTTTGTGGAGCGACCTGTCCACGTGCCATGCAACACGATGCATATACGTACGCAAATGTACGTAAGCAAATGTACTTAAGCGCAGATGTACGATGACAATTATATGTAAGCCCATATGTACGTATGGCTAATGTACGCAAGCACAAATGTACGTAAGCGCAAATGTACGTATGCGCAATGGTACGTATACGCAAATGAACTTATGGCAATTGCACGTACGTGCAGATGTACGTATGCCAAATATACTTAACCCTCCGGTTAAGTCTCTCCGGTCAGATCCTCACACCCCGTCTCCGGGGGAGGGGTGGGGGATGGGGGGATGGGGAGGGGGGAGGCTGATAGGAATCCCCTAAAAAATTGAAAATAAGGGTTGCACGAAAACGAAAGAGTTGTCATCGGAAAGTGCTCGACGAGCAGGGCCTGACGTCATTTACCGAAAACAAAATTTTCCCCAAACGTGACGTCACGAGGTGGCCTATGTTTTCACGATTTACATTATGGTTTTGGCTCTGGGGAGATCACTTTGGGGGATATTTGAGAAAACATTATTTGAATGAGGAAAGGACAGCGAAATCGATCAGGACCATATATTTTTGGGGGCCATCCAAAAAATCTTTTTTATTTCATAATTTTTTGTTTTCAAGTTTTCTTTCAATTTCCTTTCCTAATGGGTAGAGCTGACCGACAACCGTTGTTTGAAGTCAACTTGCTCTTAGAAAAAATGCTTACTTTAGCCAGAATCCTCGATTTGAACTCTAATAGGCAAATATGCAAAATTAATAAGTAGTAAAAAACGGAAACTGAAAAATTCCGCCCATATGTTTTGTTGCATCCCTAAAGATAAGGAAAAGCTGATAGTTTCATTAACATAGCTCATTCCGTTAAGGCGTGACGACTGTTAAAACGTTTGTGGGTGTGATCTCACTTGACCTATAATAACTCGTTGACCCTAGATGACCTAACCTCAGAAGTTTGACACAACACGCAAAATTGACGTGGAAAAATATATGCCAAATGTCGGCGCGCTGCCGCGCGCCGTTTTTCACTGTCCGCGAAAAACCTGCAGGGGGGGGCGGTTGAAGAATCCCAGAGACGGCGCAGGAAGCGCAAATTTACGTATGGCAAATGCACATAAGAACAAATGTACGTATGGAATATGCACCTAACCAAATGTGCTTAAACGCAAAGGCACGTATGCCTAAATATACGTACATTGGCTCATACGTATATTTGCTCCTGCATTATTTTATGTTTAAGTACTGTTGCGCTTAGGTATATTTGCGCTTACGTACTTTTGCGCTCACGTACACTCGCGCTGAAGTACTTTTGTGCATACGTACATTTGCGCAAACGTACATTAGCCATACGAACATCTGCGCTTACGTACAATTGCCATACGTACATTTGCGCTTACGTACATTTGGTTACGTACATCTGCCATACCTACATTTATATTTTCTTACATTTGTCCTTGACTCGTGATCGAAGCGAGCCGGTCTGTTTCTATGGTCACGGACTGGACAGTTGCAGATGTCCTCCCCATCCCATCCACGAGTGATAGCGATGGCCAGAGCTGATCCTATTGTCATGGGCGGCGCCACGACAAGTGACGGGCGACTTGCCCCCCCCAGGATTCGTGAAGTTTCAGTACGCCCATGACGTTGCATGTAAAGCAGATTCAAACCCTCCCCTATAGAAAATTCGGGGCGAAGCGCCTGCACATGGGCCGCCGACAAGCCGTCCGACGAGCCAAAGCCGGATCCACGGCTTTGGTACCACACCGGGGCTCCGAAGGGACGAGCAGTGAACCACAGGCTCGGTATATTCTGTTCGCAGCTGTGGTCGCCACCACAGTGGCCACCACGCAGCCATGGTGGCCACAGCCGCGTAGAAGGCTTCGCTCCAAGGCTGTGGCGGGAAATTGTCTTCTTTTGGTGAGGAGTGACCTTACCTCATCACTCCAAATGAGGGCAAACAATAACTGAATATAGGTGGACCGCGAGTAAGCAAGGCGCATGTGTAATCTTGCAATGGAGGAGAGAGCGGGGCCGGAGGTGGCAGCGGCTTCTGCGCCGCAGGTGGAGACGATGACGGCGGGCTTCAGGTTACAAACCGTTCTTAACATGCTGGCATGTCGAGTGCAATAATTAAGCGATATATTATGTCGGGTCCAAAATGGGATTATTTTACCTCAGCATGCGGAACTAGACGGGCTTGGGCTGCCCACGTGCAAATGAACCGGTTTGGTCTGGCGCTGTATCCAGGCTGTGGCTGGCGCTGTATCCAGTTTGTGGCTAGCGCTGCATCCAGGTTGTGGCTAGCGCTGTATCCAGGCTGTGGCTGGCGCTGTATCCAGGCTGTGGCTAGCGCTGTATCCAGGCTGTGGCTGGCGCTGTATCCAAGCTGTGGCTGGCGCTGCATCCAGGCTGTGGCTGGCTCTGTGTCCAGGACTGTGGCCGGTCCGGATCAGGTCTGACCAGCTAGTGCCAACCACCACCATACACCACACTGCCCCACACCACCCCACCCCACACCACACCGCCGAACACCACACCGTCCAACACCACACTGCCCCACACCACACCGTCCAACACCACACCGCCCAGCACCACACCGCCCAACACCACACCGCCCAACACCACCCCACCCCACACCACACCGCCCCACACCACACCGTCCCACACCACACCGTCCCACACCACACCGCCCTACACCACACCGCCCCACACCACACCGTCCCACACCACACCGCCCCACACCAAAGCGCCCCACACCACCCCACCCCACACCACACCGCCGGCACCACAGGGCCCTACACCACACCACCCTGACACGGGGCAGGCTGGAAATCGATGCGCACTGTCGGCCACCGGGCGGTCGCCAGGGAGCGGATTTTGGTCGATGCACTAATCAGGGCAATGCACGCCATCATTGCCTTCGCCACGGACCATGGCATGGAGCACTGGTGCATTAGCGGAAAGTCGCAGGGCCAGATAGGGCAAAGACGGTGACCAGCTGTGCCCAACTTGTCACACATTTTGCGTTCACAACAGTTCTGGTGATGTTGAGGGCAATGCTAAGACGATACTAGTAAATCGCTCAAACCCGGCATGTCCGTTGACTTGCGCGGAGTTCCTAATACTGGGCTGTACCAACGGTAATTCATTGCGAACCCATGAGAAACTGTATTCATATGGCATGGGATAAATGTAATGACGGCATGAACATACAGAAGGGAAATATCACGGATTAAGTGCACGACTATCGTCTATTCCGTTGTTATACAGCAAGCCAAATGGTACAGATGCTCTTTCCGATGCTATGTAGCAAGTCAAGATGGCACAGATGTTGTTTCTCGATGCAATGCAGCATCCCAATATGGCGCAGACGTTGGTTTCTGACGTAATACGGCCAGACAGGAAGACACAGATGCTCTTTTATACCAACGTTCTTCTCGTCCTGGATGTCTAGTCACTATGATTCACAGGGTCACCAACAAATCACATTTGTTCTCCCCAACATTTACCAGAAAGTACGATCACTATCGGGGGATAGTGATCGTACTTTACTTTCACCCTTTCAACACCGCGATTTAGCAATGTGTCAATCGCGTAGCTTGCGTCAGCCCTGCAGTGCAGTGACGTTTACCCTATCGAGCGTTTGCAGAGCATGGTGCGGGCGTTCTTGAGTGAGCTTCGCAAGGTGTGTCTGTCAGACTGCCCGTTCTCTACGCCTGGATGTTGGAGTGGCGCTGTTCGTCCGCCAGCCTAACCGCCAGGCGGGTGGAGGCGCTGATTTTCTTCAGCCGGTGCAGTTCCAGTGGCTTGGGTTGTTAATTTTTGGTTTGTAGGCATCATCCATTGATTCCTGCTCAACATTGATCCCTGCTCACCGTTGATCTCTGCTGACCATTGATCACTCCTTCCAGTATTCCCCACAACCATTGCTAGCCCCATGGGACAGTTCTTAGCTCTCAGGGGGCCCGTTATTCTCATTGAGACACATTCCAAGCCTCTTCAGCATCCTAGTTCAGTTCTCTCTAGCGCTCAGTGGACCGTGGCGATAGCTAGGGGCCTTTTCCAGTCTTCTACGGTTTATCGGACTTAAAGTGCTTTCCAGCTCCGAATCGGGCTCTAAACATGCCCCATAATCGTTCAGCCTTAGGGACTGTCCTCAGTTCTCAAGGTCTCTGTCGACCTTCAGTGAGTTTTCAATCGACTAGGTGTCCTTCCCAGCTGTCAGTTTTTGTTTGTTTGTTTTGGTTTCAGTGACATTCATCCTAGCTCTGAGACTGAGCACTCCTCACAACAATTAAACAACAATTTCCATCGGATATACACCAATGTAGCTCACTTCAGCATTACGAATCCCCATTAATATGTATTACTACATTGAGAACATTAGGGCTCATCCTGAGCACAGTTTCCCTGAGTCCCAGGTTTTTCTCTCCAAGTGTCAACCGGTCAAATTAATACTCTATATTGCGTTTCATTCATCTGTGGTAGTTCGCTTGGTTTACTTTGACAGTAATATTTTCCATATGTTGAATATGGTTGTCACGATTATCATCATCAAACAAGTCGCTGTTCAATCAGTAGCGAAGGAAAACTAGGCCTTTGCAATTCATTCATCACAGGTAAGCAATGAACGGTATGAGAAATACTTTACTAAACATGTGCTTGTGGAGGAATTCTGGTGTCTCGTTCTAAAAAGGCTAAAACTCCGCACTTGGCCTTCGGCCACATGCAGTGCTTTTTTTTAAAGGAACGTGGGAGCATAATTCCTGTCCTATCACAGCTCAGTAATATGTATATATATATATATATATATATATATATATATATATATAATATATATATAACATATATATTCTCAAATTCGTTGCGACTTTACTTCGCCATTATGAACATGTATCACTTCTGAACTCCTCGACAGTAAAATTAACTTCAGCTATTCCGGTTGTGAAATTGGCCTAGTGTATTCCGAGGTCTTATGAGGGCGGTATTCTCTCCTCATACGAATTCAGATCCAAACGAGCCCAGTCCTAGTAGGGCCAATGTGTATCCATGCGCATGTAAAGCAGCCAATGGCGTATCCAGGAGCCTAAGGAGGGGAGGACATCATTTATTCTTCGTGGTTGGCTCTTCTTCGCAGTGGATGCTACACATATGTACCATGCTATCATTTTTGCATAATATCAATGCTTACCTTTAGGTTTCCGTTGGGAGGCGTCACCAGATAGCTATTCTCCGGAGGGTTCTGATAGCCTGAGTGGGGAAGCTACTACAAGGACTAGCCATTGAGAAAATCACCTGCCTCTGTCACTTTGATTAGTATTGTTTACTGGGTGGTTCACGATGCACTTAATGCACGTTCACAGCTAATGGTGCCGCCCACACCGCTTCGTCGTTAGGCGGAAGGATTGGGAAGTGTTCCGATTACTGCGAGTGGTGAACCCAGGACCTTGGCATCCAGAGTTCAACACATTGTCCACTCGACCACCCCCACCCCTGTCTCGGTCACTGCCTGCAATGCACTATACGGTTGTGGCCTGAACTCATTCCTTCCTCGTCTTAATCCGCCTTTGCCAAAGTGTTGCCCCCATCGCACCATTGCTTGGAGCGGCTTGACTGGAGAATGACGTGAACGCCTCTCATCATCTCCTGAATCCGACATCGGGAGTATATTTTGGCTCCGCCACTGCTTGTGACCGTTTGTTCTGAATTCACCCCACCATCCCACTTTTCCGATGGAAACGTGCATAATGCCGATTTGAGAAAAACAGTTACATGTCTCCCATTCTTCCCCCTGGATCCCCTTGTATCGACCCCCGGCACGACTAGGCTTCAAAGCATTTCCGTAGACAAGCAATGTAGCATGATGAGTTGAATTGCACAGCATAGTCACCTGTACAGCAAAACGATGAAAATATTCGGATGCATGTGCTCTTCGTAAGTTCTCTCCAATCTACGTCGGAGGTGTGTTACAATATTTACTGGCGCTGCCTCTGATATAGTTACGAAATTAAACATTTGGTACGAAGTAGAACAAACATGTAGAAGGGAATGGTCGGCGAATTTCACGCTCCTATCCCAAAGGATGGGCCAAAATGGCAGGCGGAAAAACGCAAGAGGCGTTGATCTGTCCTCTAACCAAAATAGGGTTACTTGGCTTTAAACCGTGAGCATGCCACGTTATGTTGTGATGTGTCGAGCCATGATAGAGGCGTTGACATGAATTTATTTTTTTTTGTATAATTTTGTCTACCTACAGGCGGTGTAACAATTTTATTCCGCGTCGTCAGTACATCAATCTTCATTTTACGGTTTGCAGTTCCGTGTCAGTGGCTTCTGCTTGGTTGAAGCAATAGCATGGATTCATCAGTGTTGTGTCAGATTATGGAGATGGCATCGGAGCGGCAGACGCTTCATTTGGACTTAAGCTTGATACTTGTTGATTGTGCTGATGAAACGACGGGACAAGCCGACCGGCTCGTGCTGGATCAAACGCCAGCTTCATGAAAAAGGCAATCGAAAAGAGATCCACGACAAGATTGAAGTTGGAGGTGTTCTTCAGTGAGCACAGCGTGAAACCAGAGCGATTCGAAACATTTCCACTCGACATCTGAACGTTTCCGATGCCAGATTATGGTAAAGTTCAGCAACGATGAAGTGCATGAGCTGCCCACATATGTCGATATACTCTGTTCACTTGGTCGCTTCCGAATATTTTAGTTAAGTTATGCTCCAGCTGGGGGCCCCAGAGCTTCTTGTGGCTTGAGTGAGAGGGAATCTATGGATCTAGTGAAGCCTCTTCCGGATCGCGGATGCTTGGTTCGAAAGAATTACTGCGCACTGGCCGCAATCAATTGGACTTTCGAATGGCAAATGGCTGCGGCCGGGCGATTGCCCAGCCGGCCGTGTAAATTCGGCCACTCGGCGCAGAGCAGCGTGACGGTCGAGCCTCGTCAACAACTCCTAAGCGTCTCTCGAGCGCTGGAGACCTCCACACATCGCTGGCCGGCGGCCGTACCACATGACCCGCCACACCCGGCGGAAGTCACGAGGGGCAGCCAGCGGCACGTAGACGCTGGCTCAGCAACTTGGCGCGCCGTACCAACTACTGCAATGCGGAGGGACACGGCTGGCAAGTTCGAGCACATGCAGCTATGACTTGGTTTCCTAATTTGATACGAAGGGTACCGCTGGATGCTAACTCCGCTGCAAGTCTGTACGTCACCCCAGCCAGATATAAATGGATCTCGATGCAATGAACTTTGTGCCGCACTACACGAGAAGGTAGCAGATGAGAAAGCTACCGGAATTGGGACGATCGCGACGAACCTTGTTGGAAGTCAACTTTCTCTGATAAAACATGCTTACTTTAGCCAGAGTCATGTATTTGATCTACAATTTGGCAAGCACGCAAAATTTATATGTAGTCAAAAACGGAAAAAAATAAAAAATTCCATTCGTACGTTTTGTTGCATCCGTAGAGAAAAGCAAACGCTGACAGTTTCATTAAGCTATCTGCATCCGTTAAAGCGTGACGACTGGTTGAACTTTCTTGGAGGTGACCTCACTTGACCGTGCCTAACTCGTTGAGCCTAGATGACCTGACCTAAAATTTTTGAATCAGCATGCCAAATTGATGTGGGAAAAGGTATGCCAATATTTGGGCGCACTGCCGCACGCCGTTCGTCCGCTATCCTTGAAAAAACTGACGGGGGAGTGGGCGGTTGAAGATTCCCCCGAGACGGGACGGGTTAAGATTGGCGGCGTGCCTGTAAGTGCCAGCGCATTAGTCAGCCTCGCACCACACGCCGATAGCTCAGACGCCATCGGCCCATCTCTCATCGATACGCGTCTTGGGTCATGTCGGCTCGTCTCTGCGCCGGGTGTTATGACGCTGTCCCCGCCTCGCCGCCGGCCCTGTGGTGTCAGTAATGCGATGACTCTGCGGGGATATTAGCGTATCAGGAGCAGCGCAGAGCGTGCGACAGGCAATCAGTTGTCTGGTCGCCGTCCATCTATCTGGAGAGGGGGGGGGGGGCGTCGGATATGTGATCTCGCGTTCTCCGGCCCGTCGCGGCCCCGGTTCAAACACTTTGCATGCGTTGAGCATGTACATCGCTCAGCAAGCCGTATGTTGATCAGCAATGCCGACAAACGAAAGCAAACAGCTCCTGAACATGCCTTTTATTGAGCAGCAATCGAAAGCAGGGAAAACAAACAGCTCCTGAACAATTATCCGCGACACGTTTTCGGCAGTATGCATCTCGCATGTCGGAGGTCAATGAGCACACTGGCGCGATTCCCGATGTATTGATATATGTACCGATATACCGATGAATGTACAGATATACCGATAAATGCACCGACATACCGGTAAATCTGCCGACATAGTGGTAAATTCACCGATATATCGGTGCATTTATCGCCATACTGATATACTTACCGACATATGGGTACATTTACCGACACACCGGTGCATTTGCCGACATGCCGATACCTTTTCCGATATACCGATACATTTACCGGCATACCGTTGCATATGCCGACATAGCAGTACATTTACCGACATACCGGTACATTTGCCGACGGCTGAGTTAATATGGCCTCCATTGCTCAAGTGAAGGTCCAGTGTCACACACCGAGGTTTTTAAAGCAACTTTTGTAGCACGATTTGTTGCTTCTCAAAAGTCAAAGGAATGTCACAGACGTCTTGCAGCTTAGCAGACTTACTGAAAAGTAACATTTTAGTTGTAGAAGAGTTGATTTCCATTCCGTTACAATAGAACCAAGCCCATAATGCTGAGCGACCTCTCCATTTGGATCACAAGCGCACGTATTACCACTCACGTATTATCCGAGAGCACTTAACTATCGTCAGAGCGTTGGATCATGGTGACGTCGATTTCAACTCAGAGAACTAGGTGATTGGCGATCAGCATATATAAGACGCAACTCAGAGATGCTTCCAGGTAACATCTGTACCATTTACTTTCGTCTGAGATGTAGCACCACCGTCAGATTTCCTGTGCTTAGCCTGCTGCACGCCAGGAGACCAGTGTTTGTCAATCCAGCGATGAGTAGGTCATCCAGCAGCTTCTCGTATGGATTAGCATCAACGTATGTGAAGAGATCGAGAAAAGTTAAAATTGGAATCTCATCGACGTCGATACCATTGGTAATGTTATCGCCGCTTATATGTGGCGCGATTTCTGTTGAACGGTGTTTCCTGTAACCATGCTGTGCGTCTGAAAGCAGACAGTTAGATTCCGAACACGAGCCGATTTTTTTCCGCACAGCGCGCTCCACGACATCTGTGACGGCGGGCAGAATCGAAATTGGCCCGGTAACCGAGGTCGGTCTGTCGCCGACTGCTGAACAGTCAGGAGCAGGCCTCGCACTCGCACTCTTCCACCCAGTGCCACTGGACAGGCCAGCGGTAGCCATGTTAGCTGGACGTGCCCCAAACCGAAGACAAATCGCTGGAACGTCGAGGCACTTATTCCATCCAATCCAGTGCAGATGGAATAAGAGTTTTAACGTTCCAACGATTGTGCAGTCGTGGACAGCTTCATGACCGACAATGTTTCACAGGACGTCGGCAGGTCGATCATCTGCACCCTGCAGCGCTAGTTGCTGCGCAGGGAAAGCGAGTAGGCAGAGTAGGCGAGTAGGCAGAGTCCTAGTCGTGTTAGGCATGCTGGCTACAGTCCCGTGGCCAAAGCTTTCAACGCCTCTGAGAGAAGGCGTGGAGAAGCTCTGGACTAGTGATGCGACTGGCTTTGCCACTACGTTGCAAATTGTCAAATTTGTTGATATGTTGACCATGTTGTCGCTCGATGTGCTTGCTGTTATAATGTGAAGGGATGTGATATATTTTAGCGCATTGTGTATGCCTCGCTGATACACTGTATAGAGATGCGGTATATTTTAACGCATTATGTGTGACTTGTTGACATACTTTCTAGGGATGAGATATATTTGAACGCATTATGTGTGCATTGTTGATATACTTTGAAGGATGTGATATATTTTAGCGCATTTTTACGCCTTGTTAATATACTGTAAATATATTTTATACGGGCTGTAATAAATTTTAACGCATTATGTGTGCCCTGCCAACGTACTGTGAAATGATATAGCACATTTTATGGCAGTATGCGTGCCTTGCTGGGATGGAATATATTTTAGTGCATTATGTGTACCTTGCTGATCCACTGTAAAGGGATGTGATGTATGTTAGCTCGTTATCTGTGCCTTGGAGATGTTCTGTCAAGGGATGTGATGCATTTTAACGCATTATGAGTGCCTCCTTACATGGCTTCTTTTTCGCTCAAATCAGTAGCCAGAAGTAGAATCAATACCATAAATCATAAGTTCCGAACGCTCAGGAGGAATACAAATGAGGCTGAAATATGGTTAAGCGTCAAATGACAGTGGCATCTGCGAGACCACATGGAGCGCAATATTCGGATTCGTACTCAGTCAAATGAGAAGTGGCATGTTTATCGCATGGTGTAATATATAATATGATATAATTTTGCATGATTGTATTCCCTTTATTAGCTAGCCATAAGTCACTGCAGAGCAGCTTAATAAATTATTATGTGCCATGCAAACTGAGTATGTTATAATGACCACCTAGGCGCCTTAATTTTTATCAATACGATAAGTCAAATGGTATGCGATAAAGATCAATCTAAGTAAAAGCGAGAAGAGTAATTAGGGTATATGTATCCGTCATTGACTCCCAGCCTCTCCTTGTTGATTTGGTGTGATAAAAAATGGAGCGACGTGAATAGCATGCAAAATAAAAACCGGGGTGGCGTATATTTGCGCAACTCTTGAAGGGCATAGGTAGGTGCAAAATGCCTTTTTTGTGAAAAATTTAAAAGAGGTTGGAACCATTGCTTCACCTGACATAGCAGCGTGGTTAGTTGGTGTGTAATATGCGCCATTGCAATGCGACATATTACATCTTGCATCAATGCATTGATGCAATATGTATTCTTCGATGTATTACGATGAACGATATGGTATGACTATGACACATCCGAGTATGTACAAGATAGCTACTGCCTGGACGACCACAGCCTTTTGGGTATGATCGTGTGATCGTGTGAACGTATACTCGACCTGCGATGGTCGAGCAAACATTCCCTTCCGCGGGGATCGACTGCAAGGTCGTGTCTCCAGAGGTTCTGTTGTAGAGTCCCTTCTCCAGGAGGTCGACTAAGGGTCGACCTCCAGATGTCAGGAGGTCGACTAAGGCACTCCAGATGTCAATTTAGAGCTCGTCTTCAGCGGACTTCACGACTTCACGTCTCGTCTCCGGAGGGACACGTGCAGGGTCAAGTCGCCACGGCCTCATGTCCAGGATCCCGTCTCCAGGGCCTCCAGGCTCCCCAGGGTATCGGCCAAACTGTCCGGCGGTCGGTGGAGCGGTGGCGTGCTCGCTAATGGTGAATGGTGTGGGGTGCCCTCGACGCCGCTCCAATTACCGTCCGGCGGGTCTGGCCGGCGGCCGCCGGACCGCCAAGGGCCGGCGCGTGCCAAAGCGACGTTCTCGCCGCCGGCACGGCGGCGGCGACGGTGGTGCACGTCGTCACTCGATTCGTCGTGTCGCCTGCGTCGCGAAGGCAGAGCTGGTCGAATACTGGGATACGCGCGAATGCCGTGTAGACTGACGAGCCAGTGTGGCCGCCATAGCCGGGCGGGTCGTGAGCACCGGGCGCGGTGGCACAGCAGTGACCTGTGCAGTCGCCACTTTACGCCGGTCGAGACGTAGTGGTGACCTGTGCAGTCGCCACTTTACGCCGGTCGAGACGTCGACCTATGTAGTCGCCACTTTACGCCGGTCGAGACGTCGTCCTGGGTAGTCGCCACTTTGCGCAGGTCGAAACGTAGTAATGACCTGTGTAGTCGCCACTTTGCGCAGGCCGAGACGTTGCTGTAACCTTTGTGGTCGCCAATTTGCGCCGGTCGAGACGTTGCAGTGACCTGTGTAGTCGCCACTTTGCGCAGGTCGAGACGTAGTGGTGACCTGTGTAGTCGCCACTTTACGCCGGTCGAGACGTTGCTGTAGCCTTTGTGGTCGCCAATTTGCGCCGGTCGAGACGTTGCTGTAGCCTTTGTGGTCGCAAATTTGCGCCGGTCGAGACGTTGCGGTGACCTTTGCAGTCGCCACTTTGCGCCGGTCGAGAAGTAGCCAGCGCGGTCACGTCTCCCCCAGCCAGTCTCACAGTTACCAAGTCACCAAAACCTCCGTTTTCAGGAATGTCACATCCTATCCCACACCTACTTGCAATTTCTCCCTCACTTCGTCAACACATCGCTCCTCGACATCGCCTGTGACGAATGTCGATGACACGCACATTTCACCAATGCAGGTGGGCAGCGCGCGCGATTCGCCAACATTATCACGTAAGGGACTGCACTAGGTCCAGGCTTATTATCTGGTGTCATGCAACGGCTGTTATCTATTGGACTTGTACAGCTATTTATATCTTGCGAAGGCCATTGGATTCAGCCAGCGACAGAAAACTAACATGACCACGAAGTGATGGTATTATATGTGGAAAGAGCCAGTCTCTCACTTTTCACCAAGATATGGGAAGTTCACAGCTTATCGTCGCATACTGATCCCAGTTATGGGACGTTTGCTGCTATAGGAAAAATTGGCAAATATACCAACACTTGTAAACGTTCGTTAGTTTCATAGATGATCAGCTTCTCGCATAGCAAGGGGAAGGAATAGATGGGAATAAGAAACTACTTCGTTGAACTCATGATGATCATTCAAATCATTAACTTGGGCTGTTCTCCGCTTGGTTTTCTAGCAGTGTACGGACTTGTTGGGATTATTCCAAATCCTATGCTCATATTTACCTTGGCATGTTTCCTTTAGAGAATTGAAATTGGTTGTTTTGGGCAGAATTTCATAGGCACATATCAGTGAGGTTTTTGACGTGAAATGCCTGAGTCATGGTTGATGCATTCGAATGTGACAACTGGGACGTCGTTCGGAACAAGAGGTAGCAAGTAACGCTGATAAAATGCCAAGGCATGTAATATTTTTAGTCTGGCTACAGTCTACGACTTTTACGACTTCGGTAAGCATTTCTCGGTTGTACTGAAAATCGGATATTTGGACCGACCAGGAACGTCAACGAATATTTCAAATTGGGTGTCAATTGCGAAATTATGTCCAAAGCGCCATGCCCGTCCTTGCATCATTTCGCCGAATCGCCAGCTTGGCAACACTGGGGAAGGTGTCTCAGCACCCCGCCCACTGCACGATGGCAGGTGACAAACGGGTCACGATTAAGGCGTCCCGTGCTTTAGGTCACCGAGAACGTGTTGACAAATTGTTCCTGGTTCATATGAATCCGACGCGGTCGTTGACAATGTTCTTGAGCACGCACTGGTGAGAGCACCTGAATACAATGCGCTGCATCGCCTGGGAGTGAGCGACAGAGGTGGGCCACGAGCGAAGCAGCATCGAAACGTGCTGCTACCGCGCCCACGCACGGGTCATCCATTGCGCAACCCTTCTCAATCGGACCTTAACGAATTGTGTTTGCTTTTGTTGTGGCAGGAAAAGTGGCAGCAAGTATGGGACATCGCATCTCCAAACAAACCCGTTGCAGCAGCAATTAGGCACCCGGTAATCGCCCTCGAGCTCATCTCGGAATGAGCGGATGGCGCTCGCCAGAATCTGGAAAGGGAGAAAATATGCCACCCATGGGTGCCTCTTCTTCCATGAGGCTAAGCCAGCCTGCTTTCGCAGTGATCTACCACTAATTGTGTGGCAAGTTGCCCGGTCCCAGCGTTAAAGAACAGCGAATGGCCGCTTTGGACGAGAAACAGTCGGGACAAGATACGGGACCGGAGGCAGACGGGACGAGATACGGGACGATAGCCAGACGGGTCGAGATAGGGGAGAAGAGGCGAGAATGGGGGGGGGGAGCACGGCTCCCATGCGATTCCAATGGGACGATTACTCAATTTAAATTCACAAACACGGTTCGCCGTTGTAGAAAACCCCGGTTTGGACACACTTGAACGAAATGCCCAAGTTTTTACCATCGAACAATTTTAGCGCATTTCATACGAGTTTGAAAGGCAGGTCACGTGAACTACTTGGAATGAAAGTGACTGCTGGTGGAGAGTGCTTCGCCTCAGGAGGACCCAGGATGATAGGGAAGCTGAGGTGTGGCACTTCGATTCGTGATGGCTTGGCCTTTGCTATTTTAATCTCCTTGTCTTCCGCTTTTTGCTGGGTGGTGAGCGTTAGTTTGTTAGTTATTTGGGCTTTAGGGCGCATCGACCAGGGTTGATCATTCGCGCCCAAGGGGTGGTGAGCGTGAGATGGTTGACTGTGGCGCCATGTAGATCACGGCGATGTTGCATGATGCAATCTCGCCATGGCGTCTCCTCTTCCCATGCTTAGTGTTATACGTGCACCCATTGCACCGTTGTCTAACCATCCCACCCGACTTTCTAGCATGCCATTTGGCAACGTGCTCTTTGGCAAGCCGCACACGTTGCCTTGTTCAGCACGTCTGCAGCCTGCTGCTCCACTGGAGTGCCGCGCTGCCGACGAACGGAGTTACCAGGAACAATGGCCATGACGACAGGGATTTACAGAGTGATAACGAATGGTGCATTTGTGTATCCATCCTGGGCAGAGATTGAACTGACTGCTTTGGAATAGCTGCTACGCTGCTGCTATTCATCAGTCATTGAGGAGTGAAAGAACGACCGGTGTAGGGTTTTGGTAACTCTCGTCATCCTCATAGTCGGCTTGGTTGTCCAGTTGGTGCTGTTGGGCTGGGCTGGTGCCTTCCGATTTAATTAGAATATATTATGACTGCCTTGTCGAAAGATCAACGCCAATAACACGAAGCTGAACCCGCTGTACCAAAGCGAACTTCACATCAGTCCTGCCGAAGTCAAAGTCACGGCAGTAACATCTGAGAAGTTTCCACCAATGGTTAAGGGTGTTCATGGGATATTTGTACTAATTTAGGCAGCTACACGAAAAGACAACGTGAGGCGGTTAAACGTGCCGATAATACAAGGACTGCATTAAAGTCGTGTTAGGTCCATATGCAAGTGACAAATATGCCAAAAAAGATTCGGTAGTGACAAAAGCATTAGCAAGGCCTAAGCATCTTTGGCTAGCATGAAAAGTTTGTTTGTGGTGCTTATGCCCCAACAAAAGTATATAAAATTATGCACATTTTTAGACGGCTTCCCACTGACATTTCAGGCTGCCCATTTCCGACGGCGGACGGCAACCTGCCCACTTAATACAGCCACCAAACAATACTGTCCCTACCAAATAATACGACCGCTCTCAAACTTTAGACGGTCCCTCTATGACTTCATGCGATCCTTGTCCAAGCCCAGGCAGCCTCTCACCTACTTTAGACGGTCCCTCTCTGACTTCATACGATCCCTGTCCAAGCCCAGCCAGCCTCTCACCCACTTAGACTGCCCCTCTCCTACTTTATGGGACCCTGTCAGAGTTCTCTTACTTTAGGCATATGTCTATCGCAAGATACTCATCTTCGAATTCAGTCTGTCTATTACATATCCGAACGTTGTGTTCTTTTACGCTCCATTTAACCGCTAGGCATTGTCGCCAGCATCTCACGCCGATGGTTTGCGTATTGACTCGGTAATTCCGCCGGTTGAAGGATTCGAACCTACATCGTACGATCAAGAGTCCAACGCCCTACTGATTGAGCTACTGCGACGCCCATTTCACTTCTTTTCATTTCAGGTCAGGCCACCTACTCATGCATCACAAGTCCTCAGCTTCTTTCCTCAGACTGCCGAAAGCTGCAACGTGCGTTCCTTAAAAATATAACAAGTTTCTATTAAGTTATTGCAAGCGCAAGTTATTGTGTTTGCAATTGCTTGCTCATTCGATATTTTGCGCCTGCAATAGTTTACTTTAGGCACACATCCGGTCGATGCTCTACGTTTATATAATTTCCCGGAAGCCATATCAGGTATCAATTGACAGGAAATTCTGAAAATTGCCGCGTACAAACCACAAAATTAATCCCAAAATGTTCGCACAAAGGCCACAAACAGCGCATCGGTGTACCATTATTGCATTGCCTTCACCCAATGACAAATTTGTATCCGTCACCTTTGCCTTGCACTCAAGAGGCCGTTTTCCCGAAATATTTGCAGTAAAATGACATTTTCTCGAACTCTAAAAATAGTTCGTTCCATAAATATTGACTTCACCAGATTCGACGACGGTTAGCAATTTAAATCCGACGAGTTTTTTAATCAGAACATATTGGTTTGGATTTTCCCTCTCAAAGCCACTCTCGTAAGATACCGGTACAATGAACACCTGGACATCCCCAAACGCAGCAAGCCAGAGACGCCATGATGAAGTCACATTGATCACATGCAGCTAACTCTGACCTTGATAACGTCACGACCAACCATCCCGAACTCACTATCGTGCACGAACGGTCGGAATCACATTGGAATGAACGAAATCACGTTTGCCTTTGGTCGAGCTCCCCCTGGACAATCCTGGCTACACCACCGCACGCCACCGGCCGGCACAGCATTTCCTGCACCGAATGAGATTGGCCGCCGGTCGGCACCGGGCACGCAGGTCACGTGACATGACGTACGCGCACAGCCGGGGCCGGCCCGCTGTCCCATAGTCGGTGTCGAACCAGTTGGCACCGGCTGAGTTCCGTTGTGAGAGCCTTTCTTTGAACGGTCCGAGCCTTAGTCGCGAATTCGGATCCACGCGTCTGCGATACCACTTTCGGTGGATGCTCACCACCAGTTGGACTCTAACAAGTATTGCGCTGGTGGTAATACGCTTAATCAGCACCGCTCCTGGACTTTCGGCAGATTGAGCCTTAAAATACGTTGTCTTCGGTTCCCTCCATGTACCCAGGGAATCATCGTAATTTTTCTTCCTTCATGTGGATGCCATTTTGTGCAGTCAATTTTCTTTTGTTTTATAATCGCAGTTCTCCAGTCACCTTTACATATATAGATCACTACTAATTTCATTCTCTTCCTATTGTCTCCAATGCGGCGTGTTCGTGTTTGCAATAAACATGTGAAACACCAAAAAACATTTAGAAATAAAAAGTCTGATGAAAAATAATTATATCGCAAATGATAACGCCATTCACATGAAATAACATAGCTTCTTTTTATATTCATCATTGTACCTTGATATCAATGAAAGCCAACGATTCAATTACGGTAATGCAGGCTGCAAAGCAATCCAACGCCCGGGCTGTGCAATACACGGGACGTAAGCAATGTCGTCTACTTGATCTCGTACCTCCCAGTCCTTGCGCATCCCCCACCACAGCGGAAGTTTAAACTGGATGCTTCGTGTGTGACGCACATTTTGACCCGACTGTTTTCTTTCCATTTCCAGTGTCGGACTTCACCCAGCAGTTGTCGGTTATCAACGAGCAGCATGCGGAGAAGTTGCAGGCGCTGGTCGAAACGTATCGCAAACGGAACTCCGAACTGAGGAACGAACGGTACGTGATCCCAGAGAATGGGGCAAGGGCTCTCAGCAGAGAAGGGCACACGCTCCCGCAACATAACGGCGCAGGACCCATGCGAAGAGCCAGATGCAGGCGTCCGGGGGATGGAAGCGGTCTCCCGGAGATAATCCATGAGCGCTTGATCATGGCAAAATGTGCTAAATGCAAGCTAGCAAATTGAACTAACTAACGAAATATCCGACCAACCAACTAACCACCGACGAACTGACCAGCCAAACCAATCAATAAACCAACCAACCAACCAACAAAACAACGAACCAATCAACCAACCAACCAACCAACCAACCAACCAACCAACCAACCAACCAACCAACCAACCAACCAACCAACCAACCAACCAACCAACCAACCAACCAACCAACCAACCAACCAACCAACCAACCAACCAACCAACCAACCAACCACAACCAACCAACCAACCAACCAACCAACCAACCAACCAAAACCAACCAACCAACCAACCAACAACCAACCAACCAACCAACCAACCAACCAACCAATCCTATAGGAAGGCTAACTATGGAGAAGGTGGAGAGTATATTGAGAGGCGTGCAGGATCATAAGAGGTCATTTGCATCGCCTTTAAAGCGAGTGTGCTTTGTATGCAAGCTTAACATGCGCCCTGGGGGGGCGATATCCGCCCATCCCTCCGCATATTCGTACATGACTCACGATTGTACCAGCCGATATACGCTGTTGTTTGTGTACTTGCTTAGAAATGACCAACGCGTCTCTTAAAGGAGGAAAGATGAAAATCGACCGACATTTTTTCGAATTAGGGGTCGTTAAAGTAAAAAAAATTATCAGCGCCAGACCACAAAAATCGGCGCAGATGCGTTTCCCGTAAATTGGCAAAACGGAATTCTTCTTGGCAACACTAGCGACTTGTTTGACGTATATTGTTATGCTATAAAGTTTCAAAGTCATGTTAGGTCACCGAGGTCAAGTCAGGTCAAGTTCATGACAGGTTAATGGAACCAAACTTGGTCAACTGGAATGTTGTCATAAATGCAAATGACTGTCATGCGATTGATGTTACTTTGCATGCTACTCCCTACACATCCCGAAATCTACTGCTTGTCATTGTGTGCCTAAGCGTTTCCATACTTTATTCATCCATTTCACTCCTTTCTTTGCGAAGCCGATTGCGCCGAGACGCTCAACGGAACAGTCGGGCGGGCGGCCCGGTTCCGGTAACTGGAGCAGGTAATGACCTGATGAAGTGCTGCTATATAGGTGACCTGAGGTCAAATGCCGGGTCTAGCATCTGCATTGCACCATTAGTAATGTCCAAAACATCATGCATGCCCATTTTGGAGCATTTAAACACAATCACAGCGATTCATAGCAATAACAAGCCAGCCACCCAAAACCAGAAACGTTTTGATATTCTGACCACATTTGACCTGGAATATATTAACCTAAGGTCACGTAATTTGTACACAATAGAGTCCACTTCCGTACCTATCAACCCTGCAAATTTTGATCCTCCAGGTTTAATGGAAGCCGATATCTTTTGGGGGCGGCGGAATCCGCCCCCTCCAGTGCGCGTAATTTTCAGGGACCCTCTAGGAGGCGTGTTAAGGCAAGTGCACATTTGCGTTAAAGGAGTCATACGCTATAGTATTTGGGAAGTTAGCCTACGCCGTCCTGGGCGGGGGGTCGTCAACCACTTCCCTCCCCCGGTTCCCCCTCAGGTTTTTCGCGGATAATGAAAGAACTGTGCGCGGCAGCGCCCAAAAATTTGGCATACCTTTTCCCACATCAGTTTGGCAGGTTGTGTAAAATGTTTCAAGTCGGGTCACCTAGGGTCAACGAGTTAGTCAAGGTCAAGTGAAGTCACCTCCAAAAAAGGTAAACCAGTCGTCACTCTTTAACGGATGAAGATATTTGAATGTAGCTTTAGGTGTTTACTTATCTTTAGGAATGCAACAAAACGCACGAGAACAATTTTTCATTTTTCCGTTTTTGATTACTCATTAGTTTTGTATATTTTCCCATTATAGTTAAAATCGAAGATTCTGACTAAGGTAGGCATTTTTATTGGTGTAATTTGACTTCGAACAACGTTTTTCGGTCCGATCTACCAATTAGAAAAGGAAAATAAAAACTTGAAAACTCAAAATTTCGAAATTTTAAAAGAAGATAATGTTGATTTTTGGGTGGCGAAAAACTTCATGGTACTGGTCGATTTCGCTTTCCTTTTCTAAAACTTTTTCTTCAAATCTCCCTCAAAATGAAACCCTGAGAGCCACAAACTTGGTGTAAGTCGTGGAACTCTAGGGTCCCTAGTAACATCAATTTTTGGGAAATAATTGTGGTGGTGGTGTTTGCCCCTACTCGTCGAGCGCTTTCCGATGACACCTATTTTGTTTTCGCGTGACGCTTAGTTTGGAGATTAGAGGGGGGGGGTTTCTATCGATCCCCGGGAGAGATAGAGAGTTAACACGCGCCCTGGAGGGCCTCTGAAAATTACGCGCACTGGAGGGGGGGGGGGGCGGATTCCGCCCTCCAAAGATATCGGCTCATATTAAGTCTAAAACAACGAAATTCGCACGGTGGATGGGCACGATAGTGAACCATTTTGTATACAAATTTCATGACCTTAGGTCAATATCTCCAAGGTCAAATGAGGTCAAAATAGCACAATTTTACGGTTTTGCGTGGCTTGGCTTGTCATTGTTGTGGATCGCTGTGATTGTGTTTAAGTGCTACAAAGTTGGCAGTAATGATGTTTTGAACATCATTAATGATGCAATACAGATGCCAGATCCGCCATTTAGCTTCAGGTCACCTATATAGGAGCACTTTATCAGGTTATTACCTGCTCCAGTTACCGGAACTGGGCTGCCCACCCTACTGCTCCGTTGAGCGTTTTGGCACAATCGGCTTCGGAAAGAAAGGAGTGAAATACATGAATACAGTATGAAAACCCTTAGGTACACAATGACAAACAGTAGATTTCCGGATGTGTAGGTAGTAACATGCAAAGTGACATCAATCGCATGACAGTCATTTGCATTTATGACAACATTCCAGTTGACAAGTTTGGTTCTATTAGCCAATCATGAACTTGACCTGACTTGACCTCGGCTACCTAACATGACTTTTAAATTATATTGCATAACAAAATGCATCCAACAAGTCGCTAGTGTTGTCAAGAACAGTTCCTTTTGCCAATATACGGGAAGCGCATCAGCGCCGATTTTTGTGGTCTGACGCTGGGAGTCGTTTCACTTCCACGGCCCCTAACTTGAAAACTTGTCGGACGATTTTCATTGTTCTTACCTTAAACAATACACCGGTCATGTCCAGGCAGGTACACGCGAAGTGGCTTATATCGGCGGGTACAATATGGAGTTATGTACGAAAAATCGAAGGGGTGGGCGGATTTCGCCCTCCCCCGTCTAGAGCGTGTGTTAACCTGTCATGAACTTGACCTGACTTGATCTCGGTTACCTGACATGACTTTGACACAATATAGCATAACAATATACATCAAACAAGTCACTAGTTTTGCTAAGAACACTTCCTTTTTGCCAATATATGGGAAGCGTATTAGCGCCGATATTTGTGGTCTGGCGCTGACATTTTTATTTATTTAACGATCTCTAACTTGAAAAATGTCCAGTCGATTTTCATTTTTCTTACTTTAACCAACGCGCCTGTCATTTCTAAGCAGGTACACAGACAATAGCGCATATCGGCCGGTAAAATCTGGAGTTATCGACGAAAACCCGGAGGGGTGGGCGGATTTCGTCCCCTCTCCAGGGCGCGTGTTAAGGTGCTGAATTATGGGGGACATCTCGTGGAAGCTTAGTGCGTGCGATTATTCTATTTCTCCGCAAGATTATTTGCAGGTTTGGTGGGGAAACGAGAAGGTTGGTTTTGCCAGAGTACCGTCAGTACCTTACTCTGATTGAAAGCAACGAAGCGTCTTTACCGTGCGGTTTAGGAGCTAATTGTCCACACCGCCTACCACTCTGGCCGCCGCGTGTTAGTCGTTAATAGTGGTTAGCAGCAGCGTGCTTTCATGCAGGATGGTGTGCGAGGTTATTACGGTGCAATTCGGCGGACGTACGTCCTTTCTACCTCTAGGTAGCCGTTTTGCGTTTCGCGTGAATTACAAGGGAAATCGGCGCATCTACGTCCGACTGACCTTTGTCCGATGTCGGGTCATCATTTTGCGTCATGTTGGTGTTTAAAGCAAATCTGCAGATCTACGTCCGACGGTACCACTACGGTAGGCACTCATTTATAATTGGAAAGCGAATCGGCTCATGTACCTCCGATATCATTGGTGAATGATAATTTACGTTACTACTATGAGTGTATGCACGGGCATGTAGTGCCTGTTGGAGTGCGTGTTGGCGGTGTGATGTCTGCAATGATCCTGCTAGTTTGGTGGTGCACATGTAGCCAGATAGTATTTGGAGAAATTTTGGTTGTTTGCTACCCGGAAGTGGTGAAAGCAAGAGGGGCATGCCTTCTTTTTGGCAAAAGGCCTTGAGTGGTTGTATTTGAGCGTCAAAGCTACCAGTCCAGCAGGATATGGGCTATGTTTAATGTGATGTGCGGGTATTGCAGTGAGGTTTTGCATAAGGGTCATCCTGTAGTTGAGGCTTTGTTAACTTCGCGGTATACCAGTTCTAAATCTAGTGAGGATGACTTTCTTTCGGCGGTGTGATTGGTTTCATGTGTTCCATGTGCCCAGCGTTGGCTTGATAGTGTGGGGGTGGTTGGAGTTGTGTTGTGTAGAGTTGTGTCATGTGTTCTGGTGATCCTGACGTTTGTGGCACTGCAGAAATGCCCTGCAATCGTCTACCGAATATTGGGTGTTCAGATAAGTGGTCGATAGGCTTGCTTTAACAGCCCATCTGCCTGCTCGCTTCCTGAAATGTTGACGGAACCCGGAATACAGAGGAAGGAAAAGTTGTTTACGTTGCGGACCACGGCTTCTTGGACTCGATTGATACCTGGATGTGGCCAGTCGTATGCGCTGCCAATTTACTGAAAGACTGATTTGCAGCCTGAATAACTTAATACGTTTCTCATTTTAGTCTCTTTAGGATGGAGATAGCGACCAGCATGACCAGCGCTTCAGCGGTGTATATTGAAAACGTATCCGGCAGACTATTGAAAAAGCTACGGTAAATACTTGATTCCGGACAATGCTGAATGCCAAGCGTCAAATCTGCCAACAACTGAACCCAGCCTCAGACAGCATTAAAGCGAGACGTGCAACGCCACAGATGTCAAGCACAGCGCAAGGGAACAGGCTTCGAAGCGTACGGGGACATGCTCAGCAATAGCTTCCTCGACTATCAGGGCTGTCTGACTGGTCAGATGTCAAGCTGAGGGAATCGTGAACCATCCAGGGACTACATTCTGCTATGATGCCCCGGTGTCAGTAGTGGTTTGTTGCGAGTCGAGAGACCGCGTGGTATTTGTATGTGTATTGGGTGGTTATCTACGCACTTTATGCACGATCACGGCTAATGGCGCCGTTCACACCGTTTCGCCGGTGGGCCGCGGTAATTCGGGATATTTCAAGATTGGGAAATAGCCCGCGTGGTGGGAATGTTGAACTCGGGTTCTTCGGTACCCAGAGCTCAACACCTTAACTACTGGGCCATCCCCGCCTCGGGAACGCATGCTGCTATGATGCTCCGGCGTCAGTAGCGGTTTCTTGTGAAGAGTCGTAGGACCGCAGGCTGCTATGGTGCCCTGGCGTCAGCAGCGGTTTGTTATGAAGAGTCCAGGGACCACAGGCTGCTATGATGCACTGGTGTCAGTAGTGGCTTGCTGTAAAGAGGGAGGGTTCATGAAGCGATTTGCTACTTGTGCGGTTTATTTATCCTATAACCTGCTTTCATTCGATAGGAAACGTGTTTACTTCCATGGGCGTCTGATGACTTAAAAAGCGTGAAGCGGAATCATTCTTTATCATCATCTGATAGCGTGCTTACCGGCAATATTTCCATCATCAGGTTCCACATAGTGCCAGTTAGCATTTCCCGTTTTCGCTGCAACTGATCGGCATTTTGACATTTGACTGGGGCACCGCGAGGGAACGTTGAGTAAAATCATAATATCAGAAGTGAGCCTGTGCTACCCCAAGCAGTGCCAGCCGAAGGCTACTGCTCGGATGTCACCCAGGCTGTTCCACGGTGAAGTCCTTCAACGAGGGTTACCTGTTGAACTGATGGACGTGGCCACCCCAAGCAGTTTTGTTCTGCAACCGGCGCAAACCAACGCACAGTAAGACGGCACTGCTTGGCAAAACTGGTGCGCCACACGCCCTGGGTCCCCTGGGTGTTCCGGGGTGCCGCGGCTGTCCCGTGGTCCCGGGATCACGTGGTTCCGCGGTACGACCCGTCTCGCGGTGTTGTGTCGAGGTGGCACCGCACATACCGCGACGGACCCCGCGGGTGGTCACGTGACAGTCCCCGCGGGCTGTCACGCACCGTCACCGGGACAGCCGTCAGGGCGAAGCGAAGTCCCAGCCGGTCGGCGGCAGACGACCAGTGGTGAGAATGTGGCAGATGTGGTGCATGTGATGGATGTGACAGATGTGGCGTATGTGACGGATGTGACGGATATTAAATGTTTGACATGTGTGGCATATGTGCCATGTGTGCCATGTGTGACAGATGTGGAGGATGTAACGTATGTGATGGATGCGACAGATGTGACGGATATAACACATGGAACATAAGTAACGTGTGTGCCATGTGTGCCATGTATGACATGTGGCAGATGTGACGTATGTGACGGATATGATGGATGTGACGGATATGACACGTGGACCATATGTGACATGTGTGCCATGTGTGCCATGTGTGACAGATGTGGCAGGTGTAGCGTATGTGACGGATGTGCCAGATGTGGCGGACGTGGTGGATGTGACGGATGCCGTCCATATGTCGCCGGTCGGGGAGGCGGCGACGTGCGCCGGCAACTGCACCGTCGGGCGGAACGTGACGAGACTGCCGGCCGTGCGCTGATCATCGGAGCGCATCGCCACGTCGCGCCGACTGCAGGCGGCGCTGTTTCCTGTTGCCCGGCGCACCTGTTGACGTGGCCGCTGTCGACGCGCCGCAGTTGTGCTCCTCTCCGGTGGCGAGGCAGCGGGTGTGGGGTGCCGTGTCCGCCGGAGCCGGCAGGCTGGGTGGGCTCGCTGTGCGTGAGACAGTCCGCAGCGGGTGTGGGGTGCCGTGTCCGTCGGAGCCGGCAGGCTGGGTGGGCTCGCTGTGCGTGAGACAGTCCGCACGGGGGGTGCCGTTCCGCCGGAGCCGGCAGGCTGTTCCTGTGCGTGAGACAGTCCGCAGCGGGTGTGGGGTGCCGTGTCCGCCGGAGCCGGCAGGCTGGGTGGGCTCGCTGTGCGTGAGACAGTCCGCAGCGGGTGTGGGGTGCCGTGTCCGCCGGAGCCGGCAGGCTGGGTGGGCTCGCTGTGCGTGAGACAGTCCGCAGCGGGTGTGGGGTGCCGTGTCCGCCGGAGCCGGCAGGCTGGGTGGGCTCGCTGTGCGTGAGACAGTCCGCAGCGGGTGTGGGGTGCCGTGTCCGCCGGAGCCGGCAGGCTGGGTGGGCTCGCTGTGCGTGAGACAGACCAGGCGTGCGAGCATTGCGAGCCGGCCACGTGTGGCTGATTGCGTGGCGGTGGCGCAGATTGGGGCCGAGCGAACGCAGGCACAAACCAACGCTTCGGCATGGGCGGTCGTGAGGGTTCAGTAACGAGGATCGCGGTAAGATTATCCAAGGCTGGAATACCAGTCACGATAGGAGGGCATGTATGTATGTACATGCAATCAAGCTGAAATAAGTGACCTAATTTTTCACGTTGAACTCACTCCACCTAGCCTGGTCCCCGCCACAACACACACAGGAATTATCGGATTGCGCCGCATTCCTACGTACTGCACCACACCTGGAATACTTGACCACCGCCGGGTTTTTCACACTGCCGGACTCGAATGACTACCTTGATCCTGCAGACTGGACCACACGCCTAAAGTGTTCCTCGTCAGGCCCAAGGAAATACCCAGGCTTTTTTGCTGATTGATACTTACAGCACGACACTCACTGCTGGCTTTCCGACATTTCGCAAGGGAGGCAGGCTCTTGTGTGCAAATGGCGCACGGAGCGTGACAGATGAGAAGGGTTAGCTGATGATGCAGAACCAGTTCGCTCTATAAAGACTTTCCGACACCTGAAAGCGATCTGGTGTGAAGTTATATAGCGCCGTAGCACTTTTAGTTAGGCGCTGACTCTCTGACTAGACGGCATGGGGCTGACCGACCACCTTCAGATCGCAGTGCCGGCAAATACCAAACTAGTTGGCTGGCTTCCGAATACGTGATAGCTTTCTCCCCCCCCGACTATCCCACCCGGCCGACTCCCTCCGGCCGTTTGACAGCAACTTCGGTTGTAGTCCATACCAGTGCGACTGGTCAGTGCCGGCATGACTATGACTCATCAGACCTGGCGTTATTGTGACTGGTCAGTGATGGTGTGATTATGACAAGTCGATGGTGGTGGAATTATGAGTCGTCAGTGGCGGTGGAATTATGGGTCGTCAGCGGTGGTGTGATTATGCCTCGTCAGCGATGGTGTGATTATGACTCGTTAGTGGTGGTGGAATTATGAGTCGTCAGTGGTGGTGGAATTATGAGTCGTCAGCGGTGGTGTCATTATGCCTCGTCAGCGATGGTGTGATTATGACTCGTCAGTGGTGGTGGAATTATGCCTCGTCAGTGGTGATGTGATTATGACTCGTCAGCGATGGTGTGATTATGACTCGTTAGTGGTGGTGGAATTATGAGTCGTCAGTGGTGGTATAATTATGACTCGTCAGCGGTAGTGTGATTATGCCTCGTCAGCGATGGTGTCATTATGACTCGTAAGTACGACTGGCCAGTCGTGCTGTGATTGTGACTCGTCGCCGACGATGTAGTCCTGACTGGTGAGCCAAGCAGTGTCCCAGCGCTGGTGGCCCTGACGCTGTGCGTGTGGCCCTGACGCTGTGCGTGTGGCCCCCAGGCCGGCGTGCGCCAGCACCCTGTTCCAGGCGTGGGAGTCGCTGCTGCAGGAGGTGGAGGCCGACAGTCAGATACACGCCGACGTGGCCTCCGTGTACGGTGAGTGCGGCGGCGGCCTGGTGGTACCGCTCCCAGTGCTGCTGGCTAGCCAGGGTCGCACACGATTTTTTTTGCGAATTCACTTTGGAACCTGTTGTATTCGTGTTCGTTATGTTCTTGCAATCACGAAAAGACACTTCGATCGAGACTTGGCCAAGATTTAATTTGTTCGCAAAATTTCCCACACCGACCGGCCGCCGCGCCCGGCTGGCCGGCAGGAACTGGGCGTCCCGACGATGCATTGTCAGCCAGCTGCCAGCTGCCCAGATCCACTACTAGATATATCAATCTGCTGAGATAAAAAACATCGGGCTCAAGCCCGACCGGAACTCGACGTCTGAGGTCTTAGACTCGGTACGAGCCCGACGTAGGTCCAAGGCCCGGGCCTTGGACTTAACGTTAGCTTAACTTTAGCATGGAATGTTATGGAGAAGTTGTCCGCCAGTCCCGAGAGGGGACCGTTTGGGCCTATGCCAGGCCCGGGGATCGGGCCCTGGGACCCGAGTTTTGCACCTCTGCCAACTGCTTTATTCGCATAGGCTGTAGAATCTTAGCGGATGTAATTCCATTACCATATCAAAGCTAATTCATCAACTTTGTATGCACGCTGAAGAAAACCACAGCTAAACAAACGGGATGCTTCCGAATGCCTGAACGTGAGTGCAAAGGATGGAATACTCCAATGACTGCATGCTGACATGACTATGACCACGTGCCAAACATGACCTAGCTGTCATGGCCAGACTAGCTTTACATTGCCGTCTACTTCCGTCGTCTGCATACCACTCAGGGGACGGTACAGTGAGAGTACGGCAGTACCGTTTAGTACACCGCTCGTCGTGGTAGTACCGGAGTACCATCTGTCCACCGCCTGATGGACGGTGGAGGGAGACAACGGAAGTAGACGGCAATGTGAGACTAACCTAGACATGTCAGCTAGGTCATCTGATGGCACTTGATCAGATCATAGTCATGTCAGAGGGCGTATAGTGATTAGAGCATTCCAACATTTACACTCACGTTCAGGCATTCGGCAACATATAGTCCCGTTTGTTCAGCTGTGGTTTCCTTCAGCATGAGTAAATCATCTCTGCATTATCCTTTATGTCGTAACGGGGTTGGAGCCACTAAGAAACAATGGAAAGTGCGAACAAATTAGTGGGAAGAGGTGGCAAAACGTAGGCCCGGGGTCCGACCCTCTGGCACGACATAAGCCCAAACGGGCCCCTGCCTGGCTTGGTCATCAATTCCTCCATAGCATTTCATGCACAAGTTGACAACGGACCAGGCCTGGGACTTATGTCGGGCTCGTACTGGGTTTGGAACTTCGGAGGCCGGGTCCAGGTCGGGCGTGGGTTAGATAATTTCTGTATACAGATTGCTATCTCTAGTAGTGGATCAAGGCAGCTGGAAACTGACTGGCAACGCATAGTCGGGACGCCCATTGCCGGCCGGCCGGCTGGAGACGGCGGCCGGTCGGCGGGGAAAATTGGGCGACCATATTAAATTTTTGTCAAATCTAGATCGCAAGTACCTTCTCGTGATCGCAAAAACATAACGAACAAGAATCCAACTAGTTCCAACGCGAATTCGCCTGCAATGTGCGTACGGCCCTGGCCACCGCTGGCGTAGGCCGGCAGGTGACCTCCGTCCGCGATGGTATGCCAGTGCTGTGCGGCGGATGTCGTGTCGACTGTGGCTCAGCACCAGGCGATCGCTCAGCCGGCATGCCCACTTCAGTGCGTGTCCTTTGCAGGTCGGCAAGCGTCGCGCGCCATCGTCGAGAAGTCTTTCCACAGGAAGATCGAGAGCAAGAAGATATTCTTGCATCGAGAGAGTTACGAAGCCGTGCTCGCGAAGACGGACGAGCTGCTACAGAAGGTAAGTGTGCCTAATTGCTATGGTGTGTAGGTAAAGTCAGGAACGCGCACTCTTATGGACCACTCGCTTGTGGCACTATACGTACTTGGTTACTTGCCTATTCTGTATTATAGATCATGTACTCACGAGCATTCCAATAATGCGAGCAATATAGAATAGCACAGAGTTACCAAATTAAAGAACTCGTCCAAATTGTCACTAAATATGACAGTTAGGATGTCGTGATCCATAGTCCTGCTTCATCTGAGCCATATCTAGACGATTTCGAGGAATTCAGCTAAAAATGTGCATCTACGGGATCCTCCCAGACATCGACAGTGGCCTAAGCGGTTCACACGCATGTCAACCTCGTGTGCTCATGTTTCCGTGTTCATACATGAGCCATCTTAGGTCGGAGCCTCACCACTTGATGGGCATTGTGGGTAGCTACGGTTGCCTTCGGTATCCGTCAGTGGCATACGACGGCTGCCAATAGCCAGTGAGCCTGAGCACCACGACATGTCGAGCGGCGACCGACAGCTGACGCTGTCACTGGTGCACGCCTACTGTCTACCGCTACTCTTTTTTTTTTTTTTTCTTTTACTCACTTCTACTTTTGTTAGTTTGGCAGCCGGTGTTAATTTCGAACTCAACGCGCCATGAAGTAAACAGGCCTAAGCTGTGAATATCGGTAGCTACCGATACGGTTGCTACCGGTAGCGGACACTAGTCACTGAGCTTCTTCGACTGTCGCGTGGCGACAATCCGACCAGCGCGGCGGAAACGAGCTGCCTCCACCCGGTCAGCGATGAGAGAGCTTCTCGTGGCCTCATCGCGGCTCTGCTCCCTCGCAGAGCAGTGTCGAGTCAGGTCGCCGGCGAGCCCCGCCGGCACGACCGCTGCCGCTCCCTCGCAGAGCAGTGTCGAGTCAGGTCGCCGGCGAGCCCCGCGGTCACGACCGCTGCCGCTCCCTCGCAGAGCAGTGTCGAGTCAGGTCGCCGGCGAGCCCCGCCGCGGCACGACCGCTGCCGCTCCCTCGCAGAGCAGTGTCGAGTCAGGTCGCCGGCGAGCCCCGCGGGCACGACCGCTGCCGCTCCCTCGCAGAGCAGTGTCGAGTCAGGTCGCCGGCGAGCCCCGCGGGCACGACCGCTGCCGCTCCCTCGCAGAGCAGTGTCGAGTCAGGTCGCCGGCGAGCCCCGCGGGCACGACCGCTGCCGCTCCCTCGCAGAGCAGTGTCGAGTCAGGTCGCCGGCGAGCCCCGCGGGCACGACCGCTGCCGCTCCCTCGCAGAGCAGTGTCGAGTCAGGTCGCCGGCGAGCCCCGCCGGCACGACCGCTGCCGCTCCCTCGCAGAGCAGTGTCGAGTCAGGTCGCCGGCGAGCCCCGCGGGCACGACCGCTGCCGCTCCATCGCAGAGCAGTGTCGAGTCAGGTCGCCGGCGAGCCCCGCGGGCGCGACCGCTGCCGCTCCCTCCCAGAGCAGTGTCGAGTCAGGTCGCCGGCGAGCCCCGCGGGCACGACCGCTGCCGCTCCCTCGCAGAGCAGTGTCGAGTCAGGTCGCCGGCGAGCCCCGCGGGCACGACCGCTGCCGCTCCATCGCAGAGCAGTGTCGAGTCAGGTCGCCGGCGAGCCCCGCGGGCACGACCGCTGCCCCCTCGGCGGCTCGGTATCCAACAGGCGGCCGGCCGTGCCAGAACGGCTGACGTACCGCCGTCGCGTCAGCCGCTCTGGGCAAGCGCCGCCGGTCGGCTGTGCAATTGATTCTTGTAAGCCGTCCACGTGCCGAAGCGTTGGCACGTCGCCATCCATGAGCGGGTGCGGCCGGTGCGCAGTACCACCGGCGGCGGCATGGGCTAGGTGGGGCGGAAACCAGAGTCCAGCTGTGGCTTAGGATAGATTACATTTCAACCGGGGCCGATGTCACTGCCATTTTTCTTCGTTTGTTTGTTTATCGAGTGGTTCTCGACGCACTTTATGTAAGATCACGACTGATGACGACGCCCACACTGTCTCGCCGGTGTGCCGCGGGATTGTGAAATTTCCCGAACGGTGCGAGTATTGAACCCGGGACTTTTGGTGCCCGGAGCTTAATCACTCGGACAGCCCCGCCCCACTGTCATTATTCTATAAAAGAAACTCCTTAGCTCGCTTCAGTTGTCCTATATTGAGGTTGTCAAGAATTTCTGGGGATGCCATCGGTAAAACGGACTCATGCAGTTAGCTGCATTATACACCTTGGAATCCGGCTGTGCATGGCTGCCGCTTGTATACAAACGTGCATATGCGGCTACTATGTCAACAACTAAATGTCAGGGAATGACCACCTGGCAACGTGCTGGATCATATTGGGTCAATTTCCAACTTCCGTGGCCAACTTCCGTGGTCATGTTTCGCATTAGAATGGTCTAGATATTAGCAAATCGCTTTGCTACTGACACATAACCTTGATGCTGTCAAATAGTCGTGAAACCAACAAATGGTCTGGCTTCTGGAAAATGGTCTTGCTACTGACAGATGGCCTCCATACTGGCAAAGAGCCATGATCAGAGCAGATGGCTTTGATCTAACAAATGGTCTCGATCTGACAGATGACCTTGATCTGACAAATTCCCGTGACACTGAAAAATAGCCTTCATGCCGGCAAATGGTCTTGATACTGACAAATGGTCTTGATGCTCGCAGTTGACCTTCATAATGGCAGATGAACTTTCTCTAACATATGACCGTGATCTAACAACTGACCTTGATATAGCATAGGACCTTGATCTAATATATAAACTTGATAATGGCAAACGACCTTGATCTGACACATGGTCCTGATACTGACAATTGGTCTTGATATTGGCAGGTGACCTTGACACCTACAAATGGTCTTGATGCTGACAAATAGACTTGACACTGGCGAATGAACTTGACACTGACAAATGAGCTTGGCGCTGGCAAATGGCCTCGGTACTGGAAATGGTCTTGATCTGACAGATGGCCGGGGCACTGGCAAGTGCAGGCGGGACGATCAATGGCCCACGGACCGGTCACAAATGTCAGGCCAGGTGATGTGTTCTCTTCGCTGAGTGATTCACAACCGCACGACCCGTGCAGTGCTCACGGCGCTCCTCGTGACAGTTCGGCAGTACCGCAACACGGACACGGCAGACCAACGTGCCACACGCAACACGCCAAAAACACCACACGTGGGGACACCACCTGCCTGCCACGAACTCAGTAGGTTCGTTGTTTGTTTGTTTGTTGGGTGGTTCTCGACGCACTCTATGCACGATCACGGCTAATGGCGCCGACCGCACTGTTTCGCCGGCGGGCCGCGGCATTGGGAAATGTGAATGGTGCGAGTGTTGAACCCGGGACCTTTAGTACTCAGAACTCAACACCTGAACCACTCGGTCGTCCCCGTCTCGCCACGGTATGTCAACGAGTCACACGGCGACACGCTACACACTACTACACGGCGGACTAATCGCGACACACGGCAGACTCAGACTAGAACGTCTACAAACTAGAGCTGTCCGTCTGATTACTGACGCACACTGTAGAACATCGCTGGAAGAGCTGGGAGAAGGATTTTAGATGTAATTATTTGGGCACTCGCCGCAAAATCCACAAAATAATGTTACCCCAAACGTTAACATATAACAGTAACATCCCAGGCTGTGCTAAAAATATCATCCCTGCTGTGTGAAGCATCGATCACAAACGCACACTTAGAAACGTAGCAAACACACCGGAGCCAAGAAGTGGGAAATCTGGACTTAACAAACAACTAGTTTCTTCTTGAACCAGTATATAGAATGAGCTACCAGATGACAAAATGGAGCTCAGATCAACCGCATAATTCAAGAGAATGGTATTTAAGATTTTCAGGGTGACATTCGCACCGAAATTTAATTACGTGAGTACTAAGATGGCTAACACGCTTTCAGCAAAGCTACAATTAGGAATGTCACGGCTAAATGTACACTCCTACTTCACACAAAAATATAACTCGCCTCAGTACCAATGTGACCATCGCAACGAAAACAGCCAACTACTTCCTACAATGCATATAATTCGCGCAATAGATATCACATTTTTTAGGCATCTCTTTCTCTTCCACGTGCAACTTTCGCATCCTCTCTAATGCATTTAAACTCGCTATACTCGTCCACGGCAATGGCATAAGTGAATGAGAGATTTCAGCGGTGGCAGAGTCTGTTCGTCACAAGATTTTGGAACGATAAGATTGTTGACAAATTCATTAAAATTAATGAAGAGACGATTGTATACTTTACAAAATACGAGGTCCTTACTCGGTGGCGTTGGAGGTGTTGGCAGCGGCTTTCGTCGCCGACGTCAGAGGCTACAGCTGATCCATGGTGGGCAATCTTGATGATTTTGTTGGCAAGCGGTGCCAAGACATAAGCTACTCAGGTCATGGCTCTTTACTCAGGTCACGGCTCTGCTGTTTACAGCGAGCTCAACAGGCAGGTACGCTCTGCCATTCGACGCGACACCCTTGACGATGTGCAGAGCCGTATCCAGGAGAGTGGATTAGGGGACATATGGCGGTGCGTTCGGTCCACCGTAAGCGATGCCAAGTGCATCGTAAGGCTCCTAACGCCACGCCTGACCAGCTAAACGATTATTTTGTTGGCGTAGGACGACACATTGCTGGCGAGGTTGCTGGTCAGGATGCCTCCCCGAGCCTGGCGTGTTGTTTGCAGCGAGTGGGTGACTGTGCATTCTGCCTTGTGCCACTGTCCCTCTCCAAGCTGTGCGCCATCATGTTCGGCATGAACAGCTCACCTACCTGCGGGGGACAGCATCAGCGTGGGTATGGTCCGGCTGAGTTTTGGCGTCATTGGCAGTGTGGTTCTGCATTTGGTCAACTCCAGCCTCGCCACTTCCGACGTCCCCATCTCCTGGAGCACTCCATAGCTTATCCCATCCTTAAATCTTGTGACCTTACCAGCCCATCCAACTACCGACCCATCTCCATTGTCCCGATCATTGCCAAAATTGTGGAATATACAGTACATCAGCAGCTCTACACCTACCTATCCAACAACCACCTTCTCTCTCTCCTACCCAGTATGGCTTCCGTCCCCGTCACTCAACGGAGACCTCACTGATATCCATATCCGACCAGATCCTTTCGGCCAATGATCGTTGTGAGATGTCTCTTCTTTGCCTCCTTTGCCTCCTAAAAGCAAATGCTTTACTGTTATAGAACATTCAAAACTCTTCACTAAATTAAACCAGCACGGTATTGGCACTTCATGAGTGTCGGCTTATCTGAAAGATCATACCCAGAGTGTTAGCCTCACTGACAGTCTGTGTCGCAGATTAAAATCTACGCCACTTACAGACAACATCGGAACTTTTCAAGGCTCATCTCTCGGCCTTTTGTTCTACTGCGTCTTCCCCAACGACCTCAGTCTGCTCGCCGAAGACGCAGTGGTAATTCAGTATGCAGAGGACACAAATTTTGGTAACCGAAAAAAACTCGCACACATAGTGTCGTTGCCGAATTGGAACACGTCCTGGCTTCCCTCGACGTTTCGTTCCGCGGTAACGGTCTGAAAGTGTATGCGGAGAAAAACCAGCTTATGGTCTTGTGCTTATAGCAGCCAACAAAATGTGCTCAATCTCTCCAACTTTACTGAACGTTTCGCCATGAACACTTGTTCCCCTGTTCGGAAGTAAAATAATTTATGGCTCACTTTTGATCGAACTCTGATCTGAGACTCGCATGTTTGCACCATTACCAGACGATGTCTCGGAACTTTGGCCGGTCTGTTGCGTCTCAGAGGTCACCTGCCACCAACTGTCATCTCGGTGCTCGTCAATGCCTTGGACCTCTCTCAGATCCGGTACTGCATTTCGATTTACGGAAACAGCACCACAAAGTATGCGTATCGGATTTAAAAAAATCACTATGGAGCAAAATATATTTTCGGACGAACTAAATTTGACCATGCAACTGATCTGTTGGAGCGTTTTGGATGGATTAACGCCGAAAACTTGGCCTCACACGCTGTGCCCACTTCACCAGGTGCGCCGACTGCAGGGGCCGGCTTCATTAGCCGGCACCATCTCACCAGTCGCCGAACACCGTGACCGCCACACCCGTCAGGACCGGGTCTTTACGTCCCAAGGTCCCAAACAGAGATGGACAGGCGCCGTTTTTGTTCCAGAAGTCCTGCCCTGTATAATGAACTACCACACGAACTGAGATTGATCTGATCTGGTCTACTTCCGGACTTATCATACTCTGACCGCTTATCAAACTTGCTGACTTATTACCATATTTGCTAACTTCTTATCATACTTACCGTACTTGCTGACTCTTTCCGTGCCGCTGGTATCAGGAAATGTTGTATGTTTTTATGTGTGCCTGTGCCGGCGATTTTTCCCGGTTGCATCGGTTTTAAAGCTCAACAATAGACTATAATAGCCACGAATTTATTGTGGATGGCCTGCATATGCGTCTTTGTCTTTGTCTTTGAGCTAATTAACAAATTGCGGAGATGTTTTTCCTTGTTCGATATATTTTCAACACATTGATGATGATGATGACGATTATATCATACCAGGAGAGGTGACACAATCCACGGACAAAGTAGGTCGGCATGCCAGACTGCCACACGTCAAACACACCAGACGTGGGCACACCATCTCCTTGCTTCGAATACGGACAGACTCGGACCATCACCGACTGTTGCAAAGGCGATTCGAAACGGCCCATGGCATCAGCATTGACCCCGTGCCAGGACGTTCAAAACGAGAGCGAAAATGCGCTAATGTCACCATCGCGATTGATGCAAGTGAGGATGATGAATGCTTCCTATACTTTTGCCATTCCATGACTGCCTGATTCACCATGCTCCTTTCCAGTTATGCACGTCGTACCTGACTCGCAACATTGAAATGCATCTGGAAAACTCGTCGTAAGAGCTGGACGTTTGAGAAATGAATCGAACTCTGAATGCAACGATGTGGTGACCTTTTCAGTGTCACAAGGCCTACTCAGACTCGTACCAAGCCCACGTGTCGTCGCCCAGCAACGCCACGCTTGCCGTCTATTTCGACGCTCACAACGCCTACGTGCAGCAGCTGCACGCTGCAAACGCAATGGTGGCCGAGTACAACAGCTGCACACTCCCACAACTGCTACAGGCCACTACATGTAATGGTGGCCGGTACAACAGCTGCACACTCCACAACTGCTACAGGTCGGTAGTGGTAGCCGAGTGCAACAGCTGCACACTCCCACAACTGCTACAGGTGGGTAATGGTGGCCGAGTACAACAGCTGCACACTCCCACAACTGCTACAGGTGGGTAGTGGTAGCCGAGTGCAACAGCTGTACACTTCCACAACTGCTGCAGGTGAGTAATGGTAGCCGAATACAACAGCTGCACACTTCCACAACTGCTGCAGGTGGATACTACATCGTGGCACCGGCAAGCATTGTCAAGTCCTACATGCGGGTAGAGCTACGTTCCGCTTGATCCCCCTGCAAGCTGGCAGCATTCTTTTTCTCAATGTGGTTCAACAAGTTAAGCTGACGTGAATGTAGTTGGCAGCATATGACGTCATATATATCAGCTGTTTCGTGTTTTGGAGACACTTTTTTTCTTCAATTTTTGTCCCCCATATCAGATTCAGCAGCAGCCTATCACTAAGGCTGTATGCACCTTCATTGGGTCTTTCAATGTGGGGCATTCCTTGGTGAGCTCCCCGTAGATCAGGGCAGCCAATACAAGTGTGCCTCGGGATGCAAAGAAGAAAGCAATAGACTGTGATTATATAAATACAAGTTGCATCACTTCTGTTTTTAATTTTAATTTTGCAGATAGACCACCACCAATTAGTGGAAAGGAAATGCTACCCTGGGAAATCGGCGGACTGGTAGCAAGCCGGTAACGCCCACAGAATTCCCAGGGTCACAATATGAAAATGCTAGGGGGTACAGAAATGTTGAAAACGGATTCATGTGGAGATAACTCATGCAGAATAGCATCGGTGTGTGCCAGCCTACCAATATCATCTGACGCAAAAGAACACCGGAACTACACTTGAGCCACCCGAATTTTAATATGCACGGAATATCATTGCGAACTACGCTTAGTATTGACCATTGGTTGAAACAAACTCGGATATGAATTTCAAGACTCCTACGTTGTCTGTCTCTTTGACATTTAATATTAACTTGGCCGTCACCAAACGGCATCCATCCAGAATTCCTGGACCCTCGATTGTAATTGAGCTTGATCGGGGTCAATCAACTTATTCGAAAGCATTCCTGATGCATGTGCGGGGGCGCGTAGCTACTGTAGCCTTCGACGTAGGAATACACACTACAACCGGCGCCGTGCACGAGCATTCATGCTTCTGGAAGTAGTAACAACTTGCTTTAGGCTTCGGTCATTGTCTTTCATTCAAACTGAATCCTAGTTCATTGATTTTCTCGAATGGATTCATCCATCAAGAGTGTTCAAACTTTGCAACACATTTTGATCGTCGAGCCACAGAGGCTGTCGTCGACTCGCGGGAAATCAAGTGGCGTCGTTGCGATAAGTTGCCAGCTCCAGTGCAACATCTCAAACCCTCCCCCGACAGAGTGCGGTGCGCAGCTGGTGTGTCGAGACACCGCCCTCCTCCCTGCAGGGCGACACCCGCTCTGTCTGGCGTCCGGCCGGGACGCCCCGGGGACTAGAGCGACGGCCTACACTGGTCTGCCCCAGTCCCGGCAAAACGTGGCTCGAGTCGCCCGCCACGCCCGCCCCTCACACAGCTGCCAGATGGGAGGTCGCAGCCGGACCAAGCAACTGGCCCGACAAGGCAGGGTCACGCGGCATCGGAACGCCGTAGCGCCGCTTGACGGCCCGCTGAGCCCCGGTTTGCACTTTACAGTTGAGCTGAAACTCCTAGACTGGTTGGTGGAGGTCAGGATCCACGGAACAAGCTCCGCTCAGCACAGAGCCGTGCAGCTCTACTCAAGAATAGCACCCCGGTAAACATACGTCGGGTATTTTTGTAACGCTGTTTAGCTGGGGCGGCCACGGCCCGCTTGCGCAGTCTGACAGCAGTGATGTTACGGTGGCGTGACGTGGTTTATCACAGTCACGTAGCCCAGTTGTTGTAGGCATTTCCCCATTTGAAACTCCCTTGATGTAGCTCCAGCACTGAGTAAAGACCGTGACTGTGAAAATAATATAAATGAAAAGGCATCGAAAAGTTGCCGACACTCAAATAACATTAAATGCAGCATGTCCCACATCAAACACAGTGTTCGCTGGCCTCTGCAGAAGCCCACCATCCTGAATCGCTCAGAACACGGGATTGCACACGCACAAAGCCTTGCCTGAATCGCCTTGATGACTCTATTTCTCGATGACCCATGAACACTACCAAGCAACACGAGTTTTGTCCGCAATGTTCCAGCTGCAGCCGTGAAACTCCGATACTACTACCAGTGTGTCTCGAAAGCTTCCTTAGTCGCTGGCTTGGCCAGGTCTACATATGGAAAGACGAAGGCGTACTAAGTGCATGAATCCGTCCCGTCTCGGGGGTCTTCAACCGCCCCCTCAGGTTTTTCGTGGATAGCGGACGAATGGCGCGCGGCAGCGCGCCCAAATTTGGCATACCTTTTCCAACATCAATTTGACATGCTAATTCAAAATTTGTAGGTCAGATCATCTAGGGTGAACGAGTTAGTCAAGGTCAAGGGAGGTCACCTCCAAAAAAGTACAACCAGTCGTCACGCTTTAACGGATACAGATATTTTAATGAAACATTCAGCGTTTGTTTATCTTACGGATGCAACAAAACTTACGAGTTGAATTATTCATCTTTCCTTTTTGACTACATATGAATTTTGCGTGTTTGTCATATTGCAGTTCCAACACAGGATTCTGGCTAAAGTAAGCATTTTTTATTAGTGTAAGTTGACTTCCAACAATTTTTATCGGTCTGCTCTACCCACTGGAGAAAGAAAATTAAAGAAAACTTGAAAACACAAAATTTTGAAATAAAACAAAAATTGTGGGGCCAAAACAAATTATAGCCCTGGTCGATTTCGCTGTCTTTTTCTCATTCCAAATACATTTTGTTTTTTCATATATCCCAAAATAAACTCCCCAGAGTAAAAAACATAATGCAATTCGTGAAAAGTCGTGAAACTCTAGTCCCCTCCCTCCCTAAACTTTTTTTGACGTCACTTTGGGGGATTTTTGGGGAAGGGGGGTGGACCCGGACCCTACTCGTCGAGCGCTTTCCAATGACACCTCTTTCGTTTCGTGCGATGCTTAGTTTGGATCTTAGTCTTCAACCGCCCCCCCCTCCGAGACGGGGTGGGAGGATTTGACAGGAAAGACGGCGCGGGCTAAATGGAAAATGTGCTAGCACACTGTGTTATGCTGAAACACAATCGAGTCGGATGTGCGCCTGTGCGAAGCCTCGACCGCTGCCAGGTGATTATCACCGTGTTGGCATGTGATGGTTGCCGTGCTGCCAGGAAATTGTTGTCGTTTTGCCAGGTGATTGTTGTGAATGGTTTAATGCGTGCCAAGGAGCGTCGTTTTTAAATTGTAAAATAATTCGTAACGCCACGCATGTCCGGAGGTCCTTGCCATGCTACATGTGAGAACAAAATTGACCGTCTTAGCAATGAACGAGGATACCACCCAACGTTGAACATCCTGTACTATTTTATGCGCTGGTGCTTCCATGCCTCATGATTTATGAGCAACTGGAGCAGGAAGGAAGGTCGTAGGCAAACGAAAAGGAATTGAAGCCACCAACGAGTTGTTCGCAGTTATAACTAATACAGCCGGAGGGGAAGGCAGACCTGCCCTGGTCGCTTGGTTCCGAAAGCTACCCCGTCCTAGTCACGTGGTCCCCAAAGGCCGTCCCGCCCTGGTCACATGGTTCCCAAGGCCGTCCCGCCCTGGTCATGTGGGTACCAAAGGCCGTCCCGCCCTGATCACATGGTTCCAGAAGGCCGTCCCACCCAGGTCACGTGATCACAGAAGACTGCTTCATACCGATGGATGCTCCCAAGATTAAGGTCATGTCCTGAGACCAGAGTCGGAATTGAAGTGACCAGAAATGAAGCATATGAGGACTGCCAAGGCTGACGCCGGAGTCAAGACCCAGATATGTGACCTAACCAGAGTCATCATGGAAACGACAGCGCACACCAGTTTGTATCGGAACCTACCAGGCATGGTTCATTCTTGGACCTTGTATTCTCGGATTTAAGTGACTTGGTTCAAGACTTGACTGTAGGCGAAACTCTGGGAAAAAGTGACCATAACATAGTTAGATCCAAGGGACATGTAGGGAAAATATCAAGGATAATTTCGTAAAGGTTCCAAATTTCAACAGAGCAGACTTTAACGGCATGAGAGCGGCTTTAAGTGCCATCAGATGGGAATAATAATTATCCAATTTAAATGCCTGTGAAATGTGGGAAAAGTTCAAATCTTACTTAAAGGAAACTCAGATTAGACATGTCCCCCAAAAGCAAAGACGCAAAAGAAGGGTAGGAAAGCCAGCATGGCTTACACCAGACGTGACAAAAGCAATTAGGGCTAAGAAAATTGCATTTAGAGTTTTTAAAGAAGCCTCAAATGTTATTAATCTAAAGGCGTATCGAAAAGCTAGAGACACTGTGAAGCAAAAAACCAGAGCAGCAAAGCGAGCAAAGGAACTGGATTTAGCTAGAAACTGTAATGGGGACAGTAAAAAGTTCTTTAGTTTCTACAAGCTGAGTAAAGTTTCTAGCACAATTGGTCCACTGGAAGTAAACGGGACTACATTGGGTGAGGATAGTGAGATGGTTGAGGAGCTGAGCAAGCAGTTCAAATCAGTGTTTACATTGGAAGATATGACAAATCTGCCGACCGTACACCATAGTTCAGTTACATGGGATCTGACAAATGATGTTGATTTCATTGGTAGTGATGTTGTTTACAATCATATCAGGAAAATAAAGCCAAATAAGGCAGCAGGACCTGATGATATTTATGCTAGGGTGTTGCGGGAAACTGAAAAGGAACTGGCATTTCCACTTAGTATAATATTTTGTAGATCAGTTTCACATAATGAAATTCCAACCGATTGGAAAAGAGCAAATGTAGTTCCTATTTTCAAGAAAGGAGAAAGAGGGAAAGTTGAAAACTATAGGCCAATAAGTCTCACATCCCTAGTCTGCAAGGTACTCGAATCAATTATCAAGGATAGAATAGTTAGTTATCTGGAAGGTAGCAGATTGATTCAAGATACTCAACATGGGTTTAGAAAATGACGATCGTGTCTCACAAACCTCTTGGAATTTTTGAACTTCGCCACAGAACAATTTGATCAGGAAATCAGGTTGATGTAGCATATCTTGACTTTAGTAAGGCCTTTGACAAGGTACCCCATAAACGGTTAATGATACAGCTTCAGTCCCATGGTATTGCAGGTAGCATCTTAAAATGGATAGAGTTGTGGCTTTCAGATAGACAGCAAAGAGTGATGCTAAATGGTACAAAGTCATCATGGCAAAATGTTCTTAGTGGAGTCCCCCAGGGGTCAGTACTAGGGCCATTACTGTTCATTATATTTGTAAATAACATTGAAAGTGGCCTAAGCAGTAAAGTTTTGAAATTTGCAGATGATTTGAAGGTCTTTAGGGCAATAACAGGTCAGGATGAGCATATCTCGCTGCAAAAAGACTTAGACGAACTTGTGAAGTGGTCGAAGAATGGCAAATGAAATTTAACTTTGATAAGTGCAAAATCATGCATGTAGGTAAGCAGCATATGAAGGCTCCATACTTGATGGGTGGCCAAGTGCTATCAGTGACTCAACAGGAGAAGGATTTAGGTGTTATTCTAAACACAAAACTGGGGGCATCAGAACAGACCAAGGAAGCCAGGAAGAAGGCACTGAGAATGCTCGGGGCAATAAATAGGAATGTATCATACAGAAGTGAGGAAGTGATCAGGAAGCTTTACTGTGCATACGTCAGGCCACATTTGAATACTGCATCCAAGCTTGGTCTCCTAGCTATGAAAAAGATTGTTGGCTTTTAGAGAGAGTACAAAGAGGGCTACAAAATGGTTAATGGCATAAGCAACCTGGCATATGAGGAAAGATTGAAGAAATTGAATATGTTTTCACTTAGATATAGAAGGCTGAGAGGAGATCTCATCGAGGTCTTTAAATTTGTCAATGGTCTGGAGAGGGGATACCTTGGGAAATGTTTGAATTTAACAGAAATGATGCAATTAGAGGTCATAAATTCAAAATTAAAATTAACCACAGCAGAACAAGGTTAAGGCAAACTTTCTTCACCAACAGGGTAGTGGAACACTGGAACCAGCTGCCAGAAAACATCGTCAGTAGCAGCACATTGAACATCTTTAAAAACAGCATAGACAATCATTATAAGAATAGAGGGCTTGCTTTTCAGTATTACAGGGAGGGCTGATTGGCAGATTTGGTGGGCAACTGGTTCAGTGTACAGAGTGCAACCAAGAAGGGCCCTTGTGGCTCAGAGTTGCACTAATCTTTTATGTCTTTATGTCTTTATG
>JAOTOL010001612.1:2532500-2677278 GCA_034440575.1 Imbricaverruca yamaguchii | reverse complement strand
GCACAGAGACACTATGAACCATAACCAGGAGATAAATTTTCACGTAAGTGAGTAGTCATCCTTTGCTGTCCTTTCATCCCTGGTCTCGAATAACTCGACTACTTATGAACATGTCGGTTGATTTTGTGTTCATCATAAGTGGCATCGAACCGCCTAGATTTAAATCCAGTAGCTGTTTTTCGGTCAAATATTTTCTTTCCATGTTATGACTACATATTCATATTTCTGGGGAAAGATTCTATTGGCAGGGGTGGATCCAAGGTGACACACGATCATACGCCCCTAACCTCATCAGGGTATTTTTGGCATGCTCACCGGCGCACTATGGGCCAGAATAGCTTAAAAAAGTGACACTTTCACGAATTCCGAAGTTCGTCAAAACTTGACAGCCTTATCGTAGATTGTCTGCAAAATGTCGCCAGCTTTCGAAAACAGTACTTTATCTTTGATATACCAGCTCCCGTGCCCATAAATAGTGCAGGAAGGCATACTATTATAGCGTGTTTATCCCAGTCGTTGAAAACGGGCAATTCCATTGTCAGGTTCTAAGTATTGTCATTCTTCTTCCAAGGATCGACGCCAATCATTTTTTTTCATATTGTTGAATGCTGAGATCATGAGGATTAGACGAGGAGTAGAAATGAACGATATGATCTGTCCACCAACCTTCTGCGGATAATCTAGTGTTGGAAAGGAACAAACTATGCAAATAGTATATAACGATGAAGATATTATGGATTTAAAAAAGATTTACAACGACCTACACGCCGGTTGTAAGTTTGTGGAGTAGATACATACTTTGGCCACAAGTCTCGATTGTATACTACTGCGAGTTTTTGCGCGAACATGATAAACTGGCTCCAAGCAGGTCGATGTTATGAACAGCGCCATCTATACTCGTCGATAAGTAAACATAAAAGACATAAAAGATCAGTGCAACTCTGAGCCACAAGGGCCCTTCTTGGTTGCACTCTGTACACTGACCCAGTTGCCCACCAAATCTGCCAATCAGCCCTCCCTGTAATACTGAAAAGCAAGCCCTCTATTCTTATAATGATTGTCTATGCTGTTTTTAAAGATGTTCAATGTTCTGCTACTGACGATGTTTTCTGGCAGCTGGTTCCAGTGTTCCACTACCCTGTTGGTGAAGAAAGTTTGCCTTAACCTTGTTCTGCTGTGGTTAATTTTAATTTTGAATTTATGACCTCTAATTGCATCATTTCTGTTAAATTCAAACATTTCCCCAAGGTATCCCCTCTCCAGACCATTGACAAATTTAAAGACCTCGATGAGATCTCCTCTCAGCCTTCTATATCTAAGTGAAAACATATTCAATTTCTTCAATCTTTCCTCATATGCCAGGTTGCTTATGCCATTAACCATTTTTGTAGCCCTCTTTTTGTACTCTCTCTAAAAGCCAACAATCTTTTTTCATAGCTAGGAGACCAAGCTTGGATGCAGTATTCCAAATGTGGCCTGACGTATGCACAGTAAAGCTTCCTGATCACTTCCTCACTTCTGTATGATACATTCCTATTTATTGCCCCGAGCATTCTCAGTGCCTTCTTCCTGGCTTCCTTGGTCTGTTCTGATGCCCCCAATTTTGTGTTTAGAATAACACCTAAATCCTTCTCCTGTTGAGTCACTGATAGCACTTGGCCACCCATCAAGTATGGAGCCTTCATATGCTGCTTACCTACATGCATGATTTTGCACTTATCAAAGTTAAATTTCATTTGCCATTCTTCGGACCACTTCACAAGTTCGTCTAAGTCTTTTTGCAGCGAGATATGCTCATCCTGACCTGTTATTGCCCTAAAGACCTTCAAATCATCTGCAAATTTCAAAACTTTACTGCTTAGGCCACTTTCAATGTTATTTACAAATATAATGAACAGTAATGGCCCTAGTACTGACCCCCTGGGGGACTCCACTAAGAACATTTTGCCATGATGACTTTGTACCATTTAGCATCACTCTTTGCTGTCTATCTGAAAGCCACAACTCTATCCATTTTAAGATGCTACCTGCAATACCATGGGACTGAAGCTGTATCATTAACCGTTTATGGGGTACCTTGTCAAAGGCCTTACTAAAGTCAAGATATGCTACATCAACCTGATTTCCCTGATCAAATTGTTCTGTGGCGAAGTTCAAAAAGTCCAAGAGGTTTGTGAGACACGATCGTCCTTTTCTAAATCCATGTTGAGTATCTTGAATCAATCTGCTACCTTCCAGATAACTAACTATTCTATCCTTGATAATTGATTCGAGTACCTTGCAGACTAGGGATGTGAGACTTATTGGCCTATAGTTTTCAACTTTCCCTCTTTCTCCTTTCTTGAAAATAGGAACTACATTTGCCCTTTTCCAATCGGTTGGAATTTCATTATGTGAAACTGATCTACAAAATATTATACTAAGTGGAAATGCCAGTTCCTTTTCAGTTTCCCCGCAACACCCTAGCATAAATATCATCAGGTCCTGCTGCCTTATTTGGCTTTATTTTCCTGATATGATTGTAAACAACATCACTACCAATGAAATCAACATCATTTGTCAGATCCCATGTATCTGAACTATGGTGTACGGTCGGCAGATTGGTCATATCTTCCAATGTAAACACTGATTTGAACTGCTTGCTCAGCTCCTCAACCATCTCACTATCCTCACCCAATGTAGTCCCGTTTACTTCCAGTGGACCAATTGTGTTAGAAACTTTACTCAGCTTGTAGAAACTAAAGAACTTTTTACTGTCCCCATTACAGTTTCTAGCTAAATCCAGTTCCTTTGCTCGCTTTGCTGCTCTGGTTTTTTGCTTCACAGTGTCTCTAGCTTTTCGATACGCCTTTAGATTAATGACATTTGAGGCTTCTTTAAAAAACTCTAAATGCAGTTTTCTTAGCCCTAATTGCTTTTATCACGTCTGGTGTAAGCCATGCTGGCTTTCCTACCCTTCTTTTGCGTCTTTGCTTTTGGGGGACATGTCTAATCTGAGTTTCCTTTAAGTAAAATTTGAACTTTTCCCACATTTCACAGGCATTTAAATTGGAGAATTCTTCTTCCCATCTGATGGCACTTAAAGCCGCTCTCATGCCGTTAAAGTCTGCTTTGTTGAAATTTGGAACCTTTACCAAATTATCCTTGATAGTTTCCCCACATGTGCCTTGAATCTAACTATGTTATGGTCACTTTTTCCCAGAGTTTCGCCTACAGTCAAGTCTTGAACCAAGTCACTTAAATCCGAGAATACAAGGTCCAAGAATGAACCATGCCTGGTAGGTTCCGATACAAACTGGTGTAAGAACAGGTCCTCTTCAAGGCATTTCCTGAACATTTTGCATGATGGGGAGCCAACACCAGCATTTTCATAACCTTTTAGATTAAAGTCACCGAGAATAAGGCACTTCCTCTTAAAGTTTCTACTGATTTCCTCACAAATCACCTTGTCAAGCTCCAGTTGCTGAGAATGTGGCAGGGTTCCTGATCGGTAGAAAGCTCCTATCCTAAGAGTATTGCTGTTGCCTTTTCCCACAGTGACATCAAGCCAAATGGACTCCACAGACACATTTTTATCCCCACCTGCTACTTTTTGAGAGCTGAATAAGCTATTCACATAGAGCATTACACCACCCCCTTTCATTGCTGGACCCCTATTGCACGAAAACATATTGTATCCCTGGATCTCATAGTCCTGTAAGTTATCTCCAAAATATCCTTCACTGACCCATGCCTCCGTAATGCAAACAAAATCTGGTTCCTCCTCAGCAACATAACACTTGAACTCATCAAATTTGGAACGGATACTCTGAGCATTAAACATCATACACTTAACAAATGCTCCATAACCACCTTTGGCTTTTTCATATTGAGGAGTTCTTTTATCACTAGATGAACTATGACTCTGTCCCCTTGAGTTGCTGCTGTCCCTATTTGCAGACTTTGAGGTTCTATTGCCTTGGCTGACACTATTGGAATATTCCTGAGTTGGCAATGCAATTTCATCCCTCCCCACCCCATTTCCTAGTTTCCCTGAAGGACATGCTCATATACTTTGCCTAACACATGGACCCCCTTCTCAGAAAGTGTTGACTATATTCATCGTTGGAGTATACCAAGCTTTCCTTAAGTGTATTAATCTGTCAAATAACGATTTATATCATGACTGCAATATTCAAGCGTCATTAATATACAACCCTCACTATCCTTATTAGTTACTCCAGTTGTATTTTCAAAATACTAATCGTACGATAATAAGGGAGACCGGGTCTAGTTGATACAATTTCCGTGTGTCAACTGTTGTGCGTGTGTCGTACGTGCGGAGCGCGAGTCGTGGTTTATGTTTATAGCACCATGGACCTCCACGGACGCACACCTCACTTCCGACTGTTCGCCCGGTCCAGGGTTAAAAAAAAATGGTTTCGTGGTTGTCGTCCAAATCCGGAATAGGCCTGGTGGTTGTCACCTTTTGTGCAAACCATGACATTATGCTACATGGCCCGGAACAGGGGTTCCCAACCTGGGGTAATGCGCTGGCTTGTGGAGGGGTGGGGGTGGGGTTATAGCGGGGTTTCGTCAAACCTCGAGTATGGAGAGTACTGTGTACATTTGCCAAAAATCTGTGCACATATATCGGCAGGAAATACTACATGTTCTCAACCTTGAAAATGAACTTTGGTTATGAGGCATTCTGAATTTGATACGGGGTAATCACGAAGTGGCCTAACCCAAAGGGGGTAATGATAGCTCGAAAAGGTTGTGATTTCCTGGACCTATAACAAATTGCGTCGATTACCTTTATACAGAATATCTTGCCGCCGATTTCCTTTTCGGCAATTCGGCGTCGTCAATACACCCATGGTTTGCAACACTGTTAATGCACCCATGGTTTGCAACACTGTCAATGCACCCATGGTTTGTGAGCCTTAATAATGCAAGGGCTTAGAAATATCGTGAATTTAAGCCGGCTTAAATAATAAAAGCCAGTTTAAACTGGCTTAAATTAATCAAAGCCACTGGCTGGCATAAATTCAATTGAAGCCAGCTTTTTTCCATCCATAAATATAGGTAGGTACCTACCTACATATAGGGATGACAAATTTAAGCCACCTGGTGGTTTAAACCAGTTTAAACCAGCCGGCATAAATTAATTTAAGCCCCCCTGGCTAAAATTATGTTTCGGATATGGCTGGAGTGTAGTGACAAACAAGAGTTAGGGAAGCATCAATTATTCCAAAATGTGCTACACTCCATTTTATTTATAAACAAACACTCCCTAGAATTTCCCAAAACTCTGGCTGGGTTCTAGGCATGCACTCCACAAGTCAGATTTTTACCCATTGGGTACCAAGCCATTGTATAGCTAGGTACCTATTATAGCTTAAAAGTAACTATATGAGCCAGACCAATTTGTGATGTTTTTGACATAGCTTTCCCATTGTCTTACTGATAATAGTATATGTAGGTAGGTACCTACCTACCCATATGCATAGATAACAGTAAGCAATCTGTTTGTTTATTGTTTGCTACAGTAAGCAATCTGTCTACCTATTGCACATTTTGCACACATTGTCAACTATTGCACACCTTTCATGAAATTGTATGGTAGCACATTATTTCCTGTTAGCACTAACACTTGTGGAAGTGGAGCATTAGATCCATTAGATGAGCATTAGATCAGCTTCAAAGCATTAGATGATAGGTGAATCAACCTAGTGTCCATACTTTGGGCTAGAAATTGTCACTAACCATCTGGTCATGCACAGTAGGTCTTCATTGTACTCTCTCTAGGTATGGTATTTTACACTTGTATTGTGCTGAATACCAACACTGCCAATGCACCCATGGTTTGTGAGCCTTAGAAGTGCGGGACTTAGAAGTGTCATGAATTTAAGCTGGCTTAAATAATAAAGGCCAGTTTAAACCGGCTTAAATTAATAAAAGCCACTGGCTGCCATAAATTGAATTTAAGCCAGCTTTTTTTCCATCCCTACCTACATATACATACTATTATCAGTAAGACAATGGGAAAACTATGCCAAAAACAGCACAAATTGATGTGGCTCAAATAGTTACTTTTCAACTAACATGAAATAGGTACCTAGCTATCAAATGGCTATGAACAGTCAGTCTAATATGTATCTTGCTACATATTATCTGCAGAATCTTGCTGCAGAAAGACTTAGACGAGCTTGTGAAGTGGTCCGAAAAATGGCAAATGAAATTTAATTTTGATAAGTGCAAAATCATGCATGTAGGTAGGTAGCATATCAAGGCTACATACTTGATGGGTGGGCAAGCACTATCTGTGACTCAGCAGGAGAAGGACTTAGGTGTTATTTTGAACACAAAATTGGGGGCATCAGAACAGACCAAAGAAGCCAGGAAGAAGGCACTAAGAATGCTTGGGGCAATAAATAGGAATGTATCATACAAAAGTGAGGAAGTCATCAGGAAGCTTTATTGTGCATATGTCAGGCCACATCTGGAATATTGTGTCCAAGCTTGGTCCCCTAGTTATGAAAAAGGTTGTTGGCTTTTAGAGAGAGTACAAAAGAGGGCAACAAAAATGGTGAATGGTATGGGCAACCTGGCATATGAGGAAAGATTGAAGAAATTGAATATGTTTTCACTTAGATATAGAAGGCTGAGAGGAGATCTCATCGAGGTCTTTCAATTGGTACATGGTCAGGAACAGGGTTATCTCAGGGAACTGTTTGAATTTAACAGAAATGATGGAATTAGAGGTCATCAATTCAAAATAAAAGTTAATCACAGTAGGACAAGGTTAAGACAGTCCTTCTTCACCAACAGGGTAGTAGAACACTGGAACCAGCTGCCAGAAACCATTGTCAGTAGCAACACACTGAACATCTTTAAGAACAGCATAGACAATCATTACAAGAATAGTGGGCTTGTTTTTCTGTATTCCAGGGAGAGTTGATCAACACATTTGGTGGACAACTGGTTCAATGTACAGAGTGCAACCAAGAAGGGCCCTTGTGGCTCATAGTTGCACTGATCTTTTATGTCTTTATGTCTTTTATCTCCCTCAATGCCAGTAGTTGGATGTCAAAATCCTGGTACTTACAAATGCCATTTCTAACTACCAGCATCCAGGGAGCTACATGTTAGACCAACTGTGCCTAAGGGGTAAACATCTGGCTTGTGGAGTGCATACACAGAACCCAGACAGAGTTTTGGGGAATTCTAGAGTGTTTTTTTTGTAAATAAAATGGAATGTAGCACATTTTGTAATTATAATTGATGCTTCCCTAACTAATGTCCATCACTGCCCTCCAGCCATACCAGAAATACAATTTAAGCCAGAGTGGCTTAAATTAATTTATGCCAGCCAGTTTAAACCATGGTTTAAACCACCAGATGGCTAAAATTTGCCATCCCTATATTGTATGCATTGCCACCAACTGTAGTGCAATGCCTGCTGAGTAGGTACCTACACACCAAAATATATTTTCTAATTACATGTAGGTGACTATATTTCACTCAAATGTAATTCATATACCAAGATTTTAACCTGAGCTTGATGGTTGATGATCCAGTGCTGGCTTGCAAGTCCAGTCAAATCGCCTGCCAGGGCCAAAAGGGCTATCTTGCACTACTCTTAACACTGGTAGACCTGGGTGCTTTACTTTTGAATGTTTGTAAATGCTCTGTGCAGTACCTTTCCAATCGCAATGTCCACATCTACAGGATGACCTTATTATCTTTGTCACCCTTACGCTTTGGCCCTGAATAGAGTCTGTTTCTGGAGTCTGTTTAAGACCGAACCACTTCATTTGGTCTCATATGAGTCAGAAAATGAAGAAAAAAATCGTTTGATTAACACTCCAGATAATTCAAACTTGGTAGTTTTATCTTGCCGTACTCATTCACCACTCATCAATTATAAAGAACCGTCATCAATTCCCTATTTCACTCTTCGACGCACATCGTCGCGTTTAAAATGGAAATGGACGGATTTGAAAGCGAGGGAATGCGCGTAAAAGAATGATATTCTAGATTCTTTCCAACGATTTTAATGAAATTAAAAATATTATCGTACATCCTACATGAAAAAAAAGATTAAAATTGAAATTGTTTTAAAAAATCAGCTAATGTTATAAATTATTCATTACTTAACGTAGGTCTAGTGTTGTTTTAGTACCTGTGTTCTAGTCGCTTGCCTCCAAATCCGTTGAGTATACCATAGTTGGGTACTTCCGTAACGCTGCCATCGAGCATAAAGTGGTACCGGGACGAGGACGACAACCACCGGCGACCAGAAGGCATGCCATTGGCTCTGTGCTAAACGGGAGACAATTTTATCGTCGGCTGTCGTCTGAACGATGGAATGGTTGTCTCGACGATACTTTGTTGCCGTTGAGTCATTTTTTTGCCGCTGAGCGTACTAGATGAAACCCAAGAGTACGATGGGAATGAAGAAATGGTAGCGTGGGGGTGGGTGGTAGAGGTCTGCACGGTGTAACATTTCTAGAGGTCTGCACGGAGTGACATTTCCAGTCCCGGTCCAATCCGATTCATTTCAATCCTGCGTACCTTGACACGGATATCGTGACGTAGTCAATTTATGTATAGTAGGTACCATTTATATGATTTCACATATAATATTTAGAACGATATGGAAATGTAGTCGCCAAAAGTCCCCGTTCGTGGTTGTCGTCCACGACGACAGAACGATACGATTTTTTAGCCCTGGCCCCGTCTGAGCCAGTTGCGTCAGAGCAGGGCCACAGTGAGCAGTTTGTGTAACCAGACCGTGCATAGCGAATATAGAGAGACCGTGGTCTTAACTACTGTCTTACAGTGAAGACTGTGTGCACTTCCACATCAGCTAGATCCAGTCTGCCCTATATTGAATCAGAAGTGTCCAAAAAAGCAGCATTTGAGTATATTTATGAGGGTGGCGGTCTGAGACAAACAACAGTGCAAAATAGTTTGGCTTTCCTCAAGGAGCAAGGTATCGAGCCAGTCCAACCGACCCGTTGTAGCCGAGATATAAGTGCCTATACCGTCCGACTGAAAGTTAAATGGGCCAAGTCCAACCGGCACTACGGACAATTCATCGAAGCTAACGAAGAGTGGCTGAAGTAAGATGTGAACGTGAATGGTGCATCGACAAGTTGCGAGACTCCTGTAGACTCCGGCTATCCTGTGCCCATTCGCGGCAGACAGCGGTTGACTTTTTCGGAGAAGAGTCGTAGCGCACAGCGAAACGCCACAAAGTCGCTGATTCGGCACACTGCTGATAAGCTAGTGTACGCGGCAAGGAGAGCGAGGAGCGAGGCCCGGAACGACCTGGCATTCATGTTTAATCGGTCGGTGGAAACCCCAACAAGACCGACAAAGGTACGTCGACTGCTCTGTGATAAAACTCCTAAGCCCGTGCAGTACTCCGAAGATGAGGCACTTCTCCTTTTTGTGGATGGAAAATTCGCCAAGGTGACATGGCAGCTCACCCGGCTCTCGGCCAAGAAACAACCCGCTGATATTTATCCGACATATAGCTGCATCCGATCTGCTAAAGAGCGGTGCTACCCGGAAAACATCAGCATTGAGCCGATGCGCGCCGAAGTGCGTCTGCAATCTCTGCTGGCCCACACGAGTGATCGACTGCTTCACATGCAGGAAGAGTCGGTCTGCCAAATGACCGATGGAGACAACCGAGTGACTCTGCAGCTCACATGCAAGCGGGGGTTTGACGGGCCCACCGGTCAAAACCTCTACAAGCAGGGTGGCACCCCAGAGGCAGCTCAAGATAGCCAGGTGCTTCTGGCCTCTCTAGTGCCACTCCAGTTGGCCCATGGAGATCAGGTGGTTTGGTGTAACCAGGCACCATCTTCCACTCGGTTCTGCAGGCCAATGAAGTTGCAACACTGCAAGGAGACGACTGCGCTGAGCAGAGAAGAGTTGACATACTGGCGGCGGCAGATTGACAACCTCCAGACGCATGTCACTGATTTGGAAGGCGTCAGCGTCAGTGTGGATTTCACGTTGGAGCAGACGATGATCGACGGAGGAGTGTTGAACGCCATCACAAATACAGCTTCAATGCAGACCTGTCCCATCTGCTCTGCTACGCCCAGAGGCATGAATGATCTACACCACGTGCGTCAGTTAGCAGTCAACAGAGAACACCTGCGACTTGGCCTGAGCACCCTGCATGCCTGGATCCGACTTATCGAGTGCGTCTTGCACATCAGCTACCGATTTAACATAAAAGGCAGTACTGCAGGTGAACTGCTGAGAAAGAGGAGGTCATTCGGCGCAAAAAGATCATCCAAGATCAGTTCTGACATCTTCTGCACCTCCACGTGGACCAGCCTAGAGCGGGTAGCGGCGGAACATCGAATGACGGCAACACGGCCAGACGGGCGTTCAGCGACGAGTCGAGGCTGGCAGAAGTAACCGGTGTCGACGAATGACTCATCCGTCGCCATCACACCATCCTGCAAGTACTCGAATTCGATTTCGTACTGGGTATGAAATCGACTCAAGTAAATTCGGCGACTACTGCGACTGCACGGCGGAGCTCTATGTTGCGCTGTACCCTTGGTACCCGATGCCAGTAACGCTGCACATAGTGCTGATACACGGATATCAAGTCATCGCATCACTGCTCTTGTCCATCGGAATCATGAGCGAGGAAGCCCAGGAGTCCGCAACATGCTTGTCCGTGCATACCGCGTCGGACATGCACGGAAGGACTCGCGACTATACATCGCCGACCAGTTCAGATTCGGGTTGTTCGGCAGTGACCAGCTCATAAGCTCCTCCACCACAAGTCAACGTTTTCAAGCAGCAGCCCAGGGTAAGAGGTCTTTTACCTCAGATGCTTGGAGCATACTGCAAGCCGCCGCAGATCAAAACATTAGCGACCCAGACTTCAGTGAGTGAGGGCGTTTGATTTTGCCTTGTTTTCATTGTTTGTTCTTGTTCTGTATTATTTTCGGTTTTCACCGATAGATGATGCGGAATATATGTTATGTTACCGAATGCTAAATGTTCTTACAAACTGGAATTATATTGATGTATTTCTGACTTCATCTTATTCGGAAATGTCCGGAGAGATATGATGCATAGTTGTAAATTACGCGCACCGCACGCTAGTACATGACATAAACAATAACAATATTTAATCAAATTGTCATCAGACACAAAAAAACGTTTGCTAGAATCCGATTCTACGTCGAAAACCACCCCCGAAATCCACTTATTATGTATGTACTTTGAAAAGTAAATGAAGTGTCACTTTTCGGGCAGTTCTGGTCCATAGTGCGGTGGTGGGATTTCCAACACATCTCCTTGGTCTTCCACCCAGTCAGTGTTAAAATATTGGTATTTCGCCAGGTGTGAGATGTCGAAACGAGTACAGTACAATGTTAGAATTCGCCATGGAAACAATGTCATTTATCACAACTCATATATTCTTCAAGCACAATGTCGATCCAACAGCGTATTCCTACGTACACCTTTTCCACTTTGTTTTGCAGGGGCAGTCTGATGCACCCAAATGAGGTGCGCCAGACAAAAATTCGCGACCGTCCCCATCCCCTTCCCCAGAACAAAATGTCCACGGACTTTCTTCACATTATTTCTTTGCTTCCGAAAATTCCCAGCTATTATTTTTACTGACATTTTTTACTAATTTTTTTTGTGCACGTTGAAAAAAAAACTGACATAGAAGCCCATGAGCGCAAATCAGAAATAAGAATGCATGGACTGGACCTGTTGCTTACCCAGCAACTTCTTTACGTGCCATTTCTTTGGGACATAACATAAAAGCAAGATTTTCTTTCTTTGAAAGGATGTTACCTGGCATCGATACTGCAGATAATGAATAATCCTCAAGGAATATAGTGATATAAGGTGATCCAACATCAATAAGAATAGGTGATCAATTATCATTAAGTTTAGGTGTTCAAACATCAGTAGATTAGGCTACGTTAGGTCAGGTTAGGTTGGATTATGGTTTTACTGTAATATTGCATAATTATTCAATGTATGCTACAGCACACAAACCCATTTTCGGTATGCTTCCCATATTTTGTTGTGTATGGCCTACATCCGTACTGTAACAAAATGTGTTTTTCTTCTTCTATGGTTGTTTGAAATATTATTTCATTTATTATGTTATGTTTTGTTTGATAAATTTATGCTTTAGGATGTTTTATGCATTCTTGGAATTTATAATCCTAATGCACTGCTTATGGATGTTGCTAAGATGATGGGACCATTCATTTTATGCCCAAATGCTTGCTTTTCAGGTTAGGAGCAAAATAACACGGAAAGGTGCCCTTGAGTTAGGTAACCAAGCTTCAATAGAAAGGTTTCAAAAAAATAAATAAAAGTGCAGCATAACGTAGCCTAACTTAGACAAACTTTACTTTGGTGATAAAAAAATATACAAAATTAATACAACATATTTTCTGAAAACTTCTGAAAAAAGAAAAAGCATAGCCATTCCTAACCTAGACTAACACAGGCTGTTTTTGAAGAAAAATATTTCCAAATGAAAAACATTTACTTTTTCCAACTTAGACATTGCAAACATTTTCCAACTTAAGCATAAACTAACCTAAACTAACCTAACCTAACCAAACCTAACCCATTTGTTTCCTTTATGGAGGCAAATGTGTGTAAAAATTTGTTGCCATCACCTTAAAACAAAAAAAATGCATTCTTTTCTTCATGAAATGACTGCTTATTGAGATATAAGTATAACATGTAATGCATATGTAAAAGACTTCATTTTCCAAAGATATCAATTTAAAATTATTTCAGTTTCCATGAAGACGCTGGACACATTTTTAAAGCAAAAAGTTGCCTAGGGGCTTCGTTTATATATTTCCACAAATTGCATGTATTGTACCGACTCAAAAAGTTGATTTGGAGTCGTTTGGTATTGGAAAATAAAAACAATTCTCACAAGTTTTCAAATTCTTTGGATTTGGAAAGCTTAGTAGGTGCCTAATTATGTGCCTAAGCATGAGCTCAGTGCAACACTGTTCCATGAAACGCAACTAGGTTTTGCATAATTTGAGATTGAAGAACAAGTTTGCTCCAAATCATACTGTTTGTTTGTTGTTGTTAGCAGGACTGATATGTTCATCCTGGGAACACCAGTGAATGCATATAATTCACCGAGCTAACTAAGCATCACATCAAAGCCAAATAAGAGTCCACTGGTTACTAAAACACTTCCTGGTTTGGATTTCGGTTATAGTATTTGCCACTTCTCGTACCTGCCTAAGTGGGTGGGTAGGTAACTTGCTATTGCCATACAATTCCCCCCACATTCCCATATTTTCACGAATCAATGGGAACACTCTTGTGCAAAACATGGCCCGGTAAGAGTGGAATTGACTCCACTCCGAAAAGACTGCATAGTGCATACCCTGCGCTTGTTACGAAACGAATGCGCCATATATGACGATAGGTGCCAGAGGCATGCCTTTCCCGACCGGTGATGGAGCTGTTTTGAAGCTAAGATGTAAATGTGAAATTCAAGTTTAACCATAATTACGATTCACCAATGCAGATTTGTTTCCAGTTTGTCAATTTTACCATTTTCCAGTGGATGAAGGCATCATTTGTACGAAGTGTGTGTGTGTGTGAGTTTTGCCAGCCTGCCACCGCTTGGTGATATCGGCTGGTTCCGGTTGTGAAAAGATGTGTAGACAGTGAGTAGCGTAGGGTAGGAGGATCAATCCGAGGTGGAGGTTTAGTAGAGTAGTCGAGCAGTGGTGAAGTAGCGATGAGATGGTCTTGAAGAGTAGAGTAATCCGGATCGATTGAAGATGTAGAGCTGGTGCTGTAGAGTTGTGTTAGAGCCGGAGATGATGAAGTCGAGGAAGAGAGAGTTAGTCCGACGGTGCCACATTGGGGTATGGGGTGTAGTGGGGGGGGTGGGGGGGGTCGGGTCATCGCCAGAAGTGAACATTGCAAGAACATGAATAAATATTTCTCTTTTTTCTATTCGTTTTGTAACGTATCTTTTGATTTTTTTCCCCCCATTTACCTGGTTTTGTTCATTTTCTCTTTCGTTTTTTAACATATCTTTTCCTTTTTTTTTTTTTTTTCTTTTTTTTCACAATTCATCCATAATGCGTGTAGTTTTGAGAAAGTGGAAGAGGTGCTCGTGTAATGCTGGATGGTCGTCGTTGAGGAGCGTGGTGAGGGTCAGTGGGATGTTGTTCGTGGTGCAATAGTTTGTGATATGTTGTCTTTGGTTGTTGTATTTGGTGCAGTATATGAGCATGTGTTTGACTGTGAGTGTGTGTTGGCAGGTAGTGCATTGTGGTCGTGGTTGATTGAGTATGAGGTATGAGTGTGTGAGTGCAGTGTGTCCTATGCGTAGGCGTGTTAGTGTCCGTTCTCTTAGTCTGGTGTTTTGGTTGATGGAGTGCCAGTGTTCGTGTTTGGGGTGTATTTCGTGTAGCTGTGTTGTTACTGTGTCCCATGTTTGTTGTATGTGTTTGTTGATGGCCTGTCGTATTGTGGGGTAGTAGTCGGATTGTGAATAGGGGCATTGTGTGGTTTGTTGAAGTGTTGTGGCTATGTTTGCTTCTGTGTCTGCGTGTTCGTTGCCGGGTATGTTTGTGTGACTTGGGATCCAGAGAATTGTTGGCCGTTGTAGTATGGTGAGTTGTTTGTGGATGCGCAGTATTTTGGGTATGAGGGGGTGTTTGTATTTGGTGTGGGGTGTTATGCTCTGTAGTGCTGATTTTGCGTCTGTGGCTATGATGTTGTGTTCAATTTTGGTGTTGTAAATGGTGCAGTATGCCGAGAAGATTGCAAATAATTCTGCTGTGTATGTGGATGCTGTGTCGTGCAGACGGGCGCGTAGGATGACCCGCGGTGGCGCTGCGTTGGTGTACAGCACCGCCGCTGCGCCCGTCTGCTGTGTATGGGATTTGGAGCCGTCTGTGTATATGATGTTGTAGTTGACGTGCTGTGCTGTGAATTGTAGGAATAGTTGTTGTATTTCTGCGTGTGTATATGTGTCTTTTGGCTTGTCAATGAGGAAGTGTGTGTTGGGTGTCGGCTGTTTCCACCATGCTATGGGTTGTGGGAGTGGTGTTGTCGTTGGGAGTGTTATGTCTAGTGTGTTAGCGTGTCGGTGTATGCGGCATCCTATTGTGGTTCGTAATCGTGTGGAGTTCATGAGTTGATGTCTGCGTGCTGTGCGGAGTTTCAGTGCCTGTGTGCATGGGTGATGTTTCGTCAGTTGTGTTTTGTAGTGGTATCTCAGTAGTGCTTCTGTACGTCTGTGCTGTAATTCTGGGATGTGGTTGTATATGTGTAGGGAGTGAGAAGGTGAGGTGGTGAAAGCTCCTGTGACTATTTGAAGAGATCGTCGTTGAATAGAATCTAGAATTTTGAGGTTTGATTTAGCTGCGTTTTCAAAGAGTGGTGATCCGTATTCCAGAATTGGCCGAATGAGTGATTTGTAAAGGGTCAGAAGTGTGTTTCGGTCGGATCCCCAGTGTGTGCCAGAGAGTGCTCGTAGTACGTTGATTCTTTTTGAGGCGCGTTTTTGCAAGTTTAGGAAGTGTGGTCGAAAAGTTAGTTGTGTGTCTAATGTGATACCGATAAATTTTGTTGTGGTGACAAAGGGAATGGGTGAATTGTTGATTTCTAGGGGTCGTAAGTTTGTGTCTCTGTTGTAGCCGAAAATCATACATTTGGATTTGAGTGGTGCTATATGGAGGTTTAGTGTGGCGAGTTTGTTGTTGAGTTCTGTTAGTGCGTGTTGTAATACTGTTAGCGCGTGTGCTGGTGCATTTGTTGATGTCCATAGTACTATATCGTCGGCGTAGACTGCAATTTTGGTCGAAAAGTTGTCGGTGACGGCGGAATTTAGGGCTAAAATGAAGAGTAGGGGACTGAGGACTGAGCCTTGCATTAAACCGGTGGTGGGGAATTTGGTGTCTGAGGTGTGGGGCCCAATTTTTACTTGAAAAGATCTGTTGAGTAGATAGAAATGGAGGTAGTGCATCAGTCTCCCTTGTATGTCGATGTTGTGTAAGTGTTGTAATAGTGCTGTTATGTTGATGGTGTCATAGGCTTGTTTTAGATCAAGGAAGACGGCGGTCGTGGAGTGTTTCCTGGCCGCCGCTTCCTGGATGTTTGTGATCAGGTAGGCGAGGTTGTCTAAACAGGATCGATTTGGAAGGAAGCCTGATTGAATAGGAGAGATTAAGTGTTGTGTTTGAATGATATAGAGGAGGCGTTTTTTAACAAGTCGTTCGAATAGTTTGTGAAAGCAGCTGGTGAGGGCAATAGGGCGATAGGAGGTGCAAAGAGTTGAGTCGGTGTTTGGTTTAGGTATAGGTAGGAGAGAGGCGTGTAACCAGGACTGAGGGTATGTATGTGTAGTCCATGCAGTGTTGTAGGTGTTGAGTAGTGTGTGTAGTGCTGATGTTGGTAGGTGTTTGAAAAAAGAGTAGTGAATGTTGTCGGGTCCTACAGATGTGTTGCCTGTCTGTGTGATTGCTAGTTGTAATTCTGTGAGTGTAAATCTAGTGTTGTAGAGGTGTGTGCGTGTGTGTCTGATTGGGGGTGGGAGGTTTCGTTCCAGTGTAGATGATCTATGATGGTAGTGGTCTGCGAATATGTTTGCTATTGTTTGGGGGTCTGTTGTGATGTTGTTGTTGTGTCTAAGTGTGATGGCTTTGATTGGGGGTCGTTGTCGGTGTTGAAAGGTTTTCAAAAGTGACCAAATTTCGCCTAGAGGTGTAAATCTATTAAATTTAGTGCTGAATGCATTCCAAGAAGTCTTTTTTTGCGTCTTTGATGATAGTCTTACATTGTGTTCTGAGTTTTTTGTATGTTGCTAGTGTGTCTGGTGTGCGGTGTCTTTCGTATCTATGCCGTGCATGATTCCTCGCGCGGATCGCCCGGTGGCAGTCATCATTCCACCATGGAGCCGCGCGAGGTTTGTGTTGACGTCGTGGTTTTGTTTGTGGTATGTGTTGGTGTGCTGTGGTGATGAGTATGTCTGCGAATTGTTCTGGTGATAATTGGGGTCTGTGTGCTGTTTGGATTGCTATGGATTCTGAGAAAGGGTTCCAGGATGCTTTTTTGAGGTTCCATCGACCTGGCTGAGGATTGAGTGGGCCGGTGGTCGGGATTCGGTCAAAGGTAATGGTGATGGGTGCGTGGTCGCTAAAGTGTGGATCAGGGTCGGCTGTCCAGGACAGTGTGAGGGCTATGCGGGAAGAGGCAAGGGTGACATCTGGGGTTGTAGGCAGGAGGGAGCTGATAGGTACTAGGTAGGTTGGTGAGCCGGTGTTGAGTATTGTGAGATTATGTTGTGTAGCTATTGCGGTGAGTATGTGTGCTCTGTGATCAGGATGTGTTGTGCGGGTGTCCCATAGGGGGTGGTGTGAGTTGAAATCTCCGGTGAGAATAACAGGTGTGCGAATTTGGCCAAGTGCTTTATTTAATTCCGAAAGTGTTTCTGTGTTCCGCGAGGGTGGATCGTAGATGTTGATGAGTGTGTAAGCTACGTTGTGTACATGCATTTCAGTTAGTAGTATGTCTGCCGTGGTGTCGAAATGTATCAGGCGGTGAGGGGTCGTGTTCCTAATGTATGTGCATACACCGCCTGATCTGTGTGGGTTGTGTGTGTCCTGTCTGTGTATAGTGTATTGAGGAATGTGAAAGTGATATGGGTCGTGAGGTTTGAAGTGTGTTTCTTGAATACATAGTGCTATAGGGTTTGTTTGTAGTGCATAGTGTTTAAATTCAGGCCAGTGTCCAATGAGTCCATGTGTGTTCCATTGTATTATTTTGTTCATCATTTGTATGTGTTAGCGCGGGTGAGTGGGCGTTTAGGTGATGGTTGATGTTTGGTTGTGCTCTTGGTTGGCCTGCGTGGTTGAGTGGTTGGTGGCGTCGCATTTGGGGGGGTTGTGCTGACTGAGTCGGTTGCTCTGTGTTCTCGTTCCGTCTGCTCCTCGGGGTCTGTGTCCTGGTCTGTGTGTGCGTGTTGTGTAGGTGGTCTGTCCAGTGTGTGTGTGGTGTGTGGGGCTGCTCCGGGTGTTGGTTGTGGTTCTGGTGGCGGTGGTGGGCGGTAGGTTGGAGTAGATTTGTTTTGGTGTGGTTCATGGTGGTTTGAAGGTCCCGGTGAGCGTCCCGGGCGGGAGCGTGTTGTCAGTGGCGGGTACATGTCGTTTGTGAGTGGTGGTGGTTGTGGTTGTTCTGTGCCCGGCTGTGTGCGACGAGCCGGCCACGCCGCCGGCGGGTCCAGGACCGACGCCCTGGCCCGGTACGGGTCCATGCCCTCAAGGTGGATCCTGCGGAGCACCTCGCGCTCCGCCTTCCACCGAGGGCAGGACCCGTCCGAGGCCGCGTGGTCCCCCCCGCAGGCGGCGCAACACAGCTCGCCGCTGTCGTACGTGTCAGTTAAGTGATTTTGAGCGCAGCGGCCGCATGTGGGTGAGTTGGCTCGGCACCCCCCCGCTGAGTGGCCGTAGCGTTGACAGCGCTTACAGCGCCGCGGGAGGGGTGCGCGAGGTGTTACGGGGTACCGTAGGTACCCCGCTTTGATGTGTGCTGGTGGTGTCCTTGTTGTGAAAGTGAGTATAAGGAGGTGATTTGTTGTGTACCCCGGCCTCGGGGGCGGCCGGTACACGGCGGAGACAGCCTGGTCCCCAAGCTTGAGGGCCAGTGCCTCCGCCGGTATACCGGCCAGCTCCCGGGCCAGGATAGTCCCCTGGCTATTGTTTAGGTGTGTTGCCGGTGTGATTGTGATGGGTGTGTGCTTTATTTTCCTGATTTTAGTAAGTAGGTGTCCGTCGATTGTGTCATTCGCTTGTATCAGGAGCGCCCCGGATCTAAGTGTTTTTGCGTGTAGGGGCGCCCCTGTGTATTGGGAGATTTCCTCCTCCACCAGCCAGGGGTCCAGGGAGCTCATTGGCTCCCCGTCTCCCCGGCGGCAGATGAAAAAATCCCCCGTGGGTGGTGGATGGGTGGTGATCATGCTCGTGTGGTGCTGGTAGAGTTTGTTGTTAGGTGGTGTTGAAAAAAGATTGTAGGTGGCAGGTGCGTGAAACACTGTACGCTCGACAAATATGGCGGAGGGTAAAGAAGGGCGTGAAGAGAGCCCGACAGGTGTAACAGAGGGGGCAGATAAAGACGAAGAATACACAAAGAAATCAGAAACTGTGCTTGAAGGGAGCACGAATAGATAGATCAGATAAAGATCGTGCAGAGGGCACTAGAGGGAAGATCGGGTGGGTGTTGGGGGGTTCCTGGGTGGGGGGAGTGGCAGCACCGCCGGACTAACCTTGTTTTAATCCGGCCTGAAGGTAGGTGTAGCTGGAGTCTAGAAGAAGCACTGCACTGAAGAGGTCTTGTAGAGGTAGATGTAGAGAAGCTGTCGGGCGCGTAGATGCAGGAGAGAAGCTTGTAGAGGTAGTGCAGCGCTAGGTGTTAGAGAAGGCTGAGAAGTAGATCCGGAAGCTCGAAGTTGAAGGTAGCTGAAAATAGGTTAGCGGAGCGGGAAGGTAGTGTTTGATTGTAAAGGTTGGGTTTGGATCGGTGTTTGTGACTCTGGCAGTGTGTATACGTGTGTTGGTGTAGGTGGCTGCTGGCGGGTGGCGGGTGGCTGATGGCTGGTGGCTGGTGGCTGGTGGCTGGTGGCGGTGACAGGTGGCGGTTGGCTGGTGGCTGGTGTCTGGTGTCTGGTGGCAGGCGTTGACTGGCGTCGACCGCTCCAATCCTGGTCTTCGGCACGCGTCTTCCTTCTTCTCCTCCGTCAAATCTTGAGGCCAATCACTCGTGGCTAACAAGTTGTGTGGGTGCGCAGCGTCTAACCGTAGGGTGCAGCAGTGCAAAACCAGATTGTGTATGATTTGTACGAAAATACGGCAGGGGACATACTAGTGTTAAAAGCGGACATCCGTTCTGCGCATGCGCCATTTCTTGTGAAAATACTCTTTATTTTGTTGGCATAGTGGCGCTTTTAGCACAATCATCGGCGCGTCACATACTTACATTTTCGCCCCAGAATGAAGCTTAAATGGCATCATATTCATTTTGCTGTAGACTAGGTAATATGGAAGTATGACCACTTCAGTCCAAAACAATAACATTTAGGAGTTAGTACCTTTGATACCGATGACACTAGCTGTATCGGGCTTTGTGGATGAAAACAGGGGCACAAGCCGTAATATTGCATGTGCTTTCGCAGTGAGGGATGCCTAAGCGAGAAATGTACCCGGCAATGTGTTTTTTTGTGGTATATTAAATTTTCCAACAAACAAATAATATAGTGAGAAAATTCCACAATTATCTCAACATCTCAGGACCATTATAGGGATGGTTGAACATTCAAAATTGACCATACTCATTGGGGCGGGGATGGCCGAGTGGTTAAGGTGTCGGGCTATGGGTGCCAAAGGTCCCGGGTTCGACACCAGCGCCGCTCTGGACATTTCCCAATCCCCCGGCCCACCGGCGAGCAATGTGGACGGCGCCGTTAGCCGTGAATGTGCATACAGTGCGTCGTGAACCACCCAATAAACAAACAAATAGACCATACTCATTATCAAACTGGGGATAGGCAGCATTCATCCTACAATCCCAGTATTTTAATGTTAGTTTGTTGGATAAGCATACTTTGTCTGGATACCTACATGTTCAAGTTCTGAAGCAGTGCTTATATTTGTTTAATTTGGATGCCACTTGACAATGATATGCCTAGGCTTGCTATTTGTTTTGCAAGACTGATAATATAAGTACCTACACACCATCCCTGGTGATACTTAACATGAAACTTAACATGTTAGGCAAAGTGTACGAGCATGTCCTTCAGGAAACTAGGAAATGGGGTAGGGAGGGATGAAATTGCATTGCCAATTCAGGAATATTCCATTAATGTCAGCCAAGGCAATAGAACCTCAAAGTCTGCAAATAGGGGCAGCAGCAGTTCAAGGGGACAGAGTGTTAGTTCATCTAGTGATAAAAGAACTCCTCAGTATGAAAACGCCAAAGGTGGTTATGGAGCATTTGTTAAGTGTATGTTGTTTAATGCTCAGAGTATCCGTTCCAAATTTGATGAGTTCAAGTGTTATGTTGCTGAGGAGGAACCAGATTTTGTTTGCATTACGGAGGCATGGGTCTGTGAAAGGTATTTTGGAGATAACTTACAGGACTATGAGATCCAGGGATACAATATGTGTTCGTGCAATAGGGGTCCAGCAATGAAAGGGGGTGGTGTAATGCTCCATATGAATAGCTTATTTAGTTATCAAAAAGTAGCAGGTGGGGATAAAAATGTGTCTGTGGAGTCCATTTGGCTTGATGTCACTGTGGGAAAAGGCAACAGCAACACTCTTAGGATAGGAGCTTTCTACCCATCAGGAACCCTGCCACATTCTCAGCAACTGGAGCTTGACAAGGTGATTTGTGAGGAAATCAGTAGAAACTTTAAGGGGAAGTGCGTTATTCTTGGTGACATTAATCTAAAAGGTTATGAAAATACTGGTGTTGGCTCCCCATCATGCAAAATGTTTAGGAAATGCCTCGAAGAGGACCTGTTCTTACACCAGTTTGCATCGGAACCTACCAGGCATGGTTCATTCTTGGACCTTGTATTCTCGGATTTAAGTGACTTGGTTCAAGACTTGACTGTAGGCGAAACTCTGGGAAGAAGTGACCATAACATAGTTAGATTCAAGGCACATGTAGGGGAAATTATCAAGGATAATTTGGTAAAGGTTCCAAATTTCAACAGAGCAGACTTTGACTGCATGAGAGCGGCTTTAAGTGCCATCAGATGGGAAGAAGAATTCTCCAATTTAAATGCCTGTGAAATGTGCGAAAAGTTCAAATCTTACTTGAAGGAAATTCAGATTAGACCTGTCCCCCAATAGCAGAGACGCAAACGAAGGGTAGGAAAGCCAGCATGGCTTACACCAGACTTGATAAAAGTAATTAAGGCTAAGAAAACTGCATTTAGAGTCTTTAAAGAAGCCTCAAATGTCGTTAATCTAAAGGCGTATCGAAAAGCTAGAGACCCTGAAGCAAAAAACCAGAGCAGCAAAGCGAGCAAAAGAACTGGATTTAGCTAGAAACTGTAATGGGGACAGTAAAACGTTCTTTAGTTTCTACAAGCTGAGTAAAGTTTCTAGCACAATTGGTCCACTGGAAGTAAACGGGACTACATTGGGTGAGGATAGTGAGATGGTTGAGGAGCTGAGCAAGCAGTTTAAATCAGTGTTTACATTGGAAGATATGACCAATCTGCCGACCGTACACCATAGTTCAGTGACATTGGATCTGACAAATGATGTTGATTTCATTGATAGTGATGTTGTTTACAATCATATCAGGAAAATAAAGCCAAACAAGGCAGCAGGACCTGATGATATTTATTTTAGGGTGTTGCGGGAAACTGAAAAGGAACTGGCATTTCCACTTAGTATAATATTTTGTAGATCAGTTTCACAAAATGAAATTCCAACTGATTGGAAAAGGGCAATTGTAGTTCATATTTTCAAGAAAGGAGAAAGAGGGAAAGTTGAAAACTATAGGCCAGTAAGTCTCACATCCCTAGTCTGCAAGGTACTCGAATCAATTATCAAGGATAGAATAGTTAGTTATCTGGAAGGTAGCAGATTGATTCAAGATACTCAACATGGGTTTAGAAAAGGACGATCGTGTCTCACAAACCTCTTGGACTTTTTTAACTTCGCCACAGAACAATTTGATCAGGGAAATCAGGTTGATGTAGCATATCTTGACTTTAGTAAGGCCTTTGACAAGGTATCCCAGAAACGGTTAATGATACAGCTTCAGTCCCATGGTATTGCAGGTAGCATCTTAAAATGGATAGAGTTGTGGCTTTCAGATAGACAGCAAAGAGTGATGCTAATTGGTACAAAGTCATCATGGCAAAATGTTCTTAGTGGAGTCCCCCAGGGGTCAGTACTGGGGCCACTACTGTTCATTATATTTGTAAATAACATTGGAAGTGGCCTAAGCAGTAAAGCTTAGCAGCAGTAAGATTTAAATATAATACAAATATAAGCAGTAAGATTAAGACATCCGCATTTGGCAAAATCAGACAATTTAACCTAACCAAACATCACACCTTTGTTTGCTTTATGGAGGTGAGGTGTGTGGAATACTTCCCTTATGAATATCGTAAAGTACAATAAACTCAATTTTGGAGGAAACCTTCTTTCCAAGGGCTGGTTAGGCTAGGTTTGGTTGGGCTTGGTTAGGTTAGGCATTATTAAATTGAAGAATTAAAATAAAAAAGGCATAATATTTATCATTTTCTTCATTTATTCTCAAAAAAGGAAGATCAGGCTTGGGCAGATTACCTAAGGTTACGTTATTAGGTTTATCAGATTGTATGATATTTAGGTTTTATCATGCTATGTTATGACACCTCATTTTAACATACATTTTAAAGTATATTATCTGAATCAAAACACATTTTGGTGTGATTTTGTTTCTCAACTGAAGGGTAATTATTGCCAGAGGAAATGATTGGTGACATTGTCTTAATCATGTTGGCAAACATTGCATTCGAAACTTCAAGGAATTGAGAAATTACTCTAATACACAAATCTACCAAAGTTTTGTCTTATATATATATATATATATATATATATATATATATATATATATATATATCTATCTGTTGTTTTCCTAAATGTTTTTGTGTTCAATGGAAATATATACATATTCTGCAAAATGAAGTTGAAAACTTGGGCATTTGAGCGCATGGAAACACAAATAAAGAACTGTTTGGTATTCTTTGTTACCTTGGTTTGTGATGTTTCAACCAGGTTTTGATCATTCATCCTCATATAAATTAAGAGTATATGTAATGATTTAACACCATAGCTGATTGGTCCTGCTAATTAATTCACAAGGAATAAATACCAAAATCTTGTATGTCACAATACTAATGGTATACATAAGTATTTTACACATGTTTTTTCCTTGAGGTAATTTGGTAATTGTTGGATTTTTTATCAATGTAATATTTGGAAAGGTACTTAGTATGATGTGAGCATAAATGTCTTCTGCAATTTTATATTTATCAGTTGGCAAACAAAATAACACCCATTAGGAGCTTTAAGTTGGGTCATATAGCATACTAAATAATGTTAAGTAAAATGGAAAAATGCAGCAAACCATAGGCTAATCTAGCTTAACTTCTAGGGTAAGAAAAAAATATTGGAAGATGGAGAAGAAGAAAACAATTTCTTAAGATTATCAACTTAAAAACCTATCCTGACCTAACACAGCATAAGCTGTTTTTTTAGAACAAAAGATACTTGATAAACAAAGACCAATTTTTTGCAACTAAAAATTGACTGAACCGAACATAATCCCTTTATTTGCTTTCTTAGGTAAAGTGTGTATACAACATGCCTTGTGAAAACCTTAAAGCCCAATAATACTGTACATACAGGTGGTGTTAATAAGGTAAATTATTAATGATGCCGAACACCAATGTGGAATATTGGTGGAATGTTCCCTCTTGGTTTGATATTCACCAAAACGGGAATGCCTAAGGCATTGGTGTTCGATGTGAATATGCAGTTAATGTGTTGTTCAAGGCTGTTGCAGAATTTCAAGAAAAGCCAAAACAAACTATATTTATTACCATAATCATAACGAAGTGATCGCTCATTTTTGTCATAATTTCATATTTTCAAGTAGCAAACGAAAGAATATAGAACATTTAACTTTGTGTGTTGGAATGTATGTTGGAACTTATAGTAAAATGTTAGAAAAACCTATAAAGTTAACCTGCTGATGACGGATCATTTGCTGCATGCTGATGTTTCATTCCCTCCACCCTAATAACGTTGGATCCCTTATTGCCTAATGATGATTGATTGCATAAAGCCAACATTATTTCAAAGTTAAGGGTTCAGATACAATTTCCGTCACTTGAGTTCGCTGATGTACCCTTAGATCCGAGCTTCAGCTGCGCGGAGATATTTATGGGAGGTGCTCGGGTAGTAGTAATTCCGAATGATGTTTTCGGACCACTCGGGTTGATTGAGCGAGATGTCAATATTCCATTTACCCAACTATGACTGAATAAACCGCCACAGTTGGACACTCTCAGGGCAGCTCAGCGTCTTAATAAATCCAATGCAGGGGTGTTGGTTGGTTATTGGTTTTTACGACACATCGACCGTTGAGTCATGTAGCGTCGCCAATCTCGCACGCCGATTGGTCGCGGGCGAAGAGTAGCGACGGGTGAGACTCGAACCCACAACCTTTAGATTGTGAGACGAGCAACTTGCCCCTAGGCTACTCGTACCCCCAATGCAGTGGTGTCGATTTTTTAAAAACATTGGGGGGGGGGGCGAAGTGCCAACGCACGTACCCCCCCCAAAAAAAAAAAAAAAACTCATCGGATTTCGCACACTATATTTTCATATCTCAGAAATTCTGAGTTTGTATTCGACGATGTGCATGTTTATGTTTATTCAGCTTACTCACGAACGAGGACAATCGTCCAATAACTGGTGAAGTCACATAATTAAAAGAGCGGTACACAGTACATGTCAACATAACAACTCTGAGTAATGGAATGCGACTGCAGTTTCATACAGTGGGCTCGGATATATCGTCATCGTCACAGTCAGCGCCTTCCCCTCACTCCACACACCAACAAGCACACACCGGCTTCAATAAAAATGTTTCAGCGATTAGATGCAGGCTAAAACACACCGGCCTTGAAGGAGTATCGGAGCACAGCAGACCTGAACTGTGACGACAATCGGTAAAAGTATTCCCTTTGCGCCTAATATTAGGGACGGGCGAAGCCAAAGTTGTGATTGGGCGAGTTCAGGGTCGGGGAGGATATTTTCATTCACACCTGTGACATCAGAATACCACTGCAGTTTCCAGTGAATCTGGAGCACTTTTCCACAGGGAAATTCATTGTCGAATAACACCATGAAACGTCCAAATGGAAAACACGGAGAATAATTTTGTGCAGAGGATCATGCTATGGATGGGAAAAATCTAAGAAAAGCCCGTTTTCTCCATCCATGAAGTCCACTGTGGCGAACCAGGGCCGCGGAGCACACCGTCTACTGTGGCGGACGAGTGCCCAGGAACACACCGTCCACTATGGCGGACCAGGGCCGTGAAGTACACATCGTCCACTGTGGCGGGCCAGGGCCACAGAGCACGCCGTCCACTGTGGCGGACCGGGGTCGCGGAGTACACCTTCCACTGCGGTGGACCGGGGCTGCTGAGTCCATTGCGGCGATCAGAGCCATCAACAGGTCAAATTATATCATACCATGGTAGTGGCGTACCTAGGATTTGCGATAGGGGAGGGCAAACTGATTTGGAATTGTCGCACATACTCCAATTTTTTAAACAGTCCACGGACCACTATGTTTGTCAGTGAGATACTATTTTATTTTATTTTTAAAGAATACTTACTGACCAACTTAGCTGCCTTGTTGAGCGGGCCAAATCTGCCACCATCATTTCTGAATCACCGAATTTCAACACGAACTCCCCGATTCTGTTCAAAGGATATTGTGTTCGTACCCCTTGATAAGTAACCTGACACTGCTGAAATTACACCGGTAAAAATCGTAAAAAATGTAAAATTTTCCGATTTCAGGCATTCCGATTACTCACGCAGCCTCGCTAAAACGCCAACAGTCGTGCACGTGTACCTTGCGCACCTTGCGCATTCGGCGCATCCGCCACAGGACGTGCGCTTCTCCAGTTTCTGCCAAGTCTACAACGTTTTGCTGATTGCCGTCACGTGATAGTCTTGTGCCATATTTGGCATGTGGATTTACTGGTATGGCGGGTCGCTCAGAAAATTCGATGAATTGAATTACATGTATTAGTTTTCTTTTCCAAACATTTGCTCGTGATTAAGAAATTATGATACACTGAACTTTGATGCACCTCATATCTTCGGTCAAATATGCTCCAAGATTGTCCACCGAGCCGAGACCCTAGCTAGGTGTTCGCTGTTTTACCCGTTGTGTTTGTATTCGTCTACAGATGTGTTTTAGAGCTCCAGCCAATTTTTTTAGGGGCCTGGCACATATTTGAGACCCGGCTACTTTTTAGAGCTGTGTTGCTTTTTTGTATAGCGGTGACACGCTTGAGGTATCGGTGCGTTTTCGAAGACCCCGATGTCTTTATTTCGTGCCCGGTCATTTTGTTCCTTTTTAAGACCAATTCGCTTTTTGGGGGTCCAACCATATTTTAAGGCCATGCCACTTTTTGCGAAACTCGGGCTTTGGAGGGCCCGGCGCATTTTCGGCCTCCCGTTGTGCTCTCAGGGCTTCGCTGTTTATTTGAGCCGTTTATTTATCGCACATTTGTGGAACCCCAGCATAACCTTGGTTCCTACGGTATAATTTCCGGGGTCACGGTGCGACATTTCGTTCCCAGGTTCATAGTTCCGGGGGACTCGGGAACAGTTTTCTTGGTTCTACGCAACTTTTTGTGACTTCTGAATTCTTTTTTTTTAAAGTCAGAGTTTCGCCCTGATTTCTCTGGCACCTGGCGCGACGTGTCTCGCCACAATTTTTCAACTCATGTGCGCCTTTTTCGTGGCCGTACGCTATTTTTGAAGGCATCTGGGGGATGCTTGGAGCTTAGGATAAATTTTCCTAACTCGGACATATGTTATTCGGAATTTCTCCTTATTTTAGAGGGCACCGGCTTACATTTTATCCAGTTCAGATGTGTTTTGTGGGGCCACGCTGTGCTTGCAGAGGAGTATTTGTGATGCCTCGACTCAAATTTTGTGTACTACCGCCGGAATTCTAGGTCCAGTACGCGATATTTGGGGGCCTCGTCGCGAGTTATCAGGGCGTGTTGTAATTAGCTCCACCCCAGCGCGATTTTGGTGGAATCAGATGCAAATTTTGGGGAGGTTGGTGTAAGTGGTACGATGCCCACTGCATTCACAGCTCGCTCCTCGAATTCTGGGCCCCTGATGTGAATTTATGGGGTCCAGCGCGGTTTTTGGGGAACCGGCGCGATTCTTGGGAGCATACACCTTCAGGATGTGGGGCAGCATTTTTCCCCTCGGTACGCCACTGCGACTGCTCAGCGTTGTTTTCCCGCAGCTGGCACCATCGAGAGTAGAAAGGCCCTTGGGATAATTTTCTTTCGGGACCTATTCTGATTTGTTTCCGGTGCTCGGGTCGACTCGAAAGAGTCCCCTTGTGATTTTTGGCGTCAGGTCTATTTTCTGTAAGCCCCCTGCAGGATATTTTTGGGCCCCAGTACGATTATTCGGGCTCGCGATGCCTCGTTTTTTTTCGGTGCCCAGCAGGATCTTTTCCGTGGTCCGACGCCTTCTTATTGTGGACCGTTGAAGTAATTTTTTCTGCTAGCAGGGCGACATTCCGGGTAGGTATTGGTTCTTGGGAAGCCAGCTACGATGTGTGGGGCTCCCGCGCGGCGTTTTGGCCCCAGCGAGATTTTCAAATGAAGCAGCCTGAATTTGTTGGTCTTAGTGCGATTGTTTGGGCACCGTGGTCACTTGTTATGATACCTTGTGCTAGTTTTAGTGGCTACGACACTTTTTGGGGGGAGGGGGGCAACACGTTTTATGAACTTTGGAGCCACTGTTGTGGAACCTTTGGGGATCCAAGAGCGATTTTTCGTGTCCGGTCTGTTTTTCGTTTCCCGGCTTCATTTGTTTGGTGATCCCAGGGAGACTTTTAAAGCCACGGTGTGACCTGCCATGCATCTAGTGATTTCCAGGAGCCCGAACAATAATTCTTGGTACCCAAAGGCTCAGCGTGATTTTCACGGGGCACCGGCCCGACCGTTTGTGGCCCCGTCGTGATTTTCTTGAACACCACAACACCCAGGAGCAAACTTCTGAGGTCCCAGCGTCATTATCAGGGGCTTCTGCGTGACTTCTTGGGGGACACCCAATGTGAATTTCTGAGCCACGGTGCGATTTTTGGGGGACCAAGGGGGATTTCTAGGGAGCACAACGCATTTTTTCCTGAGTTCGGCGGATTCTTGGGGCCCACAACCTGTCAGGAACTGCCCACAATCCACAATTAGGTATGCCACTATGCAATGCAATGCTGCAACATAAGAATTCAGGGATAGTTCATCTGCCTCATCACTCACACGTGATTTAAACTCCCAAGTTCTTCAGACAGTTTGAGGAATGTCAAACATCTGATACATTGATTGGCAAGGATGGAAGATAAGGCAACATGAATACCATGGAATTCAGATCTCAGTAGTTATGCTGCAATACGTACCTTCCCGGCCGACTGCTTTGGAGATGGATGCGATCCTGAAATTTGATCATGGCTGGAGTTGGAGGTGGATGGAGCAGCACTGTAAAGAATATAGCATATGGTTCAAAGAACTTATTTATGTGTCCCTTTTTGGGTGTCATTTAACATCCCAATTGAAAAGTGTGCATCTCCAGAGGAAATTAGTGGTCACATCATATTCAGTACATTAATGAATGCTGCATGAAAAAAAATCGAAGTAGTCAGGGATTACCATAAACTGAAAAAAATGACCCAAAAAGCCATGCAACATTGCAGTTTAAGGTAACCACCAGACAAGTTCCACACATTTTACCTCCATGAAACATGCAAAGGGGTCAGGTCTGGTTAAGTCAGGAGAGGTTAGGCTTTGTTGTGAAGAAAAACAAAATTTGGAGAAAGCAGAATTCGAAGAGAAAAAAATATACAAAAAAGAGTTCATGCCAGTTTAGATTAGGTTAGGTTAGGTTATTTAAGTTGAAAATACTTCAGAAACTTGATTGATAATTTGAAGGAAAAGCAATCCGTTTCTTGTATGGAAGGTAGGGCCAGGGTATGTAAGGTTATCTTACATCTTTCTTGAGCTATGTTTTATGCTACATTACCTAATTCCACGTCCTTTTTGGTGTTACTTTTACTCCCAATTGATAGATATGCATTTGTACAGGAAAGGATAATAAATTTGTGCTTTTAGGTGTTTTATGAATGTTTGGAATCTATATTTCCAATGCAATGTTTATGGATTTGACGAAGATGATAAGACCACTCATTTTCTGTATACGTGGGCTTTGAGTTAGGTAACATGGCATAAAAATAAACATGTTAAAAATACAATATAACGTATAAAAGGAATTTTTGGCAAAACTTCCCAGATTAAAAAGAAAATGGAGCTTTTTTAAGCTGCTATGTTGAGTAGGTTAGGTTGGGTTAGGTTTAAAAAAATTAAAGAAGAAAATGTACTGATTGACATTTTTCAAATACATGTGTTGGTTTCCTGTTTCCAAATTGAGGTTAGGCTAGTGCCATGTTTCGTTTTTTTTTTATTGTTTTTTTATTTGTCATTCTATATCACCTAATTCAAAGCACTTTTTGGTGATATTCTGCTCACTACCTGAAAAGTAGGCATTTGTACAGGAAATGAGTGGTCCATCATCTTAGTCACATTGATAAACATTGCACTGAAATGATAAATTCCAAGATTTCATAAAATGCCTTAAAACACAAATGTACCAAAATGAGTGCTCGCAGGAAGTTCATCACACTTCTAAACATTGCATTAAAGAAATCGGAGAAATCAGAAATTACCTTAAGCTGCAAATTTACCGAAAAGTATGCCGACCCATGACATAAGTGCAACAATGGGTGCCCCAATCCTGGGCAGAGAAAGCAAAGAGCAGTAGAATGCAAATATAAATGAATGCAAACTAAACAAACTCTTATTGAAGACAAATATGGTGGTTTTGTGGTATTAACATAGAAACCCTGATCACAAATCAGAAAAAACATGGACTAGACTTGTTGAAGCGTACCTACCAACTTTTTCATCCGCAGTTCAAAACTTGCATTGAATGACAGACATTTCATGAATTCAAATTACCTGAAAGTGCAAATTTACCTAATGTTTATGAACAAATGTTAGATGCCTGAATTTAAGACGTCAGGTGCCACGGTGCCGCGGTAGCTCCCCTTATTTTTCTTTCTCGAACGCCCATGTCCGACATCCATGTCGAAAACTCACGTATATATTAAATGTGCATCCATCCATCACCCAGCCATCTTCACCAATCGCCCAAACTAATCGTTCACCCATGTTTCCAAACGCATCATTCAAAATCTGAACGAAGGCAGAAAGCAGCTGACCCTCATCCGCTTCATCAGCATAAGTTATAGCCAAAGGTTCTAAATCATGATTAAGCTGGACCATGGAGCTAGAAATCGTGCAAACTACAGACGAAAGTGGTCCGCCCCAGCACAATTTTAGCCAGGGATTAAACACCGTGCCCGCAATTGCACCACAAATGTCTTACATCTGTCACATTTGTCGACTGCAGGCGCAAAATTGTGTTCTGGGTGACGTCATAGTTCCGACTGCACCGAATGCACCGTTCAGATGCTTGCCGAACAAGGCTGTGAACACCGCCGCGGCCCGCGTGGTATTTTTTCCCAATACGCGGAATCTACAGGGCGCATTTGATTGGTTGATGGGGCTGCGGCGTGACGTCATTATCTCTAGTACCCAGAGTGCATCATCTGTTAGCTCCATTCGTCGCGTCGGCGGAAATTTGAATTCGTCTCGTTTAGCAACGGATGCGTATGGTCTGAGTTCCCTTGATGCTGTAAGAAACTGAATTGTGAGAGAAAGAGACTTGGAAGAAGCCAGTGTAATTGTTCAAGCAACCCTAACCTAAACCGGCGATCTTTTACTTTTGCACGTGGGTACACTGCGTGAGGTAGACACAGATGATGTAAGTACCCATAATGTTTTTTTTTCCAAAGGATAAAAAAATCCTTGGTGTTAAATCAAACTTTGCTGCAATCCTGGATTGAAATATTCCATTTTATGGGAGAAAGGTGTGCTTTTTTGTTCATATCTGCTTCACCAGCACTTGTAAGCCGTCGGTTAGCAAGCCTCGGGTATTTTATCATTTGAAGAAAAAAAAACACTAATCGCTACAGAAGATTTCACCTATGTATCCTAACCAAACCAAACCTAACCATGCCACTTCAAAACCATTCAAATTTCCGCCGACGCGACGAATGGAGCTAACAGATGATGCACTCTGGGTACCAGAGGTAATGATGTCAAGCCTCAGGTCCATCAACCAATCAAATGCTCCCTGTAGCTTCCGCGTATTGGGAAAAAAATCACGCCTGCGGCCCGCCGCGGTAAGAACCTTCGTCAAATCTTGCGCAGGAGCTTCATTTAGAAACGTAAAATATGTAGATGACGGCGATGAATTGGAAAATACCTATGTTACGCCAAAAGTATGGTGGATGCCTATCCTTAGACGGGAAATTGTTTTTTTTTCAGTCCTAAATAGTGGCGGATGGGGTGATATTTATGTTAATAGGTGTGTATCCCTTCAAGCAGGCATATATGCAGCCTGTAAATGATTGGGAAGCCGCTCAAGCCACATGTGTTACATGGGATTGGGTGAATGGGGCTGGATATGTAAGGTAGATAGACGTTGATGAGGGTGTAGAATGTTGGTAGATGAACATTTTGAAGTTATGGACATGGGCGCCAAACGGACTGTAGTTAATGTGACCTTAAACCAAAATAATACGTAAAATAAATCAGGAATTTGATGCTGGTTAGGGTATAAACAATGAGTGTCCATAAACAATGAGTGTCTGCAAAAGCTATGGTATCTTCCCTTTACAGAATTAACCTGCATGGACCCTTGTGGCTTGCATTAAGTCTGGTCACTTTATGAATTGATGACTTAGGCTTGTTCTTTCTGCCTGTCAGGTTAATATTTGCTTTATTTTGGTGCTTCTATTGTTAAATAGGTTGATGCATATCCCTTTCCAGTCCAGAGAGCCTATTCCAGCTCTGATGCATGCTCTCTTTCCTTCACAGCCAGGGTTTTGTATACTTTTAAGTGGCCCCATGCCCAGTGTTGGATTTTCACTTCTGAGTCTTGGCCTGGGAGTGTATAATTATTGGGTTTGGTAAAATACCAGTGTATAATGCCAACAAGCCATATGATAGTGTATAAATTTCCATAAACAAAGGGATGCATAAATTTGCAGATATAATAGTGAATAAATAACATGGCTAAGTCATACACCACAATTCATTTTTGTCATGCAATGAAAAAGTAGTGTTTCCCTCAGATCGTAGTGACTCCTGACGCATCATTCAAAATCTGAACGAAGGCAGGAAGCAGCTGACCCTCATCCGCTTCATCAGCATAAGTTATAGCCAAAGGTTCTAAATCATGATTAAGAGTTACGCCACACAACCATAAAGTTACAAATCGTACAAAATACAGATGAAAGTGGGCCAATCCAGCACGACTGTAGCCAGAGATTAAACGCCGCGCCCGCAATTGCACCACAAATGTTTCACGTCTGTCACATTTGTCGACTGCAGGCGCAAAATTGTGTTCGGGTGTCATAGTTCCGACTGCACCGACTGCACAGTTTAGATGCCGAACAGGGCTCAGATTAACAACGTAGTGACTCGTTGCGATAGGAAACATGCCTTGTGCCCCAGAAAGACAAGAGAAGGTGTTTTCCCAATTACTAGCAGTATATTGATAGCTATTTCAGGACTACTGACGATGGCCCCTGGCCGAAATGGTGAGCAATATAGCATATTCCCTACCGTTACTTTTGATGTAAGCTCAGCACCTTCTGGTATATTGAGGGTCGTACATTTCGTCTCGCGCAATGACTATATTTATCTTCAGAGCCAACCCATCACACCTTAAGCTTGGTATTTACCTAAGTAGGTACCTGCCCACATGTATGCCCACTGACAATGTGCATATATTCAATGATATGGGCATCACAGCCAATAATACCCAATGTATCTGATAGCTTATGACACCATGAAAGAAAAAGTGATCAAGAAGCTTCATGCACACTATTATAATTTCCATTATTGAAGAAAGCAAGCAAGCAGGTAGGTACTAAGTCATAGCTTACAAGAGTAGTTATGCAAGGTCAGACCTTATCACCAAATAAATGAGATGGCCGTTCTTCCGAAGATCCAAATTCATAGCATCCACGGATGTTCAGCTACATAACCACAGAGTCTAAAGTTCAATTTGCGGTTGCGATCGACAAATATGGCAGAGGTAAGTCGGTTGTGGTGCATTTGCACGCAGTGTTGAACCCGGTGGCCAAACTCATGTGACGTCGATCTGATTGTTTTTTTTTGGTACTTCTTACCTTTTGATATATATGCAGATTGATATGGTTATCAAACAACTGGCTGATATTTAATGTGGTTTTAAAACGATTTGCTGACATTTAATTTCCAAAGGAACTGCGGATGAAAAAGTTGGTAGGTACGCTTCAACAAGTCTAGTCCATGTTTTTTTTCTGATTTGTGATCAGGGTTTCTATGCTAATACCACAAAACCACCATATTTGTCTTCAATAAGAGTTGGTTTAGTTTGCATTCATTTATATTTGTATTCTACTGCTCTTTGCTTTCTCTGCCCAGGATTGGGGCACCCAATGTTGTACTTATGTCATGGGTTGGCATACTTTTCGGTAAATTTGCAGCTTAAGGTAATTTCTGATTTCTCCGATTTCTTTAATGCAATGTTTAGAAGTGTGATGAACTTTCTGCGAGCACTCATTTTGGTACATTTGTGTTTTAAGGCATTTTATGAAATCTTGGAATTTATCATTTCAGTGCAATGTTTATCAATGTGACTAAGATGATGGACCACTCATTTCCTGTACAAATGCCTACTTTTCAGGTAGTGAGCAGAATATCACCAAAAAGTGCTTTGAATTAGGTGACATAGAATGACAAATAAAAAAAAACAATAAAAAAACAAACGAAACATAGCACTAGCCTAACCTCAATTTCGAAAAAGGAAACCAACACATGTATTTGAAAAATGTCAAACAGTACATTTTCGTACATTTTTACATTTTAAAAACGTACATCAGTACATTTTTACAGTACGTTTCAGTACATTTTCTTCTTTAATTTTTTTTACAACCTAACCCAACCTAACCTACCCAACATAGCAGCTTAAAAAAAGCTCCATTTTCTTTTTAATTTGGGAAGTTTTGCCAAAAATTCCTTTTATACGTTATATTGTATTTTTAACAGGGCAAGGAATGTCTTCAACACGAAAGCAATTTCTTGTACAGACCCAGATCAGTCATAAAATAAGTGTATCAATTTTACATCAAAATGAAGCATTTTAACATACGAATGATGCAAACGGAATCATCGTGCTAAGCACACACAAGTCAAGCATGTGGAGTTCTCTAAGATTATGATATCTAAATCCAACACAATCCATTGAACAAAAATTGAAGCATAGGCAGCCTGCCTTCTATCAATAAACAGAACACATACCTCCTTACCTATCTACTTCTTTAATAACTCAACCTATGCTATACCAACGACAACAACAAACAGCGGTGTTTCTTGTCTGAGTTGCGGCATAAACGCAATTGTTCTTATCAACAAATCCTGTTCGTGAGCCTGCCCTCTCTCCTGCCAGCAATTCAGCCCAACGTCACACACGAGGTGAGGTCATCACCGACGTCACGGATTCTATCCAGTTTCTAGTGCGACCCCAATTTCGGGTCGCACTATAAACTGGATAGAATCCGTGACGTCGACGGTGACCTCACCTCGTGAGTGACATATGGCTGAAATGCTGGCAGGAGAGAGAGCAGGCTCACGAACAGGATTTGTTGATAGGAACAGATCCGTTTATGCCACAGCTCAGACAACAAACACTGCTGTTTGTTGTTGTCGTTGATATGGTATAGGTTGAATTATTAAGTAGGTATGTAGGGAAGGAGATATGTGTCCTGTTTAATGATAGAAGGTAGACTGCCTATACTTGCATTTTTGTTGAATAGATTGTGTTGGATTTACATCCCATCATTTTAGTGAACTCCACATGCTTGGCTTGTGTGTGCTTAGCATGCTGATTCCGTTTGCATCATTTGTATGTTAAAATGCTTGATTCTGATGTGAAATTGATAGGTTTATTTTATTGTTGGTCTGGGCGTATGCAAGAAATTGCTTTTGTGTTGGAGACATTCCTTACCCTGATTAAGAAATTATTTTGGTTTAAGGTCACATTAACTACAGGCCGTTTGGCGCCCATGTCCATAATTTCAAAGTATTCATCTACCAACATTCTACAGACTCATCAACGTCTATCTACCTTACATATCCAGCCCCATTCACCCAATCCCATGTAACACATGTGGCTTGAGCGGCTTCCCAATAATTTACAGGCTGCATCTATGCCTGCTTGAAGGGATACACACCTATTAACATAAATATCACCCCATCCGCCACTATTTAGGACTGAAAAAAAACAATTTCCCGTCTAAGGATAGGCATCCACCATACTTTTGGCGTAACATAGGTATTTTCCAATTCATCGCCGTCATCTACATATTTTACGTTTCTAAATGAAGCTCCTGCGCAAGATTTGACGAAGGTTCTTACCGCGGCGGGCCGCAGGCGTGATTTTTTTTCCCAATACGAGGAAGCTACAGGGAGCATTTGATTGGTTGATGGACCTGAGGCTTGACATCATTACCTCTGGTACCCAGAGTGCATCATCTGTTAGCTCCATTCGTCGCGTCGGCGGAAATTTGAATGGTTTTGAAGTGGCATGGTTAGGTTTGGATGACGGGTGGCGGAATGATGGTATTTGGCCGATTGAAGTTTGTACGGATGTACCATGGCGATGCCCCACTTTTCTCGGTTATATGAAAATTGTCGTTCGCTGATCAGGGCCCGGCACGGGATCATCCAGTGCGCGCCCGCCTCCGGATCCACCAGTGAAATGTGAGTGTGCTCGGATGTGTTCTGTTTGCTTCTTTTATCTTTTGTGTCTGTAAATGCTTGTGGAAGATATTTTGGTGAAGAGGAATACATTTTTTTTTTGCGTCTGCCACACTGGGCGCATTTCGTTGGAGACCGAGCAACGTTCTTACCTTTAAAATATTGAATTTCCGCGTTCTCGTCGTCCAGAGGTAAGAGATGCATTTTTTAAAAAGTGACCGATGGAGGCATATCACATTCATCTGATCAAAATTGTGGTTCAATCAATGAAATATTTGCCTATGCTACCCGAGGAAACGTTTATTTGCGTAGTGAGGTGAGTTGGAACACGCCTTTAATTTTTCACCCCAAACACTCGGGAGTCTTCAACATTACAGCAGTCATAATTCAATTGATGCGGGTTTCCTTTCAAATGTACGTAATACAACGCCAATGGAGCTTGTACCACCAGCTGTGCGAGATCTTACAGGTGGCGCTGCAAGTACCTTTGAGTGTATCTTTGTACGTTATTGGGAGGATACTTTCCTCCCTCCAATATTTGTTTCGTCCTCGAATAATTTCAACTTTTAACATGGGACTTTTGTTCAAGTTAAATTCAATTGTACAGTTATAAGGGTTATCTTCTGCCATTGCCTAGTTTTACGCAACTTTCCCGTATAATTTTCCCAAATTGTTCTGGTTTTGAAGTAATCTTCTTTTTAAATTCGTGTTTATCGATTATTCTAACGAGCCATGCCTTCATCAAACTGCATCAAGCTACCTGAAAACGAATACAGAGGGGCCCTAGGGGACGACCGCCCTCCTCCATCACCTGTGAAGGCTGAGTGCACCAAAGATAACTAGAGACAACAGGTACTCCAAAGTTGGCTGTTCTAGTATAGTTAGTTGAAACTAGACAAAACTTACGCCAACTGACGTCATATGCCAGAAGCGCTTTTTTATTCCAGAATACTGCTGAATTATATTCTAGTTTTTGACTATACCAATAAATCTACTAAATATGGTGCTTTCATTTTAGCACAATTATGGCGCTTTTCTCACGATTAGTTTCCTCGTTGGTTGTAAAGCATATTAGTCATTCATCGAAGCTTGAATATTTTGTTTTATTCTGCTAGCGTGCTGGTGGCTTTGAACCGAAAGGCACCATACCCAGAATTAATTTATCCATGGCGTGGTTGATATTGAGAACATACCTCAGACAATTTATGCGAATTAAGGCCTTATACCCACAATGTCAACTTGGTCAGCATGTCATTCATGCAATCTGGTGATTAATGTTAGCATGTGCGTTGGGCCCCTGTCAGTTATCATATTGTTTTTGTGTGCTATATGCAACCATGCCATACTGTGCCATTCACCAACTTGTGGACAATTTGGTAATTACTTGTCCATTGTATCATGGCTGGGCAGTAGTGGTAATAGGGTAAGAGGGAGTTTCCAAACACTTAATGCATGGAACAAATTGCTCTACTGCTGCTTTTGTGTGGCCAAACCAGTAATTATACTGTTTACTGAATTTCAAAAAATGAAGATGGTATCCATATTCAGATGGTTCTCTCTATCTAAGTCATCTAACCACTCACATAGAGCTACATTAAAACATATAATTGTTTTGTAGTGTTGTCCCACATTCTGAACAAGAAAGTGGTGGTGCAGGATTACTTCACTGTAGCTTTTGTGGTACCAATTATTAGTAGCCACTAAAAATGCTGGTGTAATTGCAAAAAAAAGATATCAGACCTTAAAATAAATTTTCAGGGAAATATGTACTTTTTAGTTAATATTTGAATTCCTGATATGCCTTTCCAATGCAAAGTTGATTGATGTGGTTAAAATGTGACCACTTTCACCTGAACTGTGTGAGATGTGATTTAAGGGTTCATTATTGCAGTTTTGAGTGTTTACAAGTGACGTTTTGAAATTTTTTCTTAGGCAAAGCTAAAATGAGGTTGGGATAAGTTAGGCATTTCTTTAGCTTCCTCAATTTTCAGATCGAATTGTTCATGAATGTTTTTTTATTGGAAGCTAATTTATGTTCTCTTCTGAAAAGAGACAAGGCTGGAGCTGTGGTAGGTTTTTACAATTGCACCTGCAGAAGAAGATTTGCATTTTAGTTGAGGTGGCATTTCAAGAAAAAATTGTAAATGCATGTTTCTGTGTGTCTGTGTAAACGGTGTGCGAACATGGGCAAAGCCACGGTGGGGAATGAACGGGGATGCTTCCCCAATCTTGCCAAGTTCCGCGTTAAGCCTTTGACAATGCATGATAATCGAACCGAAATCATCATGCGGGCATCTAAAATCCGTCTTAGCGCTTACGGGTTCAACAAAGTTGTTGCTGAATCTAAATCGAGCATTCATGGTACGAAAAGCGTAAATTTTATTTTGCGCCGGCACTCCAGAAAGTTCGGGATTGTCATCGAAATATTTTAGCAAACGTCTGCTCCTGTCAAAGCAATGCTTGTCGCAGTCCTGGTGGCGTGTGTTCGCTGTGTATCGTAAAAGGCGTGGAGCCGAGCTTAGAACTGGCATCGCTCTGACTCCAGCTCGGGTCCAGTCATTTGACTGTTCGGCAGCATGCACAATTGTTGGTTTTGTCACCTTGATAATCATGTACTGTTATTATATGCACACCTCGAGGAGCAGGGACTAATGTTGGTCAGCGTGTACTGGTGGGAGGGGAAAGGGCAACCGTTAGTTTCTAGCTCAATATTTGCAATGCACTACCGTAGTGCCACAAATTATTAAATTCAGGGGATCCTGTCTCCTGTTCCACCCGCGATGGTCCGCTTCCCGTGTCAGGAAGGGCCTGTGGGCCTGGACACTGCCATAAGCGGTGACGTGTTCCGTATTTCCTATGCCTGGCTGATTAGAAGAAGTGCCCAACCATACATTTAAGGTGGCAGGTGGCAGGTGGCAGGTGAATATTGAATATTGCAGAATATTTCCCTTCTCTTTATGAAAAAGATCGTCCCATGTGAACATTGTCTTAATTCACTGTCGCTTATTAGAAGAACTTCCCACGACGCGCACAAAAAGCTGCCGGCCTCCAGGGTCGAACCGGCTACCTCCGAGTCAGCAAACCGACGCGCTACCAACTGCGCTACCAACACCGAGTCGCTCGGCCCGCTTAAGTTAAATAGTGTCGATGGATATGACATGGGTCTAAATAACACCATTTTACACAATAACTAACACATTCGTGTCAAAGTCTCCCATGATTATCGAAATACCATTAAACAAGCTTCCAGATGACGTACAATTTGCACCACTCGCGTATACTTGTTAGCCAGGAACGTACGCGGAAAAGTACCATTTCTTGCTGTCGTGGTAATCTGCTGAACCCAAATCAGCGCCCAGATGACGTCCCCGGCTGCCAATGGACATTGACAGGGGCCGGAGTGCACCCCCGGTCCCACTGAACGATTCTTTTCCTCAAGGTACCTCTCCGGGTGAAAAATGTGCCCCTAAAAAATAAGCCCGCACCCGCGCAACGAAATCTAGACTTCAGTGCAGCTAGCATAAATTATATATATCGTGTCCGTATCCGTGTCCTATATTGTTTCAGATGATTTTCAATCTAAGGCATATTATAGTAACCATAGATGGCGCTAGACCTACGCTGACAACGTTCGACGCTGTTTTGAATGGCGGCGGGATGGTGGCATTTGGCTGATTGAACTTTGTACGGATGTACCATCGTGATGCGCCCCAAATACATATTGACATACATAATTATAAATATATAGTGCAACTTCTCAATTTGATATATGAAAGAGTCGTCATGATTCAAACAGATGCCGGTATTATTCGCAATAAACTTTTTCGAACGAAAACTCTCCAGATTGGAGTTATAGAGAAGACAGATTAAGGTGATATGCTGAGTTTGGCGGCAACCTGCAGAAAGATGTGTGTTGCGATATTACTAGTCTACAATTACATATGTGTTCCACTGTCAAATTAAACAACAAAAGTATGTAACTACAGACCGCTGCGCGAATTTTGATTTCATTATGACACAGATTACCACCACTAGACAGCACAGCAAACGCATGTTTGTGCGTGCGAAAGCGTTTTGAAACCACCCCTTTACGTCATAAGTGGTGAGCGCACTAGCGCCCTCAACGGGAAATGCGCGGGTTTTATTCAGTTTCTAGTACGACTCCGAAATTGCGCCTTGGTTTGGTTTTTAGTTGGTCGAGGTATGCCGGTATTGTTTCGTTGGTGTCGCCTTGGAGTGTACAATGTAAATCTGTTGATCTCGCGCCTATGATTATATCTGTATTCACGGGTGTAGGTTTGTATCTCTTATCAGAGGGGAGATAGCTAGGTAGGTAGGCAGGTACCTACCTAGGGGAAGAGGGGGTATTTGAACATGTTCTGTTTCCTGAACATCTACCTTTTGATGTCTCCCTCATCATGTTCAGTACAACATAAGTAACAAAAATATTATGGTATTCAGAAATTATGGACTTGTGTCTATGAAAATATGAATGTTTGATTACATAGTTTTACCAATTATTTGTGCACAGAGCAGGCAAAGTTCACAGGCATGATTTTAGGCTTCAGGGAGCAATTGGCTTAAGAAAACCATAGGAAAGTGATTTACACTTTTTTTTCTCAATTACACCAGCATATTTGAGTCATTACTAATAGCTTGTACCACAATTTATACAGTGAGCTATTCCTGCACAACATTTTCCTGTTCAGAATACAGCACACCACTACAAAATAATTATCCATTTCAAAGTTGCTTTTTACAAGTGGCTAGGGGATGTTCATTGGAAGTGGTTAGGGGATGTTCATTCCAAACTGTGAGGATAGGAGCTTTCTACTGATCAGGAACCCTGCCACATTCTCAGCAACTGGAGCTTGATAAGGTGATTTGTGAGGAAATCAGTAGAAACTTTCAGAGGAAGTGCCTTATTCTTGGTGACTTTAATCTAGAAGGATATAAAAATACTGGTGTGGGCTCCCCATCATGCAAAATGTTTAGGAAATACCTTGAAGAGAACCTGTTCTTACACCAGTTTGTATCTGAACCTACCAGACATGGCTCATTCTTGGACCTTATATTCTTGGATTTAAGTGACTTGGTTCAAGACTTGACTGTTGTAGGAGAAACTCTGGGAAGAAGTGACAATAACATAATTAGATTCAAGGCACATGTAGGGGAAATTATTAAGGATAATTTGGTAAAGGTTCCAAATTTCAACAGAGCAGACTGTGACTGCATGAGAGTGGCTTTAAGTCCCACCAGATATGAAAAAGAATTTGCCAATTTAAATGCCTGAAATGTGGGAAAAGTTCAAATGTTACTTGAAGGAAAGTCAGATTAGACATGTCCCCCCAAAAGCAAAGATGCAAAAGAAGGGTAGGAAAGCCAGCATGGCTTACACCAGACTTGATAAAAGCAATTAAGGCTAAGGAAACTGCATTTAGTCTTTAAAGAATCTTCAAATGTCATTAATCTAAAGGCATATCAAAAAGCTAGAGACACTGAAGCAAAAAACCAGAGCAGCAAAGTGAGCAAAAAAACTGGATTTAGCTAGTTCCTATTTTCAAGAAAGGAGAAAAAGAGAAAGTTGAAAACTATAGGCTAGTAAGCCTCACATTCATAGTTTGCAAGGTACTTGAATCAATGATCAAGGATAGAATAGTTAGTTATTTGGAAGGAAGCAGATTGATTCATGACCCTCAAGATGGGTTTAGAAAAGGGCAATTGTGTCTCACAAATCTCTTGGACTTTTTAAACTTTGCTACAGAACAGTGTGATCAGGGAAATCAGGTTGATGTAGCATATCTCAACTTTAGTAAGGCCTTTGACAAGGTACCCCATAAACAGTTGATGATGCAGCTTCAGGTCCATGGTATTGCAGGTGGCATCCTAAAATGGATAGTTGTGGCTTTCAGAAAGACAGCAGAGTGGTCCTAATGGTACAGTCATCATGGAAAAATGTTCTTAGTGGAGTCCTCCAGGGATCAGTAGTGGGGCCACTACTGTTCATTATATTTATAAATAACATTGAAAGTGGCCTAAGCAGTAAGATTTGGAAATTTGTTGATGATTTGAAGGTCTTTAGAGCAATAACAGGTCACAATGAGCATATCTAAAGACTTGACAGACTTGTGAGGTGGTCCAAAGAATGGCAAATTAAATTAAATTTTGATAAGTGCGAAATCATGCATGTAGGTAGGCAGCATATGAAGGCTCCATACTTGATGGGTGGCTAAGTGCTATCTGATCCAGCAAAAAAAAAAGACACCAGCAGACCAAAGAAGCCAGGAAGAAGGCACTGGGAGTGCTTGGGGCAATAAATAGGAATATATCATACAGAAGTGAGGAAGTCAACAGGAAGCTTTGCTGTGCATACATCAGGCCACATTTGTAATACTGTGTCCAGGCTTGGTCTCCCAGTTATGAAAAAGATTGTTGGCTTTGAGAAAGAGAGAGTACAAAAGAGGGCTACTAAGATTGTTGATGGCATAAACAACCTGGCATATGAGTAAAGATAGCAGAAATTGAATGTTTTCACTTAGATATGGAAGGCCAAGAGAAGATCTCATCAATGTCTTTAAATTTGTTCATGGTCAGGAGAAGGGATATCTTCTTTTTTTTAACTGCTGCCAAATTCACTTTGGTGTTTCATGCAGTTTGACATACCAGAAGTGTGAAAGGTTGTTTGTGCTTTGCTCATGACATAAGTGCATTTTTTTTATTCAGCACAAAGAATGTGTCTAGAAAAGGTGATTGCTTGATCTTTTCATCTCATATTATTTTTTTCTCATTTTATGCATGTATTTAGGGTGTTTTGGGGAAGTCATGAAGTTATAAAGTGTGGACTTAACAAGAGCCACAGTGGCCCATCCAGTTAAGTCTGTAAATGGAAAATACCATAAGCCTAGTAAAAAAGGTCAACCCTAATTACCACATCCCAAATAAACCATCCACCAACATCCCATACATCTATCAATGCCTATGTATCCTAGCTATCAAGCCCTATTCCCTTGATCCCTCTTAACACATGTGGATTAAATTCCTCACCAATAATTTTACAACTGCACACATGCCTGCTTAAAGGGGTCTGCACTGTGTACACTTAGCATAAATATCACCTCATGCATCACTAATTAGAACACAAAACAACATTTTTATGTGTAAAGAATTTCTTCATCCTACTTTTAAATACATTCAATGAGTAACTCCCCATAACATGAGCAGGCAGGATATTCCACTGATCAACAACTCTGACTGAAGACTTGTTTTTGCTTAGCTGTCCTACACCTCAACTTGTCCAGCCTGAATTGATGACCCCTATGTGATACTTTAAACTAAAGATAATCATTCAAATTGACCAGACCTAGCCATTCAACAATTTTGTGCATTTCAATCATGTCCCCTCTTAATCTCCTATAATTGTGTGAGTACATATCTAATTCCATAAGCCTTTCATATTCTATGTTGCCTATTCCATTGATGAGTGGTGGCTTTGCACTGCACTCTTTCTAGCATATCTCTATCTTTTACTAGGTAGAGGCTTCATGCTTCCACTTAATATTCCAAGTGGGATCACACATATGCTAAGCACAGTTGTTTTTCATGACTTCCTTGCTCTTATCTCACACTCCTATTAATGAGTCCCAACGTTCTGGGTACCCTGCTCCTAGCTGAGATACATTTGATTTTCTGCTCTAAGGCCTCTTGAAACCAACATGCCTAAGCCCCTTTCCTCTTAATAACATCCAGTTCCTTCTCTTTAATTGCATATATGAAAGTCTCACCTCCACACCTCAAATGCATAACCTTACACTTACCATAGTTGAAGGACATTGAGAGACAGAAAGGATGCAGAATAGTATACCCTGTGTGACTTCAGGTAGAATCTGTTCTCAGTGTGTTTGCAGCTGGCCAATCCTTTTGTTTGTAATCATGATGGAGTGTCAACAACAACTGTACAGACATGGGGCGGGGATGGCCGAGTGGTTAAGGTGTCGGGCTATGGGTACCAAAGGTCCCTGGTTCGACTCTAGCGCCACTCAGGACATTTCCCAATCCCGCGGTCCACCGGCGAAACAGTGTGGGCGGCGCCATTAGCCGTGAATGTGCATAAAGTGAAAAAAAGTGTGTCGTGAACCAACCAATAAACAAACAAACTGTGCAGACATGACACATCACACAGTCATACAATTACAGGAGTAGCTGATAATTACAGCTACAGCAAAGTAGCTTATAATTACACATACGAATCTGCTATAATGTTCCTATGCATTGTGCGAACCGTTTCCAATATCTGATTCCCAATTCCACTGGTATTTTGGTGGACTAATGCCCAACCCACTTTCAGTTAGTGCATTCTAGAATGAGTCTACTGTGATCTGCAGCCTCACTAGACAGACAACAGAGCTTATGCACATTCCATGAGAGCATGTGCTCTGTATGTCCAGCACGGTGGATGTGCCCTTCCAAAGTAACCTCCAACCATTTGACAAGAGCTCATCCTTGCAGGAAGGGGACCACTGCACTGGTGTGACAGCTTGTGGGCATTCTGCTTGAGAGCTTCATGTTTGGATGTTAACTTATGCTGACAATAGTGCAATGTATGGGTAGTCCCTTTCTGCAGTGTTCATTTTGCTCTGCCTAGGTATATCAGATTGCATTCACAGTTAGCTTACCACATTCAGTGCATTGATAATTGCTATGTACCTAGAAATTGCACCAAGAAATATTTGTATTCTCATTCAGCCTGTTGAAAGTTCACATTCCAAGCTAAAGAAGCTATATTTGTCTACTTCCGACCAGGTACTGAAAAAAGATGTTATTCATGCTGTCCAGATTATATGCAAGATAACAAAGATTCTATGTCCTCTGGGTGGCTGCAAACACCAAAATGCTCATAATAGCTTGGGTATGATATCATCTGTGACATACACAACATGGAATCTTTGTTGTCTGGGCATCCCCAAAGGTACCCTTGACTCGGTGCAGATTTTTGCCCTGCGTTTTGGTGCATATTTTTTCCTTGGATGGTGTGCCCTGTTGAGCAGTTTTCCAACTTTGTAGTCATAATCAGGGTACACACTCATCAAGTTCAAAACATTCTATTCCTACATTCTCACAGCACATCATGTTCGTGAATTGTGAGATGTGGGCACATTAAGATCGAACTTGCTTACAGTGTAGCATATCTCACAGCAAATTAATATCTGTCTGGTTCTATGCTCTTAACGGTGGCAGGTGCGAGTTTGGGAGAAAAAGCTGTTCCTGGGTGTCATCCAGAACATTATCATCTTCAGAAAATTGTCTACTCGATTTTCTCATTTTGAGGTTGAATGGTGTTATTTGGGAATTAATTGCTCTATCAATGTACCCACTTACCGCCTGAAAGTGGAAACTGAGATTATGAGGCCACAAGGTTAAATAAATAGTTCGTCTCCGTATACGATTGCCCAATAATTCTCTCCACATCCAGGATTACAAAACACAAATCCAACCGTGGTGGGTCCCATGGTGTCACAGCAACCTAAGTATGCCTGAATTCATCCTAATTCACGAAATCACTTTTCACGATTGGGTTATGAAAGCTGTGGATAACACCTGGTGAATGACGACACCCAACATTTGACACCCTGGACCAGATCTGGAGGGTCGACTGAAACTGGGGACCTGGAGGGTAGCAATGTCCGAGATAGTATTTAAAGGTCAAGGAAGGAGTCTCGTTAAATCGTGTATTACACATTTCCGTCTCAGCCAGAGTGATAGTTGTGCTGGTGTTTTCGCCCGGTAGGCATATGCTGGAAGCGAAGTTTTCAAGAAGTTATGCATATCTTCGCCGAAAATAAATAAAACATTCATCCGCCTTGATGTTTTTATACCACTTACGATTGTTTTTGTGGCTGCATAACTGATGTAGTCGGTGCTGAACCCTATTACGGTACGGGTAAAATAGATCAGCCCCTTGTGGTTTTGTACCTTTAATTTCTAAGCTATGTATTTGGAGCAGGCTTCTGGGATTTGCTATTTTCAGGGCGTTTTTTTAACGTATTGTGTCGAAAGATCACGTTTTTTATTTCTATTAGGGCGCCCGCTGTCGCTGCCATTTGTTTCTTGTGCTTCGTTATGTGTGCCGATTTCCAACAATTTCCAGTCTCAGAGAGCTGTCGCTGCATGGCGCACCTTTTGCGCACGTCACGCATGCCGGCTGGTGTGCCGGTGCCGGTCCTGCCGCGTGCTGACAGGCCAACCTCTGCCGCTAGACTCACGGCTTCCTCCTGACGCGTGCCCCCAGCCGCCACGCCGAGGCCATGGGCTGCTGCTGCAGCTCCGAGGACGGCACCGGCTCGGACGCCGGCGAGCCGAACGCACGCACGCCGCTGCTGGGCGACGCGCCGGCGCCGGCCAGCGGCGGCGCGCTGGGCGGCGATGCGGTGTGCGAGACGCCCGTGCGGCCGGGAGAGGCGCGCGCGCGCGGCGATGGCGAGACCCAGCTGGACGGCATCCTGCAGGACATGGCCGGCGCCGTGATCGACGTGGCCGCAGTGGACACCCAGAACCTCGAGCAGCAGGACTACGTGGAGCGGTGCCGCTATTACGCGGCGGCCGTGGCGCGCCTGTCGCCGCTGCCGGCACCGCCGCGCGCCATCGAGGACGTGTCGCACCCGGAGCGGCTGCTGGCGGCGCCGCCGGCCCGGCCGGAAGACGTGCTACTGGCTCGCGCGCTCGCGCAGGACGTGCACGACGCGACGAAGGCGATCCAGGTGGTGCCGCATGAGTCGCTCGTCATACCGTTCGGCCAGACGGCCGGCGGCGACGCGTCGTGAACCGACCCGACGAGCAGGGGTGTCGCTGACGCTGGTGGCTGTGACTGGCGACCCAGGCAGCGCGTGGGCTACAGTTGAACGCTTCAGGGCGGCTGGCGCCGAGCGGGGCTGGTGCAGCTGCTCATCGAGTTGACTCAGTCTGTCAACAGATGTCCAGTTGTATCCTGGGAGGCTATGAACTTCGCTGTCCAGGTTGTATGTTTGTTATATTCGGAATCATTGGCATTATGTGCTGGGTATGGAAACCAGCACGCTTTAGTCAGCGATACTGGGGCCGGTCAGATCCGGTCCACATACCGACGAGTATACTTATACGGGATACCATGTTTAAAGCTGCTACTTTCATGTAGGAACGCTGCCCGCGTTTTATTGTTCTTGTATATTGCATCATTGTATCTATGAAATAAACTTGACCCATTTTGAAGAGAGTGTGCTATGCTGCTAACTGAACATTCGTTCTGCATGACATGTGTCTTGAAGCAGTTCGATGGAACCATAACGTAAAATGGCATGATCGCCTTTGTCTTTAATTCTGCCAATAGTGCCATGCAAATGGTGCTGCTTCAGCCGATACGACGTGGATTATTGCAACTGTCTATGAGACGGGAGAAAGTACGTTTTGGGTAGTTACGTCCCCAGCAGCGGAGGAGGATTATGCTGTTACTTAACCTGACCATTTGGCCCGCCGGAGCCCCACACGGCTACTGGTCCTCCACCGCCTGCAATTCTGATCATTCAGGTGCTGTGGCCACAAGTGACATCAGCTGGAGGAGACCTACAATCAGTAAATATATCTGTTGTGCCCTTCATCTCGAAAGCGGTATGCAGAGGCTGATGCAGGGGAAGCTGGGGGCATGCGCCCCCATGGGAGGTGAGTTCACCCCTATAATTGTTCAGCCGGAGGCGGCCCTGTGAGGGGAAAAGGCGGCTCTTCGATGCGTTCTAGTGCACGCCCTCGAATGTTCAGCCGCGGGCGCTCTCCGGAAACACTGACCACCATGACATTTCCTGGATCCACCCCCGTTAGTCAGCCACCGTCATGGCACGTGCGGGTGCAGTATGTACCCTGCTGGGGTGCATACTGCCACTGGATTAAGGTGCTACCTACCGAACCTGTCGGGAATCTGCGGAGCCCTCAACATACAATCGATGAGTTGCAGTCATGGTGAATCGCAGGGGCTTCAACGGCGCAGTCGGTTTGCTACTGCCAATGTGCCGAGCATGGTGATCTGCGTGAGTTTCAACTACATAGTTTATTAGTTGTTGCTTATATCTCTACTCCTAATTCCTTTGAAGTTCACCTTATAATTGATACCGTAGCAGAAGCTGTTATTCTCGCACACAAAACAGCCCACATTTCATCATTACAGTATGCATACAATGTACCTTGTGATATACCCCATTTTAAAATTCCACTTCTGTTCGATTGCAAGAGAATCATTTAGGCGTTCTGCGTATGTGGTTTCTGCCGTCGTCCCCTAAGTACAGCGTTCCGTCCGAAACTAAAGCTTCATTATGTGATTGTAGATGGCGCTTGCTAACTGAAAACGGTTCCCAAGTGTTGAAAGAGTTGCAGGGGTGGTGGTGTTCAACAGAAGAAGTATCGCCTGATCCACGAGCCGAGTAAGACCAGGGATCCTTGGCGGCAGGGGCAGATACAAGGTTTCATCAAGGGGTGTGAATGCGGCAATAGAGATTTCGTAGTGTAGGCCTTGGCGTTTCCGTGAGGGCTTCCTGTGAGACATTTTCGTGTAGGTGCCTGAATATACTCTGTAAATTCCATTCAGAAGCTCTACGAATGCTTCTGGAGGCCAGTTCAATGGATCTCAAGGCCTCTTGGAGGCCTCACGAACCCCCATCCCCCACCCAGTCGGATTGGAGGTCTCACGGAGACCTCTAAAGAGATCAGTAGTTCTAAAGAACTACTGCTGGTCTAAAGACCAACAATAGTTCAAGGAGGCTGAGTGGTTCATACAGTGATGAAATAGCTCCTCAACATGAAAAAGCCAAAGGTGGTTATGGAATATATGTTAAGTGTATGATGGTTAATGCTCAAGAGTATTCAATCCAAATTTGATGAGTTCAAGTGTTATGTTGCTGAGGAGGAACCAAATTTTGTTTGCATTATGGAGGCATGGGTCAGTGAGGGGTATTTTGGGGATAACTTGCAGGAATATGAGATCCAGGGATACAATATGTTCTTGTGCAATAGAGGCCCAGCAGTGAAAGTGGGTGGTGTAATGCTCTATGTGAATAGCTTATTCAGTTCTCAAAAAGTAGTAGGTGGGGATAAAAATGTATGTGGAGTCCATTTGGCTTGATGTCGCTGTGGCAAAAGGCAACAGCAATACACTGATGATAAGAGCTTTCTACCGATCAGGAACCCAGCCACATTCTTAGCAACTGGAACTTGATAAGGTGATTTGTGATGAAATGAGTACAAACATTCAGAGGAAGTGCCTTATTCTTGGTGACTTTAATCTAAAAGGATATGAAAATGTTGGTGTTGGCTCCCCATCATGCAAAATGTTTAGGAAATGCCTTGAAGAGGACCTGTTGTTACACCAGTTTGTATCGGAACCTACCAGGCACGGCTCATTCTTGAGCATTGTATTCTCGGATTTAAGTGACTTGCTTCAAGACTTGACTAGGAGAAACTCTGGGAAGAAGTGACCATACCATAGTTTGATTCAGGGCACATTTAGTGGAAATTATTCAGGATAATTTAGTAGAGGTTCCAAATTTCATCAGAGCAGACTGACTACATGCGAGCGGCCTTAAGTGACATAAGGTGGGAAGAGGAATTCTCCAATTTAAATGCCTGCGAAATGTGGGAAAAGTTCAAAACTTATTTGAAGGAAATTCAGATTAGACATCTCCCCCAAAAGCAAAGAAGCAAAAGAAGGGTAGGAAAGCCAGCATGGCTTACACCAGACGTGATAAAAGCAATTAAGGCTAAGAAAACTGCATTTAGAGTTTTTAAAGAAGCCTCAAATGTCATTAATCTAAAGGCGTATCGAAAAGCTAGAGACACTGTGAAGCAAAAAACCAGAGCAGCAAAGCGAGCAAAGGAACTGGATTTAGCTAGAAACTGTAATGGGGACAGTAAAAAGTTCTTTAGTTTCTACAAGCTGAGTAAAGTTTCTAGCACAATTGGTCCACTGGAAGTAAACGGAACTACATTGGGTGAGGATAGTGAGATGGTTGAGGAGCTGAGCAAGCAGTTCAAATCAGTGTTTACATTGGAAGATATGACCAATCTGCCGACCGTACACCATAGTTCAGTTACATGGGATCTGACAAATGATGTTGATTTCATTGGTAGTGATGTTGTTTACAATCATATCAGGAAAATAAAGCCAAATAAGGCAGCAGGATCTGATGATATTTATGCTAGGGTGTTGCGGGAAACTGAAAAGGAACTGGCATTTCCACTTAGTATAATATTTTGTAGATCAGTTTCACATAATGAAATTCCAACCGATTGGAAAAGGGCAAATGTAGTTCCTATTTTCAAGAAAGGAGAAAGAGGGAAAGTTGAAAACTATAGGCCAATAAGTCTCACATCCCTAGTCTGCAAGGTACTCGAATCAATTATCAAGGATAGTTAGTTAGTTATCTGGAAGGTAGCAGATTGATTCAAGATACTCAACATGGATTTAGAAAAGGACGATCGTGTCTCACAAACCTCTTGGACTTTTTGAACTTCGCCACAGAACAATTTGATCAGGGAAATCAGGTTGATGTAGCATATCTTGACTTTAGTAAGGCCTTTGACAAGGTAAACGATTAATGATACAGCTTCGGGCCCATGGTATTGCAGGTAGCATCTTAAAATAGATAGAAGTCATCAGTGCAAAATGTTCTTAGTGGAGTCCCCAAGGGGTCAGTACTGGGGCCACTACTGATCATTATATTTATAAATGACATTGAAAGTGGCCTAAGCAGTAAGGTTTTGAAATTTGCGGGTGATTTGAAGGTCTTCAGAGCAATAATAGGTCACAATGAGCATATATATCGCTGCAAAATGACTTAGACGAACTTGTGAAGTAGTCCGAAGAATGGTAAATTTAATTTAATTTCGATAAGTGCAAAATCATGGATGTAGGTAAGGAGCATATGAAGGCTCCATACTTGATGGGTGGCCAAGTGCTATCAGTGTCTCAAGAGGAGAACGATTTAGGTGTTATTCTAAACACAAAATTGTGGGCATCAGAACAGACCAAGGAAGCCAGGAAGAAGGCACTGAGAATGTTGGGGTAATACATAGGAATGTATCATACAGAGGTGATGAAGTCATCAGGAAGCTTTACTGTGCATATGTCAGGCCACATTTGGTACACTATATCCAAGCTTGGTCTCCTAGCTATGAAAAAGATTGTTGGCTTTTAAAGAGAGTACAAAAGAGGGCTACAAGATGGTGAATGGTATAAGCAACCTGGTTTGTTATTGGAGTTTAAGGGCGCATCGACTGCGTCGGTCATGCAGCGCCCATATAAGCAACCTGGCACATGAGGAAAGATTGAAGAAATTGAATATGTATTCACTTAGACATAGAAGGCTGAGAGGAGATCTCATGGAGGTATCTAAATTTGTCCATGGTCTGGAGAGGGGATATCTTGGGGAAATGTTTGAAATGAACAGAAATGATGCAATTAGAGATTAAAAATTCAAAACTAAAGTTAACCACAGAAGAGCAAGGTTAGGCAGACTTTCTTCACCAACAGGGTAGTAGAACACTGGAACCAGCTACCAGAAACCATTGTCAGTAACAGCACATTGAACATCTTTAAAAACCGCATAGACAATCAGTATAAGAATAGAGGGCTTGCTTTTCAGTATTACAGGGAAGGCTGATCGACGGATTCGGTGGACAACTGGTTGAGTACAGAGTGCAACCAAGAAGTGGGGCTCATAGTTGCACTAATCTTTTATGCCTATGTCTATCAAGGGGCGCATTCAGTTCCAATGGCTCTATTCATAGCCTTGGCCTCAAACTCTCGGGAATCCTGCAGCTCTAAGAAGTCCTCAAATTCCTGGAAGTCCTATATTTTTGTATTCCCATGTGCTCCCAGCTACCAAACTCAAAACTCAAACCGAAGTTCCTTCAAACTCCTGAAACTTTTCCAACTATGAAGGGCCTCTCGAATTCTCAGAGGTCCCTCAAATTACCCAAACTTCCAGAAGATATCCGGCTCAAAAGCACCCCTCAAACCCGGGGAACATTCGTTCTTCCAGGAGCCCTTCAGCTTCTGCACGGCCCATCGAGCTGCACCAGGCTCATACAGCTACCTTATTCTCTGACGCTTTAAGAAGCACCTCCAACTGAGGCCCTCCAATTTCAAGATGTAGGTACAGCTTGATCAAGGACCACTCCAGCTTCCGGGGTCCCTCCAGCTCCTTGGAACCGCTCCCATTGTCAGGCAGGTCCACACACTCATGGAACGCACCCAGCGCTAAGGAAGCCTTGGATTCCTAGACGTATGTCATTTTTTTCCAACTCACCAAGAGGTTTCCATCACCCAGGAGGCCATGAAGCTCCAGGAGCTCTAATCCTTGTAGGAGTAATCCAACCCTTACAGGGACTACCAGCTTCAAGAGACCCACACAGCGGAAATGGACCGTTTGGCATCAAGAGGCGCTCCAGCTTCAATGTCACCTCCAGCTTTAAGAGGCTTATCCAGCTCCCAGGGCTCTCTTGGCCCAAACCGGACCATGGGAACTCCCAGGACTCCTTCATCTAGCTCGAAAGAACACATACATGAGCTACCGCGTTGGGCGTCATGAGCGGACAGAATACCGGTGGCGCCTCTGGTGGTTGGTTTGTGAAAGAACACCACCAGAGCGGGCTCGGTCTGATTAATGCTATGTTCTAGTTTCTGGAGAAGGTGAAGGTGATTTTCAATGGTCAAATTTGAACAACATTGAAACAAGCTCTCTAATGAGAGACAGACAGACATACAGACATACAGGTAGACAGACAGACAGACAGACAGACAGACAGGCAGATAGACAGACAGACAGATAGCAAAAATAAATAGCATCATATATTCACTTCACATATATTCATCATATAAACATCATATGCCACCCGTTCCCCAATTGGGCAGGAACTCCTCAAGTTACGTTCCTAAAACTTGGACCCGAATGAAATGAACATTTATTTTGCGTTAGGCGTTATGAACGGACGTAATACCGGTGGGGCCTTTCGTGGTTGGTTTGTGAAGAAACACCGCCAGAGTGGGCTCGGTCTGATTAATGCTATATTCTAGTTTCTAGAGAAGGTACAGGTGATTTCCAATGGTAAAATTTGAACAACATTGAAACAAGCTCTCTAATGATGTGCAGTTCATTTTATAATAAAATCATTTCACCCTGTCACCTTGCCGTTAAAGTGAAATGAAAGCAATTGGCCACCCAAGATCTTGTGATAAAAGCGCGTCATACATCTTGTGTGATGTGCTGACAACTTCCAATGTTCTTAACGAAACGAAAATCGAGCGTGCTACATTTTTATATCATCTTGAATAACTTCCATGAAAGTTTAACCCTGTCACTTTTGCACTCAATTCCAGAATTTGTGTTCCAAATTATCACATCGTACTACATTAAATTGCATATTTTAATTTGCATGCATTACATAATTAATAGCCAATGGTTTGAAATAAACCGGCATAAAACCAGCTGTCTTTTGATGCCATTTTCAACTACTGATATAAATATCTAACCCTGTCATTTTTTTCACTCAATTCAAAGATTTGTGTCTGAAATTATCACATCCAATTCCTGCAAATTGAATATCGGATGTTCTACAATAGCGAATTAATTTCCAATGGTCTCAAGTAAACCGCCATAGAATCAGCTGCCTTCTGATGTCATACTCGACTACTTTTATAGGTATCTAGCCCTGTCATTTTTTTAACCTTTTGACATGAAGCTGTCAATAATTATTGAGGTTCTGGTATGGCTCGATGCACGTCAAGCACCAACCATTACTGCCCAGAGGATCCGGAGGGCCGCCGAGGGGTGGCATGACAAAAAGCAACGTAAAGTTCCACCCTTCAACAATACTAAGCAGCATCGGCTCTGCCACGCCAAAATGGTATAAGAGAAATTCGCGGTTGTAGATGCATTCTGTCCATTCAACGTCCATAAGCGCAATATTCTTAGACAATATCGAGAAAACATGTCGGCCTCGACTGTACTTGTGGCAGAACTCATGCCAGGTGCATCGCATAGTGTTTAAAATCGGAAAATATGCCTGTTACTTCGGCATTGGGGCCTATTAACATTCAGGGAATGGTTTACGCCCCACCATATTATGAATGGCGGCAGGCAATATATCACTGTAAATGGCAATGGAATTGACGTCTGAAGGCAAACTAACTTTCATACATCCAATTCGCATCATATTTTATGGAGACAGTCTCATAAATTGTAACTATATTATTCGCGCACATACTAATCAACATTAGGGCACGCTTGTCGCGGGAGCATATTTCAGAGTTTTTTTATGGCATCATCCTACCTGTAAAGAAAGAACAGGTAGGATCCCTACCTGTTCTTTCTTTACTGGGGGTCCCCCTGATGTCCGCATTAACATTGCGTTTGACGCCTAACGCGGGAGCATCACGACTTCAAGGGCACTTCGGCTTCAAGATATCCTTCCAGTTTCAAGGAGCCATGTAGTTTCAGAGGACTTTGAACTTGAAACAAGGTATTCGAAATTTATGAACGGGACCCCTGGAAATTGAACGCGTCCACGGTGGCGAGAGTCAATTTGATATACACACTTTCCTCACCAACATTTATTGTAATCACTGGTGTCAATTTCTGAAACTTATTGGGGGAGGGGGACAATACAGCAAAGCAATGGCCGGGCCCAAATGCATTTGGAAATACGCTTCATGGGGTTCCATGTTAAAATTTCCAATTATTAGGGGAGAAGGGTAAAGCCAACACTGAGGCGGCACTTGCCCTCTCAAAAGTAGATAAAGCGGACCCTAGTTGTAAGTAAAACACAGAGATGGGAAAACGGCACGATTTAGTCAGGTCCTTGAACTTGTAGAGTTGTTTGAATCAATTTTCTGATCTCTTTTGCAAGCAATCTTTTTTTATTGACCTTCCGGATGAGATGACACAGGTCAATATCGGGGTGCAGTCACCTGTTCTAGCCGTAACTATCGAAATCTGGTGTTAAGCGAGTTTGGTTTGGTGCTTTAATGTTCATGATAGGCAAACTAAAGACAAATTTGACGACAGTTGCACGTAAAGGTCAAGACTACCAATCCCGCCGAGGTACCAGGTTTTTTTTGCATAATATGCACTCATGAATTATCCGAATGCCGGAATACCGTCAGAAGTTAAGCCATATTTAAATGCGACATCTTGAACGGTTCAGAAGTTACTCGAGAAAATATCGGCAGGGGAAACTTGACATCCTCCACAGCCATGTAAAGGTTAAGCCAAGGAAATTATGGCCTGTCGAATCCTCGATGTCTTATGCCATCTGGGAACCCCGGTATCACACTGAGAAAGACCTATCATTGAGAAAAAGGCCCACTCGATCCTCAGGGAGTATCTCTCCCCGTTCCTTCGTCCACGTCACTGTGAAAATAGAAAAACAATCTGCTTTAACTGAAATTATTTTTACATTCCCCGGAATTGGGGATCATTCGCTGAGCGTGATATACATATTTAAAACTTAGATGTATGTTGTTGAATGGTGAAACCGATTCCGATAGGACCGATAGGACAAATGTACGTACGACAGATGTACGCAAGCGAGGATGTACGAAGGCGCAAAAGTACGTGTGGCAAATGTTCGTATGGCATATGCACGTGAGAGCAAATGTACGTTTGGCAAAGATGCGTAAGCGCGAAAGTACGTAAACGCAAATGTACTTATGCACAAATGTACGTAAGCGCAAATGTACATACGCGCAAAGGTGCGTAAGCGCAAATGTACATACGCGCAATGTATGTAAGCGCAAATGTACGTAAGCGTAAATGTACGTTAACTCAAATGTACCTAAGTGCAAAATGTACGTGTGCGCAAATGTACGTAGCCGCATTACGTACATGAGAGCAACTGTACGTTTGGCAAAGATACGTAAGCGCGAAAGTACGTAAACGCAAATGTACTTGTGCACAAAGGGGGGGGGAGAGTGGTTTTTTGAGGCGTGCCGGACCATAAAGGTCATTTGCGCCGCCTTTAAAGGAACACGTTGCATATATGTCTATGAAAGCGAGTGTTACGATCAAGGTACAGGCAAGTGGACATTTACGTTAAGGGAATTTTGCGTTATAATTTGTGCGAAGTTTTTGGATGCTGGAGGCGGGGGTTGGGTTGGGGACGTCTCCCTGGTGTCTAACTGGTTTTAATTTTACTTTACTCCTCCACATAATCATTTCTGGTTTGGGTGGGGCTGGGGTGTTTTGAGTGTCGAGTTGATTTTGCCAGGGTGCCGGCTTTAGCCTACTCCTATCGAAGAGCACCGATGGATTTTTACCGTGCGGACAAGGAGGCAATTGTCCACACCGCCTCTCACGCCGGCTGCCGCGTGTTAGTTGTTAGTAGTTGGTTAATTTATGCATGCCATGCAGGGTTGTCAGTTGGGTTAGTACGGTGTTTCATAATTTGGCTCCTCTACGTCCGCTGTTCCTCTGGGTAGCCATTTACGTTAGGTGTCGGAAGGCAAGTCGGCTCATCTACGTCCGACGGCTCCTCTGGGTAGTGGTTTTACGTTAAGCTAATTTTTTTTCTCGTTGTTTTCCTGAAGCAAGTCGGCTCATCTACCTCCCACGGCACCGCTAGGTAGCCAATTATTCCTAACTGGGAAGCAAATCGGCTCATGTACGTCCGACGCCATGCGGGGATGGCTATTTACGTGTTTCCTATGAGTGTTCCGCGGTCATGTATTGCTAGTTGATGTGAAAGTTGGTGGTGCCTAGAGAGCTCCTGCTAGTTCTGTGGCATACAGATATTCAAATAGCAATTGAATGAGTTCTGCGTGTTTGTCACCGAGAAGCGATGGAAGCGATAGGGTGATGCCCTTTCTCTGGCAGAAGGCCTTAAGTGGTTGTCTCTGAGAGCTAAATCTACTGCAGTCTAGCAGGATGTGGCCTATGCTTAACGTGGTGTTGCAGGTGTCGCAGTGCGGTGTTGTGTGTTGGTCATCCTCTAATCGAGGCTGTGTTAGTTTTGTGCAACCGGTTCTAAGTCTAGTGAGGATGACCTCTTTCTGTCGGTGAGACTGATTTGATGTGTTCCATGTGCCTAGGGTTGGTTTTATTGAGTGGGCGTGGTTGGATTTGTGTTGTGTTCAGTTATGTTGTGTCCATGTCTTCTGTTGGTGTTGGCGAATGCGATGTTGTAGGAGTGCTTTGCAATCGTCTACCGAATATTCCACGCTGGGTTGGGTGTTCGATGCTAAGGCTTGCTTTGCGAGTCGGTCTGCTTTTTCGTTACCTGGGATGTTGGCGTGGCCCGGAATCCAGAGGAAGGAAAAGTTCATGTTTACGTTATGGGCCACGATTTGTTGGATTTGATCAATACTGTGATGAGGACAGTCGTGGGTGTTGCTAATTGGCTGTAGGACGGATGTGGAGTCTGAGCAAATCACTACGTTTCTTACTTTTCGCTTAATGAGAATGAAAATAGCGGCCAGAATGGCCATTGCTTCAGCAGAGTAGATGGAGAAGTTATCCGGTAGACGTTTGGAAAGTCTGAGACCTGGTCCAGTGATGCCGATGCCTACCTTAGCCTCGTGTTTCGACCCATCCGTGAATATGAGTGATTTGTGATTGTTGTCATCGGCGAACTTGTAAAAGAGGCCTAGAATCTCCGCCGATGTGATAGTGGCTTTCTTCTCCGAGAGCAAGTACTCGACCTTTGGTTGACTGAAAGTCCAGAAGGGCCTAATGGGCGGTCGAGCTGCAGTGGATGGCATTGCGAGGTTAAGATCTGAGAGAGCCGTGGCAATTTGAATGCTATATGGTGGAAGTTTGCGCGCAAATCGGCTCTTGTCGTATCTGCCAGGCATGAAGCAGCGCTGTGCCGGATGATTTGGAATGGATTTGATTTTGATGTGGTAACGGCACAGGTGTTGTGTCCTCCTGTGGTGGAGTGATGGTGTGTTTGAGTCTACTAGAAGACTAGCTATCGGTGTAGCGCTAAGGGCGCCTGTGGCTGCTCTGATGCAGCTGTTTTGGATGACTTCTAATTTTTTACTCTGACTTTCTGAAATTGTGGAAAAAATGATGCTGTTGTATTCTATGATGGGTCGTATGATTGATGTGTACAGTCGCAGAAGTGTTTTCCTGTCTCCGCCCCAGTCTGTGCCTGCAAGTGCACGTATTATGTTGACGCGCTTCGCGCTTCGCTTCGTGATGTCGGTGATATGGGTGTTGAAACTGAGTTTTTCGTCTAGATGCACCCCTAGGAATTTGAAACTTTTCACCTGCTCGATGGCTTTGCCATCGATTTTAAGTAACGTTTTCGGTGTGGGACGGAGACGACTGTATGTGACTGTGGCCGATTTTTCTGCGGACAGGGTGAAGCCCCAAGTTTTGCACCACTTTGCAATGTGGTCTAGTCCTGCCTGAATGTTTTTTTTTTCAGCTTTAAGGAAGCATTGTGATGTTGTCCAGATTGCTATGTCGTCCGCGAAAAGTGAGTAGTGGAGTGAAGCGTCCCCGTGGTCGGCAAGTATGTCGTTGATCATGATGATGAAGAGGCTCGGCGAGAGCACGCTCCCCTGAGCCAGGCCCTGCTCCTGGGTTGTGGTGTTTGATGTGACATTGCCGCATCGGACCCTAAGAGTCCTATCCCTGAGGAAGTTGAGTATGAAGTGCGCCATGTGTCCGCGTAGGCCTATCTTATGGAGTTTGTGTGTCAGCGCTGACTTGTGTACTCGGTCGAAGGCGGCAGTGATGTCTAGGTAGGCAGCTATTGTTGTGCGTTTGATGTATAGACCACTTTTGATGCCATGCACTAACCTAATGAGATTGTCTGTAGTTGATTTTTGCCGTTGGAAGCCGCATTGAAATTCGTCGAGCAGGTCGTTGTGTTCCAGAAATTGCCTCAATCGTGTGTTGACCATGCGTTCGACCAGCTTGCTAGCACAGCTAGTAAGTGAGATTGGTCTATAGCCTTTTCGGGTGGAATGATCTTTGTGCGGCTTTGGTAATGGTATGACTACGCTCTCCCGCCAGGATGCGGGAAACGTGTCGGTTTGGTACAGTTCATTTATGGCCGTTAGTATATACGTTAGGGAGTCTTTGCTAAGACGTTTAAGAAACTGGTAATGAATGTCGTCCGGCCCAACCGACGTGTTTCCACACTTGCTGAGAGCAAGTTCTAATTCGTGTATAGTGAATGACTGATTGTATATTTCTCTATTGTCAGAGCTAAAATTTGCTTTGGAGGCAAGGGCGTCTAGGACGCTTACTATGGTGGTGTCATAGTTGGTGTTGCCGGATACGCTGGCGTAGTGTAGTTTAAAGTGGTCTACGACTTGTTGTGGGTCAGTGATGTGCTGTCCATTCACCGTCAGCTGGGGGAAAGGGCCTGGTGGTGGGCGTTTCAGGTTGAAGCGCTTCATCAGGTCCCAGATTCTGCCGGTAGGTGTGAATCTATTGAATTGCGAGGCAAAGGATTGCCAAGAGTTTTGGCGTGCTGTTCGAATTGTGTACCGGCAGTGTTTTTGAGATTGCCTGTATGCTGATAGGTGTGCTTCGCACACGCATCTTTTGAATTGTTTGTGGGCACGGCGCCGTGCGGCGATTGCCCTTTGACAGTCCGGGGTCCACCATGGCGTAGATGCCTTTTTCCTAGGTTTGTTACTTTTTTGGACTGAATCTTGTGCTGCTGAGCTGATGGCCCTTAGAATCGTCTCTATCTTACTGGTATCTGAAGTTGCTAGGTTGAGGTCCACCTGTTCCTCGAATTTAGTCCAGTCCGCTCTTTTCAAATTCCAAGATTGTCTGAATAGTTTAGTGTGGTGGATAGCGTCCGTGCTGAGCCTAATTGTGATTGGATAGTGGTCGCTCAGCCCGGGAACGTCTGAAACTGACCAGTCAAATAGTGAGCTAAGTCGTGGGGTGCAGCACGTTAAGTCTATGCAAGTGTCCGATCCTAAGAAGGTCGGGTTGTGGCGGGTGGCGGCCCCGGTGTTAAGAAGTACTAGGTTGTGGTCCGAAATAAACTGGTGAATTTGGTGCCCTCTAGTGTCGGTATGGTCGCTTCCCCACGAACGGTGTTTAGCATTAAAGTCCCCCATAATGAGAACTGGTGGAGGGGCCTGAAGCAGCAGGTCGTTCAGTTCCTGTGGTGTGGGGGTTTCAGCTGACGGCGAAATATATAGTGAGATTACTGTGGTTTGGCAATGTGCAATTTTGAGGCTGACTGCTACGCAATTCAAGGGAGTGTTTAACGTTACTCGACGATGAGGTATGCTGTTTGCTATGAGTATGGCTGCGCCCCATTTCCTATGTGGGCCGTTTACGTTGTTTAGGTCCCAAGTGTAATCGGGAATTTTGTTCCAAGTTGAGTCAGAATCTCGAAAGTGAGTTTCTTGGAGCGCAGCGAGTAGTGGTTTTTGTTGCAAGAATTCAGATTTAAATTCTATGAATTTGCCTGGAATGCCTCTGACGTTCCACTGGAGAAAAAGTCCCATTGCCGAACGTTTAGTAGCTCTGTGTTCTTAGACTGGGGTAGTGTCGGTGTCGAGTTGGGGAGAGAGGTTGAATCGATGAACGGAGAGAGTGTTGGGAGGTGTCCCAGGCAGTGGTGGTAGCCTGGACCTGGTCGCACGGGTTCTGGGGGGTGATTGGGTGGAGTGGCGGCGAGATTTGCGCTTGGGAGGCGCGGTGGGTCGCTCTGGTGTTGTGGGCTCGACGGGCATGGCAGGAGAAGCAGGTTCGGTCTGAGTGCTGGCCTCAGGCGTGGTTTTCGAGTGGGTTTGGGTATGTGTGCAGGAGGTTGTGGGAGGTTCGGTTTGGCAGGAGATGGTGGCCTTGGGCTTGAGGGTGGTCTGGGTGGGTGTGGTGGCCTTGATTCTAGGCCTTGGTTTGGGTCCGCCGGATGGGTGTGGTAGCGGCCGTGGGCCTGGAGGAGGCAGTGGGGGGAAAGCTTCAGGGTGGTGAGGTCGGCCCTGGCCGGTTGCAAGGGGTGGCGCGAAAGGATACGGCCAGTTCCCATGGAGGATGGGTGGATGCCAATGGGGGATGAAATGGATACCGGGTCTGGGTGTTGGAGGAGCGACGTTGCCGGTTCTGAAATGGGGTGGGAGGGGAAGCAGCCCCATTCCTCGGTGGGGTTGACGTGGGATGCCGGACTCGCGGTGGAAGGAGTGTGGCAGGAGGCCGGGTCGTGGGTGAAGGGGATGTGGATAAGGGCCAGGTCCGAAGTGGAGAGGATGTGGGAGCAGGCCAGGTCCTGGGTAGGATGGGGTGGGAAGGAGTGGTGAGCGGCGAGGTCGAGGGGCAGTGGGCCGGGGAGTTCGGGGATCGGTGGGGCGGTTGAGTCGAGGGTCGGAGGGGCGGTTGAGGCGAGGGTCGGAGGGGCGGTTGAGTCGAGGGTCGGAGGGACGGTTGGGGCGGGGATCGGAGGGGAGGTTGAGGCGAGGTGCGGTTGAGGCGAGGGTCGGTGGGGCGGTTGAGGCGAGGGTCGGAGGGGCGGTTGAGGCGAGGGTCGGAGGGGCGGTTGAGGCGAGGGTCGGAGGAGCGTTGAGGAGGGAGTTGTGCCGGGCTCCGGGAGCCGGCTGCTGGTGGGATGGTGGGACCGGTGGGGGCTGGTGTTGGAGGGGGTGTGGGCTTAGGTGTGGAGAGCGTGGCTGCGTAGCTTCGCCCGGTGGTAGGTGCTGTGTGGAGAGGTGCAGTTGTGGTTGTGCGAATGTCAGTGGTATTGTGGCGTAGGTGCTGTCGTGCTGTTGCGTGTGGCACTCGGTGGATTGCCGCATACCGGCACACCTCCCTCTCCTGTGCCCACTTGGGACAATTGGGGTCGGTGGCGGGGTGCGGCCCTGCGCAGCCTGCACACTTCCGTTCGGAAGAGTGGCAGTCGGATGTCGCGTGGTGGCCGGCGCACTGGCTGCACCTTGGAGTTGGCGACGTGCATGCGCGTTCGCCATGTCCGTACCGCAGACAGGACCGGCACCGTAGTGGTAGAGGAACGTAGAGTCGTACCTCGTAGGCCTTGCCCTGTATGTGTACGTGTGATGGCAGGTATTGTGTGTCGAAAGTGAGTACGATCAGGTTGTGCCCTGAATGCGCCTCCCGTTTGATATGGCTGACTGTGGCTGTGGAATCCTTGAGTACTGAGGCGTCGAAAAGTGCGGCGATGTTGTCGGTAGGTACGCTATCCAGCTCTGGGGCGTGAATGTAGCCCCGACTGGTGCTTAAGGTGCGGTGTAGGGTGAAGGAGCAGCGCTGGCCTTTAAAGGTGTTTGTGTTCAGGAGTGTTTTTGTGTCCGCGCTGCTCTGTGTTCGTACTAAGATGTGGGTAGTGTGCGTGTGGATCTTGAAGTGCGTAGAATTTAGAATGTGTCGGAGTGTCCTCTCCAGAGTGAAGGAAGACTCCTGTTTGATGTTGTGTCCTGTGTTCGTGTACACACCTACTAGGTAGGTGCCCTGTGTGGTGCTGGCGCCGGGCGCCATGGTGTTTACGGGTTCGGTCCCACCCCCCCTGCAAGTGTCCACCTGACTGAAAAGAACTACCCGGATTCGTTGCACCCTGGACCGAGCTTTCGCTCTCTGGTCCCTGCCCCGGCCGCAATGGCCCAAGACAGTGGGCTCCGCACCGTTAGGTTTCCTCCGGGGGGTCAAGACTAGTTTGGAGACAGAGAAAAGTCGGGGATATGGTGAGGGAGGTTTTCCTTCTAGAGTCGCAGGAGTGCTTCTCTAGGGTCCCCGGAGCTCTTCGCGTCTTGTTTCTTCTGCGGCTACGGGTTTGTCTTCAGCTCAAACCCTGGACCTTCCTGCTGCTCTTCTTGCTTGTGCGAGGCTTCTTGCTTGTTGGCTTCCTGCGTCCGCCCGTGCGTGCGCCCTGTCCAGCGTCTGGCGCTCGACTGTCTGTTGTGCACAAATGCACGTAAGCGCAAATGTTTGTCTGCGTAAATGTACCCAATTGCAAATGTACGTAGGCGTAAAAGTACGTAAGCTCAAATGTTGTTTGCGCAAATGTACGTAAGTACAAATGTACACATGCGCAAATATACGCATGCGCAAATGTACGTGTACGTAAATGTACGTAACTGCAAATGTGTGTAAGTGCAAAAGTATGCCAGCGCAAATGTACGTATGCACATATGGACGTAAGCGCAAACGAATGATGACAGATGTACGTAAGCGCAGACATACGAAAGCGCAAAAGTGCGTATGGTAAATGTACAAATGACAGATGTATGTAAGAGTATATGTGCGTATGGCGAAGATACGTAAGCGAATGTACGTAAGCGAAAATGTGCGTATGGGGAAAGCATGTAAGCGAATGTACGTAAGCGCAAACGTGTGGCATATTTACCTCACCAAATGTACGGAAACACGATGGTGCGTACGCGTAAATGTTGGCTCATACGCACATGTGCGTTTACATACTTTTACGTTTACGTTTGCGCTTACGTACACTTGCTATATGCACAGCTGCGCTTACGTACATTTACTTACGTACATTTCTTGCGTACATTTGCGTACGTACATATGTCATACGTACATTTGCTATCCGTACATTTGTCCGGTTGCCGTGAAACCAGCATAGATGCGACGTCGCATCACGGTCGCTACACATTTTGTAACGAAATCGCGGATTATCGCGTCTTGACGGACATATTTCTTCTATTGAAAGAGTAGACGTGATCCACACGAATACAAGCATTTTAATGCAAGTATTATCAGCTTCCCACTCAGATTTTTCCACACGCAGCCGTTCAGCGCGGCATGCCCCATCCAATTGACATTGATCACGTGATCGTCCCGCCTCAGCCCTCGTGGTATAGATAACCTGGTGCCCGGCGGTTGAACTCACGGTGCTTCCTGTGCGGACACAGGAAGTACGATCACAAAATACTTTCAACAGAGATTGCATGTACTTAAAAGCAAACATTTACATGAAAAGGTGGTAAAAATCGACCTTAAAGACCGGGTGCATTGAGAAGCAAACGAACTAGTTCTTGAAGCAAGGTAGCGAGAAGCCATCAATATTTCGAACGCGTAGCGATCGAGCCGGGCGGGATGGTTTTAGTCGGGGAGGTAAGATCGAACCGCTCGGAAAGCTTTTGTCGTATGTGCACGGAAGGCATCCCACCCTCTTTCGCAATAAATGCAAAGAACAAACGGTACACAGAAACATTTATGCACGGCATCAGTTTGCAATATGAGTTGTGTTGTAGGTAACTGCAACAGCTTGTGGTCTTGCAGATAATATTTTCTTTGTCTGATTATGGCAGATAATAGTCTATTGGAAATGATAGTTCTGTGGTGGCCATGATCAGTTGTGCTTTTGCCCTACTCAACAGTAGAAGTCGGTACGATGTTCAATAATCTAGGTGAAGGAAAGATCCTTCTATAGATACCAAGCGTGTTATTTTGGCTTTTTCATTGACGCTACGCAAGCCGCACAAGTGAATGTTTTGTGACAACTGTGTCATGTTTATGATCCTATCAACAACACATCTATTCGACTAACGACTCCGATGCCCGCAACAAACGAAGACCTGATTCTGAGTGTCAATTTGTATATGCCAATGGGGACCATTGGCCCCCTAATTCATCGATATTATCCCCCTCTCAGCCAGGCTGTACTTTAACCATCTGCCCTATGGGCACACTCTAGATATAAATTATTTTTGGGTCAGCTTTGGCCATAAAATTCCCCCCAGACAGCTTCGCACAGTGACACCCATACCCTGATTCCGTACCTTGATTGTTTCCACTCGCTTGTGAAACTATTAGGAGGCTACAATAAAGCAAATGCTACAAACGCCTCTAGTGTTTTCCTGCTAATATTTGAATACCATTGCAATGCTACCTAGCTGTATTTACCTTACCTACCTGTACCCAATGTTACCCTGTGATGACACGTTCAGGAGCAGTTCATCCACCACGAGCTCATTTCATGGCGAGCACTCACAGCTTAAATAGGAGTCCTGCACACGGATGAGAGGAAAAAGAAAAGAATGGAGACATATAGAGAATGGGATAGACTGAGAGTGAATAACAGAGAGAGGGAGAGAGAGAAGGAGGGGATAGGGATATAGAAATAGAGATAGAGATAGAGATAGAGATGGAAATGGAGATGGAGATGGAGAGAAAGATGGAAATATGGAGAGCGATATATATATATATATATATATATATATATATATATATATATATATATATATATATATATATAGGGAGAGAGAAAGACAGAGTGGGGGAATCGACGAAAATACAGCGAACGGAGGGAGACGGAGGCATCGGTGGCATGACAATGAATGGATATCCGGAGGCTCCGGCATTTTCATCTCGCCGGACAAGCATCCACCATGGTACCGTCCACGCCAGCATAACACTTCAGCCAGGGATACTCCATAAATATATTTGGCCAGTGCATTCAGCCGCCGCCTAATAGACTGCAAAAATATTTTCTTCGTGGCCAAAAAGTACGTTAATTTACCGTGAGACATGTCCTCGAGAGAAGCTCTCGGTGGTCGGTAAATGCAGGTGAAGTGCGGCCCGGCCGCTGGTCGGACAGCGGCCGGCCGTGTCTGTGGGACCTGTGGGAGGGGACGAGCGCCGATCGTATCGGCGGAGGGGACTCCACCTGGCGACCGCCCAGTCGGCAAGTTCAGGCCGTGTTTGAACTGTATCGTGAGACCGAGCAAATCGCTGGTGTGGCCGGAATATGGCACTGGTGAAACATTTCGGTGAAGTCAATCTCGGCATGTCGACTGAGGGAATCTGAACAGTGACATAGCAACTTCCCTTATAGCTTTAGGGGACGAGTAGCCTAGGGGTAAGTTGCTCGTCTCACAATCGAAAGGTTGTGGGTTCGAGTCTCACCTGTCACTACTCTTCGTCCGCGACCAATCGGCGTGAGAGATTGGCGACGCTACATGACTCAACGGTCGATGTGTCGCAAAACCAACCAACCAGTGTGTGTGTGAGTGAATTTTGCCAGCCTGCCACCGTGTGGTGATGTCGGCTGGCTCCGGTTGAAGAGAAGATGTGTAAGAGAGTAAGTACCGTAGGGTAGGGGGATGTACCCGAGGTGGAGGCTTAGTAGAGTCGTCGAGCAGTTGTGAAATAGAGTTGAGATGATCTTGAAGAGTAGAGTTGACGTAGTCCGGATCGATTGAAGATGTAGAGCTGGTGCAGTAGAGTTGTTTGAGAGCCGGAGATGATGAAGTCGAGAGAGGGGGTTAGTCCGGTCGGTGCCACATTGGGGTATGGGGTGTAGTGGGGGGTCGGGTCATCACCATATGTGAACATTGTAAGAACATATTTTTTGCTTTGTTTCTTGTTTTGATTTTCCTCTCTTTTTTGTAACGTATCTTTTACGCTTTTTCAGTTTTCCTGGTCTTTGTTCATTTTCTCTTTCGTTTTTTCCCCACAATTATTCCATAATGCGTGTGATCTTGAGAAAGTGGAAGAGGTGTTCGTGTAATGCTGGATGGTCGTCGATGAGGAGCGTGATGAGGTTCAGTGGGATGTTGTTCGTTGTGCAGTAGTTTGCGATATGTTGTCTCTGGTCGTTGTATTTGGTGCAGTATATGAGCATGTGTTTGACTGTGAGTGTGTGGCGGCAGGTAGTGCATTGTGGTTGTTGTTGATTGCGTAGGAGGTATGAGTGTGTGAGTGCTGTGTGTCCTATGCGTAATCGTGTTAGTGTCCGTTCTCTGAGTCTGGTGTTTTGGTTGATGGAGTGCCAGTATTCGTGTTTGGGGTGTATTTCGTGTAGCTGTCTTGTTACTGCACCCCATGTTTGTTGTATGTGTTTGTTGATGGCCTGTGATATTGTGGAGTAGCAGTCAGATTGTGAGAAGGGACATTGTGTGATTTGTTGTAGTGTTGTGGCTATGTTCGCTTCTGTTTCTGCGTGTTCGTTGCTGTGTATGTTTGTGTGACTTGAGATACAGAGAAGTGTTGGTCGTTGTGGTATAGTGAGTTGTTTGTGGATGTGTAGTATTTTTGGTATGAGAGGGTGTTTGTATTTGGTTTGGGGTGTTATGCTCTGTAATGCTGATTTTGCGTCTGCGGCTATGATGTTGTGTTCAATTTTTGTGTTGTATATGGTGCAGTATGCCGAGAAGATTGCGAATAATTCTGCTGTGTATGTGGACAACCCATATAGCTTTACTTATTGGTGCATCTATACCCTGAAATAGAGCACATTCAGTACGTTTATGTCTAATGGCCTGATAAGGATTTCACTGGTGGATCCAATGTGTGGACAGGTAAACAAAACAAGCAATCTCTTCTCCAATGTTTCGAGCACCTGAGATGCAGTTCCAATTTTCTCAAATTTCTTCTTATATTAAAGTAACGGCATGTATATTAAAATCTATTTGTGGCTATGCTCTATTCAAATCTTCATTTGCTTTGTTAATCTTAAGAATGGGTGAATAGGCCTGGCTGGTTCATGGAAAACTGCCCGTCATTTTTGTCCATTCCCAGCATTCTCATTTGATGTCATCTTCCTACGACTATGACCCAAATAAACTTAATTCAGTGCTGAAACCAGCGAAAGGGTGAATTCTTTGTTTCAAATGCCACTACCGCGTGTTTCAGAATTGATGTGGAAACACGCCAGCTTCTGTGCACATCTGGCATCATGGGTGGAGTGTGTAGTGTTGCGGACATAGCTATAGCAACACCAGCCTTAGCTCCTGTAACGTCGGACTATTCCAAAAACTACATTGTTCAGGCTAACATATTAAACCTTCATTGTTCAGCTCAACTTCACAATTTGCAACAATAAATTTCCTGGTCATGGTGATCACTCCGTTTGTCTGACATCTACCCTTCCCACATATTCCACAGCCAGCATCTAAAACCAAGCAATGTCACCTAATATGAAATTGTTGAAGATCTACCGCCACTACTTCGATATGGACCTACATAGCAAACGAACGGTTACAAAAGCGTGCAGCTAGTTGGGGCCTACCCATGCCGACGGCGACCTTCTCCGGCCGTGCTGCGACGGCGCGCGCGCGCGCGCGTGCGCCGCTGCATTATCTGTTTGTGCGCCGTCGAGCCGCTCGCCGCCGGTGCTGCATCAACATCTGCAAATAGCTGTAGCCTCTGATAACAGGGCCGAGTGGCGCCGCGGGGGCGCTCAGTCGGCACCGTCGGCACCGTCGGCGCCGCGCCGCTTTGAAGACGGTGACTGGCGCGCGCCGGCCGCCGCGCAGCTCGACGGGTCGTGTTGCCACCGCCTGCCGACGATGCGGAAGACTGAGAGGCGTGGCGCCGGTCGCCGACTGTGGCTGCTCTCTCGCGTGGCCGGGAGTGGGAGTGGTGTCGGCCCACGGCGGACGGAGGTCGGCCAGCTCGGCTGTCCCGGCTGGTGGCACGGGACGGCTGTCCCAGCTGGTGGCACGGGTCGGCTGTCCCGGCTGGTGGCACGGGTCGGCTGTCCCGGCTGGTGGCACGGATCGGCTGTCCCGGCTGGTGGCACGGGTCGGCTGTTCCCGGCTGGTGGCACGGGTCGGCTGTCCCGGCTGGTGGCACGGATCGGCTGTCCCGGCTGGTGGCACGGATCGGCTGTCCCGGCTGGTGGCACGGATCGGCTGTCCCGGCTGGTGGCACGGATCGGCTGTCCCGGCTGGTGGCACGGATCGGCTGTCCCGGCTGGTGGCACGGATCGGCTGTCCCGGCGAGATCGGCTGTCCCGGCTGGTGGCACGGATCGGCTGTCCCGGCTGGTGGCACGGGTCGGCTGTCCCCGGCTGGTGGCACGGGTCGGCTGTCCCGGCTGGTGGCACGGGTCGGCTGTTCCGGCTGGTGGCACGGGTCGGCTGTCCCGGCCGGTGGCACGGGTCGGCTGTCCCCGGCTGGTGGCACGACTCGGCGGCCGGTCGTGACATGTCATCGAGCGGCTGGCTGGCGAGCGACCGTGCACAGACAACGCTGACTCGGTTGCCAACGTGTGGCAGGAGTGGTGTTTGAGTTTTGTTGTGTTGGGCACTTCAACCTCCTTAGGCCATTTCGTGCCATTAATAATAAATGTAGCTTATGTTACGCGATATAATTTAACTCATAAACCTTGGAACATGTTTGTGTTGTGTAGAAAAATGAAAAGTAATTTGATGAGAAATGGATGATCATCCTCCAATAATGTAGGTAGAGTGATGGCAATTTTGTGTGTATGGCAAAAATCTGTCAGTATTTTTCGAGTGCCGTGGTACTTCTGACAATGAAGGAGAATGTTTGGAACTGTAAGATGGGTGTTGCATGATGGGCATGGAGGTGGAGATGAAGCCGTGTATATATATATATATATATCGATGTGTAAGAAAAGTATGACCAATGCATAAACGTGATAAAACTTTTTCTTCGTGTCCGTTTTTTTATATGATGTGCTCCAGGTATCTACGGCAGTTTTAATGAAACGTACTTTTATATGATTTGTGTTTTGTGTCCACTTTTCTATCCAAAAATGCCGTGTGTTTTGTTGCATTGATGCTTTAATGCTTTCAAAATGTGGTTACATTTCTGTGATGTTTTGGATGTGCAACGATGCTTTAGCTAGTTTGTCAGCTTCTTCGTTTCTTGGGATGCCGCAGTGACTGGGAATCCACAGGAAACGGACCTTCACGCCCATCAGATAGAGTGTTTCAAAGTTATCCTAGATGGAAATACGGCAATGGTGTGAAAAAGAAAGTGAAGAAAATGATTGAAGAACAGGTTTGGAATCGGAACAGATGACGACACTGCGCATGTGATGATTAATTGAACAGTTGTGGACATAACGAATGGTAATGGGAATGGCGTGTAATTCTGCAATAAAAATGGAGGTTCCATTTGGTAGACGATGCTGTTTTGTGTGTGTGTTTGAAGCTATGGCAATCCCAGTGAGGTTAGAGTCTTTTGATCCGTCGGTAAAAATAAAAGGTATATGACGATAACGAGAGGGAAACTAGTGAAATTTTTGTTTGACGTATTCAGTTAAAAAAAATTAATTATTAAGTTATTTCAAAGTTGTGATTCTGAAGTGGCGGTGAGATTTTAAAAAAATGTCGTTCGGTCATCTGCCACGGTGGTGTAATATGTTTTGACGCGATAACGTGCAATATTGTATTGGAGTTGTGTAGAATATGTTTTGACGCGTGAAGCTATGGTAAGGCCGGTTCGCTTTTCGGCGGGGCCTAAATAGTTGTGGTGTAAATTTGGGAGAACTTGTAATGATGTATGTGTGGGATGGTGTTCCTTCAATTTAATTTTTGCGGCATACCTAAGTGTTTGTTCCATTCTTCGGATGTTTAATGGTGGAATTCCTGCTTCTATGTGTAAGGAAATTAATTGGAGAAGTTGTCATTGCGCCAAGTGCGATACGGATAAATTTGTTTTGAATGGTGTCTATAATTTTTAAAGATGATGTACTGGCACCGGCATATACTACGGATCCATATTCTATTACGGGTAGAACTAAAGTTTTGTAGAGAAGTAGCAATGTATGACGATTGGCTCCAAGTGATTATGAAGTGATACATCGAAATAAATTGAGTCCGTGAAAACGCTTGTTCCGGATGTGTTCGAAGTGTTTATGTATTGAAAGCCTGCGGCCTAAAATGATTCCTAGAAATTTAAATGAAGTTACAAAAGGTATGTGGTTGTCCCCGAGGTGAAGCGGTTTGTCTGGGTTTGGGCAGGGAGTCGATTTACTAAATATCAGTGTTGCAGATTTTGTGGCCGAAAAAAATGAAACCGTGCTTCAATGACCATTGGTGTATTCTGTCAAGTGCGTTTTGTAAGCGAAATAAACAATGTTCACAATTTTTGCCGGAGCACCAAGTTGCACTATCATTTCCAAAAAGTGAATATAATATACTTGGAGGCATGTCATCGAAACGGTCATTGATGATAACGTTAAATAGTACTGGTGAAAGACAACTTCCCTGTGGTAGGCCGTTCTGGAGAAAATGTGGATCGGAAATGGCTGAACGGCACCTGATGCTGAATTGCCGAAAACCAGATAAAAAATCTACTAAATAATGTGCTAAATGTCCTTTTACACCGAGTTGTTGAATTTTGAATAGTAATGCGGGTTTGAAAAGCATATCGTATGCCTTGCTTATGTCTAAAATTACTATAACTGTGTGTTCATGTTTTTTTTTGTAACCTAGGCGAATGTCAGTTTCTAGTCGAATTAGATGATCTATTGTGCTGCGTACTCGTCGAAAACCACTTTAAAATGGAGATAGTAGAGAATTTGTTTCCAGGTGCCAAGTCAGCCTTTTAGTAACTATTCGTTCAAAGTTTTCCTAAACAGCTGGTGAGTGCAACTGGTCAAAAATTACTTGGGTTACTATGGTCTTTACCGGGTTTTGGAATGGGGATGATGATAGCTTTTTCATGTTTCAGGAAATATGTGATCTGACCATGATGAGTTAAATGTGTCTAAGATGCATTGTTTGGTATGGTCAGATATATGTCGAAAGAAAGAATAATATAATTTGTCAGGCACTATTGAAGTGCTCCCGGCAGAAGAAATGGCATTCTCCAGTTCAGAAAGATATAAAGAAGCATTGTAGTGCTCAGTGTTATCGGAATTAAAGAGGTCCAGGTTGATGTGAAAAGTGTGTTGTGCATTTTGTAAGAAATGTGGACGGTAGTTCTCATCGGAGCTATTGTGGGCTATTGTATCAGCTATGGTATTTACTATGGTTTGTGGGTCTGTAATGGTGAGATTGTGTATTTTGAGGGCCGGTGGAGATTTAAAAGGGGAGCGTCCGGACAAACGTCGGATTAAATGCCATATTTTACTTAAAGGCGTTTGAAAAGTGAGCTGCTGTAAATATGAGGACCATGAACGGCGCTTCGCATTGCGGATGATGCGGCGGGTTCTGGCACGTTCACGGTTACGGGTGATTACATTTTCTTGATCTGGATGTCATACATACTTCTTAAATGCTCTTTGTCTAACTGTAATGGCTTTGGAAATTTCGTGACACCACCAAGGTACTGGTTTCCTTTTTGTGAATGGCTTTGTAAGTGGAATACGTGGAGGCTGCCTCGAAAAGTGTATTTGTAAGCGAGTTGATGTTTTCGACTGGAGAAACATTGGGGTTGTATTGTGTTTGTGAAAGTTCCTGAAACTTGGTCCAATCTGCTTTCGAAATTTCCCAACGTGGGATAAAACTGGGTGTGGTATCAGACGCAGTCGAAAATGTTGATGTTAACTTCATTGGATAATGATCACTATCGTGAATGTCGGTGTCCACCGTCCAATCAAAGTCACTGGCTAGAGCCGGAGAACAAATCATTAAATCTATCGCAGTTTCTGTGTTGTCTCCAAGATGAAAAAAGTTGGCTCTCCAGTGCTCAGTAATACCAAATTGTGCGTGTCTAAAAGGTGTTGAATAATGCGTCCACGAGTGTCTGGCTGTGTACGCTTTTTATCCCACACTGGACTATGGGCGTTGAAAATCGCCAAGCAAAATGAACGGGTTTTTGAAATGTGTTGCGAGGTGTTATATTTGTGTAAACATGTTTTTGTTATCTGTAGACGGTGGAATATATCACGAGCATACAGCTATGTTCTTACCATGAATACGCAAAGTAAACGCTACGGCTTGTAGTGGAGAATTAAGTGAAAGTTGTGTATGTATGTAATCGTTGTTGATGTAAAGGGCTGTACCTCCACTCCGGTGTAGTCCAAGGACATTATCGTCGCGGTACAGTAAATAATTGAAAATATTGAAGTTATACTGATCGGTGGGCAAACACCATGTTTCCTGAAGCGTGACGAGAATTGGAGTTAAGATGATAAAAGAGCAATTTTTTGTTTTGTCATTTCGGCCCATTTAGAGATCAAGCTGCGACAATTCCATTGCAAAAGTGAGGGCATTGGAAAGAAAAGCTGTGATGTTTGCCTGCACCTTCCGGTGCTTGTCGGAGCCAGGAGTGCAGCTCCAGCGAGCATGTGGGTTGGGTGCGATCCGCTCCAGCGGAACCACCCGAACCATCCTGCCGACCGCTAACCTTGGCAAGGTCACGGCGGCCGGTCACTGCCGCGGGGTATGTACGCCGGCTGGGTTGAGTCGGTCGGGTCACGTGGCCGCCGGCCGGCGCTGGACGCGTCGGACTCTGTCGGCGGCCCACCGAAGTGGAACGCATTTCCCCTGTAGCCGAATGGCTGCGGTGTCTAGCATTTCTTGAGAAAGATGCTTGGGACTGCGGAGCTGGAGTGGTCTTTGTGTTGGGAGCACTGTTTTTTTTTGTGTCTGTATTGTCAGCGGTGTGAGTTTCTTGAGTGGAGCTAAGCCGGGGATCATGTCAGTTCGAATAGAAATAGAACTAGTGATGGCGCGACGTGTGGGTGGAGCAACAGTGGCAGCCTGGGCATAAGTTTTACTTGACGTGGTGGTGGCCTCGACTGACCGACGGGCCTAGGGGTATGACACACCGGTCGTGGCTTTGACAGCGCAGACCTCCTTCTCCTTGCGCCAAACTGGACAGAGGGGTGATGTGGTTAGGTGGTCGGATGTGTGACAGTTGAGGAATTGGGCAGGCTTGGAGCAGGTGGAGTCAGGATGAGGTGGTTCGGCAGGCTGTTTGACAAGTCTTACTGCCATGCCCAAAACGCTGACAATTGAAACAGCGGAGAGGATTGGGATAAATACACGGATTTGGTAGCGAAGGGCGATGAGGGTTTTGGGAAGGGTGGTATAGTTAAAGGTAAGGACAAGGAGGCTCGTGTCTCGTTTCTGGCCGTCTTTAAAGGAAGTGATGCAGCGGACGTGGGTCAACCCCTCTGGCCTGAGCTCCGTCTGAATATCTTCCTTAGACATAAAGCGGAGCTCCGGCGCGAAGACGGTGCCCTTGGAGGTGTTGCGGTTTGAATGGAGAGTGACGGTGACAGATTTCCCACAAAATGTGGTGGTACGGAGGAGGGCTTTGGTCTGGGCTCGAGTTTGGGTCTTGATAACAAGGGTTCCGTTGGCTGGGGCTTCAATGTCGGGATTGGTTAAGGAGCAGATGGCAGAGAGCTGTTTAATCGGCCAGAAAACGTTGACACGACGAAATGAGACGGATTCCTCGGCAAGCTTAACGACTAAGTATGAGCCAGCACTGTCGAGGTAGGGTTTGGTGGATTGGATGGGTTTAGATGGAGAGGGTGTGGTCTGGCTCGAGCAAGGGTCAGCGGCGTGAAGAGTGATGGTCTGGTCTGGATTGCGAGGCGAGGCCGTGGTCTTGGGACGGGTAGGGGTCGGCGAGGAGCAGAGGGATTCCATGGCGTCATCCAAAGCGATATTCCGGCGCGGGTGATCGATGGCTTGACTAAGTGAGGGAGCATCAGGGGCCAAGTCCGGGGTCGAGCGATGGTCAGCAGGTGTGGTTAATGGCGGTGATTCTGAATCGGAATCCGGTGGCGACCTGGGGTCTGTATCCTCTTTTTATTTTGTCCCCATCGCGGGGAAAAAACCCTACCTAATGTAACCTAAACAAACAAGAACACAGAGAAACACAGGGAAAGGAAGTACGACGATGATAAATCGCGCGGAGTGACGGGTGTCACCTCCAGAAACGAAAGAAAGGAGTGACGGGTGTCACAACCAGAAACGAAAGAAAAGAGTGACGGGTGTCACCTCCAGAAACGAAAGAAAGGAGTGACGGGTGTCACCCCCAGAAACGAAAGAAAAGAGTGACGGGTGTCACCCCCAGAAAAGAAAGAAAGGAGTGACGGGTGTCACCCCCAGAAACGAAAGAAAAGAGTGACAGGTGTCACCTCCAGAAACGAAAGAAAGGAGTGACGGGTGTCACCCCCAGAAACGAAAGAAAAGAGTGACGGGTGTCACCCCTAGAAACGAAAGAAAAGTGATGGGTACTTACAAGCAAAATAGCACTGCCATAGACGTTCGGCAACTGTGCGAGTCGGTGTGAACTGCACGGGAGGTGGCGCGGCGAACACAGGAACTGCACGCGCAGGAGTGATGTGAGGGCGTTGAACTATGGGTGGTTCAATGATCAGCGATGCTTGTCGCCAAACGGGGGAGTACGGTCAACCATCATGATGCAGTGAGGAATCTATGGGGAAATGTTTCCAAAGCAATACAAAAACATAGTTACTACAAAAACATACTCGCTGGATGTCGACCGCATCTATAAATCGACGACTAACAATATTGACCAGTAGCGTAGCCAAGGAACACCACTGCCCTATCCCGTCAGGGTGCCTAGATCTGGAGGAAATCGCACGTTTGGCACAAAGCTTGGCTAGGCACATGGCTGAAATACCTGACGCTATTCGCTTTCCTCTTGTGGCAGAACCGCTCTGTGACGTGAATTGTGCTGCCATATAATTGGCAGCTCTGTGGCGGCCAGACCGAAGGTGTCCTCGGTTTGTTTTGTTTCCTTGTCCACATTCTTACCGTGACAGGCAAGCGGAATACACCAGTACCGCTGCTCACATTGAAATCCGTGAGTCTTTGTTATCACCGCCAACACCTCTGATAGAAAACCTTCTGGTTGTGCACCTGACCCCGATATGCTCGCACCCTCAAAACTGCCTCAATCAACACAATGCCGGTGATAGCTGCGCGAGATCCAGTGTGTGAAATCCGGAGTGTGAGATCCAGTGTGTGAGATCCAGTGTGTGAGATCCAGTGTGTGAGATCCAGTGTGTGAGATCCAGTGTGTGAGATCCAGTGTGTGAAATCCAGTGTGAGGTCCAGTGTGTGAGATCCAGTGTGTGAGAACCTGTGTGAGATTCTGTGTGTGAGAACCAGTGTGAGATCCTGTGTGTGAGAACCAGTGCGAGATCCTGTGTGTGAGAACCAGTGTGAGATCCTGTGTGTGAGAACCAGTGTGTGAGATCCTGTGTGTGAGAACCAGTTTGTGAGAACCAGTGTGAGATCCGTGTGTGTGAGAACCCGTGTGCGAGAACCCGACATCGGTATTGAACGGTCCGTGCCGACATTTGATGCTCGGCACAATATGGCAGAACGATGTTCACGGTAACTACTGTGCAGGTGCAGGCTTCTTAGGTCAAGACCAGGATTTGAATACACTATGATTTTGAATGCACTATGAGACAGATCATCAACTGTGATGAACATCGTACGCTATGCATAAAACTACATATACCTACTGATGATCATTGAGTACTGAACTTCTGCAGATACTACCCGATCAAATATTAGTAGGTTTTACGTTTTTGGAAAACCGCAGGATTTGACGAGATCCAACATTCTAAAATTTTACGTGACAAAGTATTCAAACATTTAGTGATCAAATATCAGTAGGCTTAAGCAATCCAATATCCATAGGTTTTACTCCATTGAACATCGGCCGGTCTTAGCGATGAAACATCCGTACATCTTACGCGTCCAAGTATACGTAGAGCTTTGGTTAAGTCCAGTTAGGTTCGGCTAGGTGGATTTGAATCGATTAGACCATATTATGCTGGTTTAGACTGGGTAAAATTCACAGGTGTCGCCACCACAGAGGACGGGGGACGCGTCACGCAGCACCTCAATACTCGTGAGGCTTAACATTACGCCTGCGGCGTTTCATGGGATGAATCGCCCTACAAACGCCATCGTCTGCCCTATCCAAAATCCGTGCCAACGCCAATGCATTAACGCAGCTAATGGCCAGCGGGAAACGGTGTAGTCAGGCTGGAGTCACGGCAGAAGTGAGCAGAGAGTCAAATCAGAGAGCCAGGCTAGAGTTAGGCACAGGTCGCAAATGAGCAATGGTCGGGTCAGGTTAGACTGGGATATGCATCGCAGTGCTGTCTTCGCCGATGTTGGAACGGGTCTGTGTGCTTCAACTCGCCATAGATGTTTCTCTTTTTTTCTCGTAACATTATTTGCATATCGTGACGCGTGATGTCTTCTGAACATTGCCCGTGTAGACGCATGCCCATCAACAACATGCAGACGGCGCTTTTCGACTGGTGCGTTCAACCCGTGGTTCTCGCAGGCGTAAAAGTGAATTTGATGATATATTTTTGCTTTAAGGCCATACCTTTAATCTTCATCGATGCTTCATTATTTAAAAAGCATTGTTTATGCTTGAACATATGCTTTCATGGCCTTATAAACTCGACGCAGTCATCTCCGACCCAGTGTGGCAGCGGTCAGCACGCGCCACACAATCACCTTTGTCAGGAGTAGCGCGTGATGCAGTCATCTCCGACCCAGTGTGGCAGCGGTCAGCACGCGCCACACAGTCACCTTTGTCCGGAGTAGCGCGTGATGCAGTCATCTCCGGCCCAGTGTGGCAGCGGTCAGCACGCGCCACACAGTCACCTTTGTCAGGAGTAGCGCGTGATGCAGTCATCTCCGACCCAGTGTGGCAGCGGTCAGCACGCCACAGTCACCTTTGTCAGGGGTAGCGCGTGATGCATTCCACTTTTTGTGGCGGCGGTCCGCACCCCACAGTCACCTTTGTCAGGGGTAGCGCGTGATGCAGTCATCTCCGACCCAGTGTGGCAGCGGTCAGCACGTGCCACACAGTCACCTTTGTCAGGGGTAGCGCGTGATGCAGTCATCTCCGACCCAGTGTGGCAGCGGTCAGCACGTGCCACACAGTCACCTTTGTCAGGGGTAGCGCGTGATGCAGTCATCTCCGACCCAGTGTGGCAGCGGTCAGCACGTGCCACACAGTCACCTTTGTCAGGGGTAGCGCGTGATGCAGTCATCTCCGACCCAGTGTGGCAGCGGTCAGCACGCGCCACACAGTCACCTTGCCAACAGTCACCTTTGTCAGGGGTAGCGCGTGATGCGGTCATCTCCGACCCAGTGGGGTCATCCACCCAGCGGTCAGCACGCCCACACAGTCACCTTTGTCAGGGGTAGCGCGTGATGCAGTGTCATCACTCCGACCCAGTGTGGCAGCGGTCAGCACGCGCCACACAGTCACCTTTGTCAGGGGTAGCGCGTGATGCAAGGAAGTCACCTTTGTACCTATGCGGTCATCTTCGACCCAGTGTGGCAGCGGTCAGCACGCCACAGTCACCTTTGTGGCCCTGCCACACTGACAGCGGTCAACGAACGCATCACAATGGAATAAACGAATCCTCTCCTTGTCTATCACTGCCGAGCATTTAGATAGACTAGAAGCCAGATGCAGTTGTGCTTAACGTGCTAATAGTGATTGGTGACTTGGTATTTACCATCTGAATAGTTATTTTGATAGTTATTGACATACAACGGTATGCTGAATGGTTCAAGAGAGTCCAGTAAGTGCAATCAGTGGTGCAAGAACTGCCCCAAAGTTGGGATGGGATGGGTTGCAAGAGCCATTTCGGAATATATTATTTCCACGCAACGCCCATGTCAATGTTAAACTCGTCCAAAATTGGTAGGGTGCGCTGACCCCCTCTGCTCCTCCCCCTGTTCGGTTCATATGCCTACGAGTGCAACATTTATACGTCTATGTCCAATGAATATCCAACCCGGAGTCTTGAAAGAGCGATATGACACTTGACTCCGTTCTGTCGTTATATGATTGAGCTGTAAGATAAGCATTAAGATGTGTGGCACCGTGGCGTATTCGCGCAGTGCTCCGACGAGTAACCCAGTGCCGCAGTGGCTGCCGGCGGGCATTGATCAGCTCTGTGCAGGGTGGCGGTGGGTGGGCCAGGACAGATATACGGACGCCGGTCAGTAGTACAGGGGTGGGGTGTTCGCATCCCGACCGAAAGGCTGTGGCTTCGGGGCGCCGCTCTTCGACTGTGACTATTCGGCGCCAGAGGGTGACAACGATATACGACCAAAGCAGTCGATGCGTCGCAAAACCGTGGTAAACCAGCAGATGGACGAAGCTGGTGACCAGAGACGAGCTGGTGCGCCTGGGGTTGATGTGTCGGCGACTGGTTGGTGCCAACACATCAAGGCAATTAGTTTACGTGGAATATATGCATCCCTACCCATCCCTTAAAAAATTCCAACATACCCATATAACATATCGAAGTAGCGTTGAACATTTTCCCTTCACACCAAAAGATTAGGCTGCCATGTCTCTGCAAGTTTTCATCAGATGTCTTGCATATGAACATCATTTTATTTCCTGTATTAGTCAACAAGAAGATGAGAAGACACTATTACACTATTTCTGAAGCCATGAAGTAATAGGTGTTCGTGCCACAACCATAATTGTGGTATCCAGATTGTGCCTGCTGGCTGGCAGTCGTAAAATGTTCATCAGAAACATTCAGGGACGTCTTCATATGGATCGAATTTTCCTCGTCATCATTGCACATCACATCGTGGATTAAATGTCAAGCGGAGGAAAGCAATTGAGTGTAAAATATGAGTCAAATTTGAATTGACCCATGCATTGTGCGGTGCATCGTGCGCGATCTGGGAGTTCAGAAGTCGCCGCCGATAATGTGACCAGTGATCAGACGCTATTCATGTCAAACCAACTGAAAACTAAACCTTTCTGCAACATTTGATCCCAAATCGAAAATTACCCTTCAGCAAAGACCAATGTCATCCATTATACGTGAAAATAAAACTTACGTTTCACATCGCCCGGCTTAGGTCACAGCCTGTTATAACGCCCTAGGTTGGAAACCGGCTGTGACACCAGCGGGAAGCCTATAACAAGAACACCATGAAATGGGTACACCTCCGTATGTCCGTATGGTGTGGTGATGTAATGTCCGGATGATGTGGTTATGTGTGTCCGTGTGGTGTGGTGGTGTGACGTTCGGATCATGTGGTGATGTAATGTCCGGATGATGTGGTGATGTAATGTACGGATGGTGTGGTGATGTAATGTCCGGATGGTGTGGTGATGTAATGTCCGGATGATGTGGTGATGTAATGTACAGATGGTGTGGTGATGCAGTGTCCGGATGGTGTGGTGATGCAGTGTCCGGATGGTGTGGTTGATGTAATTTCCGGGTAGTGTGGTGGTGTAATGTCCGTGTGGTGTGGTGATGTAATGTCCGGGTAGTGTTGTGATGTAATGTCCGGGTAGTGTGGCTGTGTGTCCGTGTGGTGTGGTGATGTAATGTCCGGATAGTGTGGTGTGTGTGGCCGTGTGGTGTAGTGATATAATGTCCGGATAATGTGGCTGTGTGTGTCCGTGTGGTGTGGTGATATAATGTCCGGATAATGTGGCTGTGTGTGTCCGTGTGGTGTGGTGATGTAATGTCCGGGTAGTGTGGCTGTGTGTCCGTGTGGTGTGGTGATGTAATGTCCGGATAATGTGGCTGTGTGTCCGTGTGGTGTGATGATGTAATGTCCGGATAGTGTGGCTGTGTGTGTCCGTGTGGTGTGGTGATGTAATGTCCGGATAGTGTGGCTGTGTGTCCGTGTGGTGTGGTGATGTAATGTCCGGATAGTGTGGCTGTGTGTGTCTGTGTGGTGTGGTGATGTAATGTCCGGATAGTGTGGCTGTGTGTGTCCGTGTGGTGTGGTGATGTAATGTCCGGATAGTGTGGCTGTGTGTGTCCGTGTGGTGTGGTGATGTAATGTCCGGATAGTGTGGCTGTGTGTGTCCGTGTGGTGTGATGATGTAATGTCCGGATAGTGTGGCTGTGTGTGTCCGTGTGGTGTGATGATGTAATGTCCGGATAGTGTGGCTGTGTGTGTCCGTGTGGTGTGGTGATGTAATGTCCGGATAATGTGGCTGTGTGTGTCCGTGTGGTGTGGTGATGTAATGTCCGGATAATGTGGCTGTGTGTGTCCGTGTGGTGTGGTGATGTAATGTCCGGATAGTGTGGCTGTGTGTGTCCGTGTGGTGTGATGATGTAATGTCCGGATAATGTGGCTGTGTGTGTCCGTGTGGTGTGGTGATGTAATGTCCGGATAATGTGGCTGTGTGTCCGTGTGGTGTGATGATGTAATGTCCGGATAGTGTGGCTGTGTGTGTCCGTGTGGTGTGATGATGTAATGTCCGGATAGTGTGGCTGTGTGTCCGTGTGGTGTGGTGATGTAATGTCCGGATAATGTGGCTGTGTGTGTCCGTGTGGTGTGATGATGTAATGTCTGGATGGTGTGGCTGTGTGTCTGTGTGGTGTGGTGATGTAATATCTGTATGGTGTGGCTATGTTTGTTTGCGTGGTGTGGTGATGTAAGGTACGGATGGTGTGGTTGTGTGTGTCCGCGTGGTGTGGTGATGTAATGTCACCACAATCATATGGGCATGCCAGCTTTGGAGAGGAGGCATCAAGAAGTGGCTGCGCTTGGGTGCCCTGACCGAGGTTGCAAACGCGTATTTGTTGACAAGCGTAACGCCCTGCTCAGCAGATGACGGCCTCGGAAGACGTTGGCGCCAGTCAGGCAAGACGCGCAGGCCACTGCCGCCGGCGTGCACACATTCGGTGCTGGTGGAGAGGATCACAGGAGACACTCTTTGGGGGGGGGATTAAGGGGGACCTTTTTTTTGTTGGTGGAGAGGATCACAGGAGACACTCTGACTGGAATGGCGTCGCCACGCGTGTCTGACCAGAATATATTTCAGTGAGTCACTTCGCCGATCAGAAAGCGACCGGGCGTTCGGCAGTTGTGGTTGCGAGCTGGGAACGGTCGCCGGAGTTGCGCCGTTCGGCTGGCCGGCCGCGTGTCGCAGATTCGCACAGTTGCACCACGTATCCGGCACGGCTAGCAAGGCAGGTTCGCACAGAGCTGTTGCACCACGTATCCGGCACGGCTAGCAAGGCAGGTTCGCACAGAGCTGTTGCACCACGTATCCGGCACGGCTAGCAAGGCAGGTTCGCACAGAGCTGTTGCACCACGTATCCGGAACTGCTGGCAGGGCAGGCTCAGAGACAAGGGTGGCCCCGCGATCGGAGTCCACTCTATCACATTTTTGCCACCTCATGCAGCCGGCGCACCATAAGTCTCATTACGGTGGACCCTATCATGCACGTCCACCCCGGCGACAGTGACTTTGATGCTGGCGACGGAGGCCGCGACGACGACGGTGACGACGGTGGCGGTGGCGATGTCGACGGGTAGACTCTGGTCTCGCGATGTCGTTGGCTTCGCTGGGGCGATGATGGCCACCGGGAATCGCCCAGATGATCTCTGTTCTGATGTGGTGTCTGTATGAAGCGAACTCTTCTGCTGGTTCCGCGTGGCGGGCCAGCAGTGGCTCAGCAACGGGCCCAATCTGTCGACGGTGGCTCGCCGGCCGAGTCCGCCGTTCCACGTGGGGTCGAACAAAGACGCAGGATGGTCCGCTGACGGTCCAGCGCGTAGGCACTTTACGCACGTCCATTGCTATCCGGCTTGCCCGAGGTGCCAGCTGTCCATCCGGCGCAGCTTGGTGTGTCTACCGTTGTGCCACGTCGCACAGATCCGACATCGGGTCGAATCTCCTCCGACACCGTCGCCGCACACGCCGTACTTGGACACCAGGCCGGAGTTGGCCTCAATATCGCCGGAGCAGACCATACACTGGAAGGGGTGCGTCAGATCTCTCACCGCAAAACACGCCCCCGTTGTCACAGATAGCTGGCAGCATTTCAGCAGAAAGAACGCAACCTCCGAACGATGCGCGTGGGTCGGAGCCCTTTGACCTCATGCAGGGCGTGCTACGAGAATGGGCTTCAATGATAGCAACATGATCTGGTCATGCTTGATCATTGTGTCATACCTCACCGACAAGGAGAGATCTCTGACAGCCGCCGCCCGTCCGTCGTCAGGTCGAGATAGATGGAGTCGGAGCGAGGTCCGACGGTCTGTGTTACTCGTGTCTCGGCCGCAGGTTCGTCCGACTATCCCCCACCGGCAGCTCCCCACCTCTCGCCGCCAATCCCTCAGGCCGAGACGGAGTCGGAGCGAGGTCCGACGGTCTGTGTTACTCGTGTCTCGGCCGCAGGTTCGTCCGACTATCCCCCACCGGCAGCTCCCCACCTCTCGCCGCCAATCCCTCAGGCCGAGACGGAGTCGGAGCGAGGTCCGACGGTCTGTGTTACTCGTGTCTCGGCCGCAGGTTCGTCCGACTATCCCCCACCGGTAGCTCCCCACCTCTCGCCGCCAATCCCTCAGGCCGAGACGGAGTCGAAGCGAAGTCCGATGGTCACCGACGCCGATGCCTGCTGTTTTCCGCCGTCGCGCCCGACAACGCATCGAGCGTCGCAAATGGCCTGCACGCACGCGCTCGCCGCATGCCAATGAACGGGTTGACAGAGCGGCGACGCGCTACTGATGAGTGCACCGACAACTAGCGGTGCCACCGATCGGCCATCGACTCGCCGGCTGGAGTCGCTCTCAGCCATCCTCTATGGACGAGGGGAGTCGAGCAGCTTTGCCAGAGCCTAGGGCCGGTCAGTTTTGTTGTTAGGGTGTGATGGACACATTAACCCGTCCCGTCTCGGGGGTCTTCAACCGACCCCCCCCCCATCAGGTTTTTCGTGGATAGCGGACGAACGGCGCGCGGCAGCGCGCCCAAATTTTGCATACCTTTTCCCACATCAATTTGACATGGTGATTACAATTTTTTAGGTTAGGTCATCTGGGGTCAACGAGTTAGTTAAGGTCAAGTGAGGTCACCTCCAAAAAAGTTAAACCAGTCGTCACGCTTTAACGGATACAGGTATTTAAATTAAACTTTCAGCGTTTGCCTATCTTTACGGATGCAACAAAACGTACGAGTTGAATTTTATTTTTTCGTTTTTGCCTACATACACATTTTGCGCATTTGCCATCTTGCAGTTCAAATACAAGATTCTGGCTAAAGTAAGAATTTTTATGAGGGCATGTTGACTTCCAACAACGTTTCTTGGTCTTCTCTACGCACTGGAAAAGGAAAATTAAAGAAAACATGAAAACCCTAAATTTTGAAGTAAAAAAACTATTTGTATTTTTGGGGGACAAAAGAAAATGTAGTCCTGATCGGTTTCGCTGTCCTTTTCTCGTTCCAAATAATGTTTTGTCTTCATATATCCCCCAAATGAACTCCCCAGAATAAAAAACAATGTAAGTCGGGAAAAGTCGTGAAAATCTAGAGCCCCTGGTGACGTCACTTTTCGGGAGAAAAACATTTGGGGGTGGACCCGGACCCTACTCGTCGAGCGCTTTCCGATGACACCTCTTTCGTTTTCGTGCGATGCTTAGTTTGAATTTTAGAGGGGGTCTTAAACCGCCCCCCCCCCCAGACGGGGTGTGAGGATTTGACCGGAAAAACGGCGCGCGTTAACTTCCCGGTCAGATCGGCACGCCCTGTCTCAGGGGAGGCCATTATAAGCCCTCTATAATGTCCAAACTATACGTCGCACGAACACGAAAATGGTGATATCGGAAAGCGCTCGACGTGTAAAGTCTGAAACCACCATAAAAATGAATCGTGCTCAAAAGTGACCTCGGTATGGGTATGTGGGATCACGATAAGTTTGATAAGACCTGGTATTACTACCGGAGATCACGCAAAAAAGTTGGCCGCTATCTCAAGTCCCTCCCCCCCCCCACTGCCCTCCCCAGCTGTCTCGTAGGTGTCCTTCCCGGGACATCTACGGAAAGCTACTGTCGCCCATATTTTAATTACCTGTTCAGCATATGCTCATCGTCGCGCTATGATACAGTATTTCACCAACATCCATATACAAATTTCGCTTCGGGCTCTCCTCGAGAATGAGCACCGAGCAATCCTCAAGCTACTTTTTCACTTTTTACATGACACCAAACTTTCCGAACTGATCCGATTTCTCTGTCACGCGTTACCTGGTCCAGGTTAATTTAATATAAAGTTGACAGCTACATGGGATGCGTTGTTACACTCATCGTTATCTATGACTTCGTCACACGTCCTCCTCTCCGACGTCGTAAAACATACATATAGGCTATTTCACACTGGGTGGGCAGGAACCGATCAAATTTGGGCAAAACGGGCGGTTTTCTTGATAGATTGCGCTTGTTTTTTACATGCGGGTTTTCCAAACGGCATGGTTTTCCCCTTCTCAGGATTTTCCAAGCTTTAGCTTAAGCATACGAGTACACATACAAGGTCGGACCTGACATCCACGACTCGTTCCGAGCGCCGGGCCTCCGCTTCGTTTCAGGTCGCAGGTGGACAGTGCAGCCTGTTCGTAGGTTACGAAGCCGCCCACCCTCCAAGTGTCCTGATTGTAATGCATGTATGTATGTATGTATGTACATGAACCTGCATGCCATGTATGTATCGGTCCTTTACGTCACGTTACTTGTTTGCCGACGTCTCATCTTTCCTTTCTTGCTTAATTGACATAACCGGATGCCATATCAGCCGGATTGACGTAACTCTTTCCTTAAGGTAACACATATCTAGCGGATGAAATTCTGTCTCCCATAAAGATTTGATGTAACGGGATGACGACTGACGTCATGTTTTGGAGTCTATGAGTTAATTTTGAGGTATTTTTGTGAAAAAAGGAACAAGAAATGGAAGCCGAAATTCACCATAGCTCCAAGGTATTTGCCCACTCAAAAATGATCACTTTTTGGAAAGTTTACATTTCTGAGTTTTCAATTTTCTTGAATTTTGCTGCCTCTAATGGTAGGGCTCACCGGGAAGCCTTGTCTTAAGTCAAGTTGGCCTGGTAAAAAGTGCTTACCTTCGCCAGAAACTTCGATTATATCCCCGATGGGCAAATATGCAATATAAAGAAGTCATCAAGAATGAAAAATGAAATATCCATCCGGCACGTTTTGCTGTATCCTTAAAGATAATCAAACGCCGAAAGTTTCAGTCAAATATCTTTAGCTATTAAAGCGTGACGACTCGCTGACATATTTGAAGGCGACCTCACTTCACCTTGACTCATTCGGTGACCGTAGATGACCTGACCTCACAATTTTCGGGCAACGTGTCAAATTGATGTGGGAAGAAACATACCAAATTATGGCGTGCTTCTATGCGCTGTTTCTTCATTATCTGCGGAAAGCCTTAGGGGGATTGATAACGACACCCAGAGGGGGTTAATAGCATGAAACGAGAAAGAACAATGATTTTGGCGAAAGCAAGTGCATCAAGTATGCACCCAGAAATGGGGCCATGACTAGCAGTGCTGACACGAAATGAAAATTTTCCATCGAAAAGGCATGTAAAAGATAAATGCGTACTGCCATGCCAATCGCTGAGAAGCTGCTGCGCGCGTTTCTGGTTTTACAGTGGTCGCAGTCAAACTGCTTGGGGCGACATCCATCCATAAACGTTCCTATATGCCTTTGTTTCATTATCCCTAAATAAGGGATAATTACATTGGATGTACACACCTTTTCCCTGTGGCGGAATCCATGTCCCTTACCACAGTAAGCTTGTTTTCCCTTCGCACCAGGTTCTCTGACAAGCATTTACTAGTGACTGTTCCGCATTGGTCTTGAAAATCCAGCACTCAAGCATGAACACCGCAACAAACCTCAATGCACTGTTACGGGAAAAAGACCTGGTATTTATCCTTCCCTTTGGCGTTCCTGGTTTGTCCTTGTTCACGGTTTGAAATTGTACAGACGCAGGTGAGTACATCTTCACGATTTGTTTGGGCTACCTTTGGAGGAGATCACACAATGTCTTTTGCTTTCAGAAAATGCATTCTTCCCTCCCTATCCCCGCATAGAAATCAAACTAAAATAGCCGCCCATGAGTTGGGTTGAAACGTTTGTGTGAGTGTCTGATTGAAAAATGCAAGAGAGGGAAAAGTACCTGTGTTAAACGGTTGCTTCGAAAGGCACAGCTTGTATGACACAGGCTTACTCCACGTGAGCCAGGTCAAAGCAGGTCAGTTGGCTGAAGCTTTTGGTACATACAAATACATAATCACTGCATGATTTTTCCGAATGCATTTGACGCCCAAAGAGCAACCGTGAACCTAGTTGCCTGTTTCAATCCCGACGTATAATGGTTCGTTGCAAAAACTGCATCGATATGGTACAAGGAAATAACAGCGATAACGTATAACGATCCGGTAATTGGAAGGGGATACCTGCACACACACACTGCAACCATCATTATCCCAGTTGGAATCCGTGATCTTGAGATAAGGATGCGAGACGTCGGATTAACACATTCCTGGGTTCACGCTACCAGTAATCCCCACCATAGAGTGGAATGGATCGCATGCGCGGTGGCGGTAAATACATATCTGGGACATAGGTCAATGACTCTCCCAGCAGAGGCACACGACCGCCGTGGAGTCCGGAGTGTACACCGGAGAGATCTACTGATGTGTAGAGTGGAGCCCAGTACACCGGAGAGATCTACTGATGTGTAGAGTGGAGCCCAGTACACCGGAGAGATCTACTGATGTGTAGAGTGGAGCCCAGTACACCGGAGAGATATACTGATGTGTAGAGTGGAGCCCAGTACACCGGAGAGATCTACTGATGTGTAGAGTGGAGCCCAGTACACCGGAGAGATCTACTGCTGTGTAGAGTGGAGCCCAGTACACCAGAGAGATCTACTGATGTGTAGAGTGGAGCCCAGTACACCGGAGAGATCTACTGATGTGTAGAGTGGAGCCCAGTACACCGGAGAGATCTACTGATTGTGTAGAGTGGAGCCCAGTACACCGGAGAGATCTACTGATGTGTAGAGTGGAGCCCAGTACACCGGAGAGATATACTGATGTGTAGAGTGGAGCCCAGTACACCGGAGAGATCTACTGATGTGTAGAGTGGAGCCCAGTACACCGGAGAGATCTACTGCTGTGTAGAGTGGAGCCCAGTACACCGGAGAGATCTACTGATGTGTAGAGTGGAGCCCAGTACACCGGAGAGATCTACTGATGTGTAGAGTGGAGCCCAGTACACCGGAGAGATATACTGCTGTGTAGAGTGGAGCCCAGTACACCGGAGAGATATACTGCTGTGTAGAGTGGAGCCCAGTACACCGGAGAGATATACTGCTGTGTAGAGTGGAGCTCAGTACACAGAATAGATATACTGCTGTACAGAGTGGAGCCCAGTACATAGAAAAGATCTACTGCTTCGAATAGTGAAGTACAGTCAGTACACCGGAGAGAACTACTGCTTTGAATAGTGGAGTCCAGTACACCGGAAAATACTACTGCTTTGAATAGTGAAGTCCAGTACGCTGAAGAGATCTACTGCTGTGTCGAGTGGAGCTGTTTAGGGAGCAGCCCATGGGCTGGGAACCAGCAGGGAGCAGCCCATGGATAGGAAACCAGTAGGGGACAGTCCGTTGACCGGGAACCGGAAGGGGACAGCCCAGGAACCGGTAAGGAGCAGCACATGGACTGATAACCGGCTGCTAGCAGCTCTTTGAACGGATACCGGGATGGAGCAGTTCAATGTATGGATGGCTGACGCGGAGGTGCCGTCCATTCAAAGACGACTACGTCCAGCACAGCCTACCCTCACGGACACGTCACCCTTGCGGATACGGCACTCTCGCGGACACGGCACCCTCGCGGATACGGCACCTTGGCGAACACGGCACCCCCGCGAATACGGCACCTTGGCGGACACGGCACCCTCGCGGATACGGTACCTTGGCGAACACGGCACCCTCGCGGATACGGTACCTTGGCGAACACGGCACCATAAAAGCACCTAACACGGCACCATAGCGAATACGGCACCTTCGCGAACACGGCACCTTCGCAAACGGCACCTTCAACAGGCACCTTCGCGAATACGGCACCTTCGCGGCAATACGGCACCTTCGCGAACACGGCACCATAGCGAATACGGCACCTTGACGGACACGGCACCATAGCGAACACGGCACCTTGACGGACACGGCACCATAGCAAATACGGCACCTTGACGGACACGGCACCCTCGCGGATACGGTACCTTCGCGAACACGGCACCCCCGCGAATACGGTACCTTCGCGAACACGGCACCTTCGCGAATACGGCACCTTGGCGAACACGGCACCCTCGCGGATACGGTACCTTCGCGAACACGGCACCTTCGCGAATACGGCACCTTGACGGACACGGCACCATAGCGAATACGGTACCTTCGCGAATACGGCACCTTCGCGAACACGGCACCCCCGCGAATACGGTACCTTCGCGAACACGGCACCTTCGCGAATACGGCACCTTGGCGAACACGGCACCCTCGCGGATACGGTACCTTCGCGAACACGGCACCTTCGCGAATACGGCACCTTGACGGACACGGCACCATAGCGAATACGGCACCTTGGCGGTCCCGGCACCCCCGCGGATACGGTACCTTCGCGAACACGGCACCTTCGCGAATACGGCACCTTGGCGAACACGGCACCCTCGCGGATACGGTACCTTCGCGAACACGGCACCTTCGCGAATACGGCACCTTGACGGACACGGCACCATAGCGAATACGGCACCTTGGCGGTCACGGCACCTTCGCGAATACGGCACCTTGGCGAACACGGCACCATAGCGAATACGGCACCTTGGCGGTCACGGCACCATAGCGAATACGGCACCTTGACGGACACGGCACCATAACGAATACGGCACCTTGACGGACACGGCACCATAACGAATACGGCACCTTGACGGACACGGCACCATAACGAATACGGCACCTTGACGGACACGGCACCATAGCAAATACGGCACCTTGGCGGACACGGCACCCTCGCGGATACGGCACTCTCGCGGACGCGGCACCCTCGCGGCACGCCACCCTGGCGGACACAGCAGGGACAGGACGCGCCGATCACCTCAGTCTCCCTTGATTCGTGCCGCCGCCCACCGGCGAGCGGCGGCGCCGTTGGCCGGCCGTGCTTGCCCGCGGCGCGGCTGCCGATACGCAGAGATATTCGCGCCGACGCGGGTCGTCTCAACAGCTTATCAGCGAAGCCGTGGCATTCGCGTCGCCCCTGCCGCCGAGAGCCCTCGGCCGGCACTCATGTGGCTCTCGTGCCGTCAGCTGCACAACACGCAGCGTGTCGGTTGGGTGAAGTCGCAGAACTCGTCGCGTTGCGCCAGCGCTACGCCAGCGCTACGCCAGCGCTACGCCAGCGAGCGCGCCCGCGGTGCGGCGCCGACCGCTCTGTCGCAGCCAAACGGCGCCGGTTGTGACGTGGTGCAGCGCGTCAGTAGCGTCGCCGCAGCCATTGGAACCAAACACAGCCGCGTTCGTCGTCGTGTTTGCACAGCGGTGTGTGTGTGTGTGTGTGTGTGTGTGTGTGTGTGTGTGTGTGTGTGTGTGTGTGTGTGTGTGTGTGTGTGTGTGTGTCTGTGTATATTAGGGTGGCACTTGGACACATAGGAAAATTTACATTTGAGAATGTCTAACGGGACGCCCCCGCAAAATGTGAGGTTGGGTTAGAAATCCCCCGTGTATGTGTGTAGGTGAGTTTGACCAGCCTGCCACCGTGCGGTGATTTCGGATGTTTATGCGAGGTCGAGACGAGTTGAGGTGGTGGTCCGGGCGGTGCCGTAGGGGTTGCATAGGGGGTATAGTCGGGTCATCGCCGTTCAGTGAACATTGCAAAAATCATATATGTTATACAATGGTTTGGATGTTTTTTATGCTTTTTTCTTCTTTTTGTCTTTTCTTTTTGTCTTTTTGTATTTTTTTCTCCATTGTTTCTTTTGTTTTGTACTTTCTTCTTTCTTTTTTATAATATAAACGTCATGGGCAGAGTTAGGGAGAGATTGAGTAATTGGGGGTGTTAGGATATTGGCTAGTGTCGCGAGGATTTGGCGCGGGTGCGTTTCTTGTTGTTGGTAGCGGTGGTGTTTGGTATTTTATTTGCTCTTGTTGTGGGTGCGTGGGTGGTGACTGTGGTCTCGGAGCTATTGTCGTCGTCTGAGTCTGTGTATGTTTCGAAGTGGACGCGGAGGTTTTTGCGTACTGTGAATGGTATCGGTAGTGGTTCTGGTGGTCCTGATGGTCCTGGGACTGGCGATGTATTGATTGATCCTCGTTGTGGCACTGGCGGCGGTTCCTGTGTTCATTGGGTGGGTGAATAGTATCTGGGTTTGTTTTGTTTTGTTGTTGTGGTTTGTAGCCGGATTATGATTGCTGGGTCTGTCTGGGTTCCTTTGGTTGGAAGTGGGCTCATATGTGATGTTTGTATCTGTGTCAAATGTGTGGATGTGCTATGGTGTTGTAAATTCTGCGTCGCTGTTGGTTGTTGACCCACGACCTTGCCCGCGGCGGGGCCCAGCTCTCAAGGTGGACGAGACGGAGAATCTTCTTTTCCTTCGCCCACCGAGGGCAGGCCCTGTCCCGGGAGGCGTGGTTCCCGCCGCAACCGACGCAGAGTTGTGTACTGGGGGTCCACGTGCTCATGTCGTGTGGTCCTGTGGAATTTGCGCAGGTTGGGGTTGTATCGTGGCACCCCGCCCTCGAGTGTCCGTACCGCTGGCAGTACTGACAGCGTCGGGGGAGGAGTGCTCGTGGCGTGACCTTGTACCTAATGTAGCCGGATTTAACGTGTGTTGGTTTCTGTCTAGTGTTGAAGGTCAGTATGGGTGTGTGTGGGTTTTCTTTGTGTACTGGTGCAGGTGGCCTGTAGACGGAGGTGATTCCCTGACTCCTAAATCGGATAGCCAGTTCCTCCTCCGTCATCCAGGCCACCTCCCGTGCGTATATCATGCCTTGAGAGCTGTTGAGATGTGCGGCCGGTGTTATGGTGACAAGTATAGAAAACCCTCATGCCAAAATCTTATGGAAAAATCTTTATATTTAGAGGCAGCGCCAATCCTTTTAAATTCTCCCATAGCCTCCCTATACACTGAAAATGCCTCGGGGTAGGTGGCGCATCCATGCACTTTCGCTGCTAATTGAGCTAGAGCCCCGAATAAAAACAACGTGTTGAGCGTGGCAAGACGAATTCAGTGACGCCCATTTTTAAGAGCAAAGGTCAACCAGTGACCTCTGATGTCAGCTCAAACTTTTTAAATCGGCTAAAATTAGACATAATTGGTCGTAGCTCATAGAGTAAATGCGCAAGCGACATCGGGCGAACGCCAAAGACCCCTCTCATTCTCGGGATTCCAATGTTGCCCAATATTAAGTCATTTGAGGTCAGCTCATGTCAAGCTATAAATTTGGCCCAAGGCTATTTCCCTTGGCTACTTGGTAACCAAAAATGAAGCTGAATGACTTGAAGTAAGTAAATTCAGCAAATTACATAGTACGAATGATATAAGTTCGGCACACAGCTCTAGACATAAACTTAGTCTATTGATGACACTATTAAACACATACAACTTTTTATTGTATTACCCAAGGCAAAAAACAATGATGGACTTCCATTCCTCACAGAGCCCAGTATGCGATACAGCAATAGCGACCCTAGATCAGCATGCGTACTTCTCAATACTTTTGATCGGAAATCTAACGAATGATCCCCTGAACGTTGATGCTGATAAGGTACTGACCTCACTTCTTACAGACTGTGGCCTTCTTCCCGTCAGGGTAGCGCCGGCGGTGCTGCTCCACTACCTGCAGAAGGTCCTGGCGATGGTCTTTGCTCCCAACTGACTTCTTGAAATCTTGCATCAACGCAACAGCTCTCTCTCTCTCTCTCTCTCTATGCGAAGTCGTCCACGACTTTGAGACTTGGCTCGCCGAGAGGCAGCATCGAACGCCGGATGCCTTAACCACATGACCGGGTCGACCTCCAGGAAGGAGGTGTCCATCTCCATCATCGTGAAGAAGGAGGCAGTCGTTTCCGTGACGAATTCAGCTATATCCATCCCCTTGACGTTAACGTTCTTCATGCTGACGCGCCGTGGCGGCTCTTCTTCTCCATCTTTCCCCAGCGCCCTGACCATCTCCCTCTTCTTCTCCAAACTGATGGTCTCGTAGAAGAATGCCAGGCCGACAAGGTGTTCATTTAAATACCAGAGATGATGGCCAAACACCGCTCCTGTTGCTTTGAACAGCTGCTCATCGCGGTACTCAGCCAGCGCCTTGGCGAAGGCCAGGTCCTGCGCCGGTGCTGATACTGGGCACGGTGATGTGTACCAGGCTGGGATGTAGATGGTCACCGCGAAAACGACGAAGCGCTGGAGGCCGGCCACCTCCTTCGGCGTGAGGTGAACTAGCTTCTGAACAAGACGATCTTGACGCGTAGAGGAGATTGGCCATCCACCGCGCGTGGCTGGCGGCACCAGGATGCATGAACCTGATCCTTCGCCGGGGAACGCCAGCAAGAAGAATCGCAACCAGTTCAAGCAGCTCCCGGTAGTCATCCCAAGGATGCTGCTGCTCCAGCATGGTCTTGAAGTTGGCGACCAAGTCAACTCGCAGCTCCTCATTCATGCCATCTGCATCTTTCAGAGGTTCTGGCTTCTGCTTGTCGATGCTGTTCCACCTGTCGGCGAAACGCTTCAAGAGTTGGACCTCTGGAGCCCACGAGGGCCCCATGCACACAACATACGCCTTCGCTGCCACCAATTACAATATGTGATGCCTACACGCCAGATGGAGGACCTTCCATTCAAACTTCTGCTTCAGGATGGCGCAGGCGCCGAAGGAGGTGCCGGTATTGCTGTTGGTTGTATCGAAGCTTAGAGCCTTCACCCTGTCGGCGATCTGCCAGTCCTCCAGCGCGTACATCACTGCTGTTGCCACGGCGACTCCAGTGCAATTTGGCAGCTTCGGCACAGCTAAGAGTTTCACCACTCCTTCGCCGGAGACCGGCACTGGAAGACGGTCAACGCGGCCTTCGACATCTTCAACAATCTTCCCGTCCCAGTGCACGGTGAGGGGGACGTCGGCGGAGAACGCTTCCTTGATTTCGCTGCCAGCTGCCTTCCTCAACTTCATCCTGTCTTTTCGGAAGGACTCGCGGTTGATGACCAAGTTGTCAGGATCGTGACTCAGTGTCTCCGCCGCAGCCCCTGGGACGTGTACCGCGGCCCTGTTGGATGTCTTCGTCCTGTCCATGACGGATGCTAGCTCTGTACTGATGACCATCCTAGTTCCGCGTCGTTTCTTGGACGGGCAGCCTGTAGTGCCAATGTCACCAGGCCCACTACCCTGGGTGTTGTCTTCTTCAACATCTTCACTTAAGTTGTCTGTCACCTCAGCTGTCTCTGTTGCTTCGCGGCAGTCCTGATGATGACGCCGGCGTCGTTCCTCCTCGGCGTCACGCCGGCGGCGGCGCCTCTGCTCCTTCAATGCGAAGCTGACGTCAGTTCCTGCCCTTCTGCCGCTGAGCTATGAGGAACTCCTTATCTTCCTGGATGTTCATCATGCTAAGAGCGTCACCATGGGCGATATCGAATAATTATTCCAAGCGGTCGACGAAACTCTGCTCGGCTGCAGCCTCCACCTTCTTCAACTTCTTCCAACTTTTCCCCAAATGCTGCCATTTCATATACAGCTTGATCACTTTTTCCGTGGCCCTCTGCTTCTTCTGCATCGGTATCTTCGCGCGATCCCAACATTCAGCCACTGCCCTGATCGTCTCATCTACTGCTTGGCTTTCGGTTTTCTTTTGCGTTTTGTGTTGGATACAAAATCCTAGGATTTGGCGGTTGAACGACAGGTTTGATCCAATAATTTTGTCCTCCAAGGAATTTAGCAGATATACTTGAGTCTGAGACCCCGTTGAAGCAGCCATGACAGCCACCAGTAGTGTATCACTTATCCAGATTTATCATTGCGAATCGTCGCCAACCGCGAGCTGTGATGCTTTTGCACGCCCGGCACCCGCACTTGTCGACCGTATCACTGTATGTTTCCTCGCCCAGGTTTCTGCCGGGTCTCGCCTTTTCCCAGGAAATCTGATCCTCGTGTGTTTTCACGCCCAGTTTATTCGTTGGCGCCTAATTCTTGCGGAAACGCCGTCTAGAAAAGCACTCGTGTATCGCGATCGTCGCGGGAAGACGCATGATGTCAGGTCAAACTATCTCCGGATTGTTAAAGATTTTGGACATTTTTGCAGACGTTTGACCTGACCTGACCTTGTCATTTGACAGTTCGACATACTAGGTATCATTAGAAACCTGAGGACGCAGAGTTTTACTTGTATTCTTAATTCTGGGGCCCTAGGACATGTACTTCGAGAGATTTAACCAGTTTTGTAATTTTTAGCGGATTTCAGAATTTTGACCTGACCTCAGAGGTCACCAGTTCATCTTTGGCCTTAACAAAAGATTATCACTGGATTTGTCTAGCCACTGAAAAGACGCCCGTTTTTATTCAGGACTAGCTCGACTATGAGTGAAAATACGTGGGTGCGCCACCCACCCCGAGCCATTTGTAGTCCATGTATAGGTTATGAGAGAATTTCAAGCGATTGGCGCCACCTCCAAATATAAATATTTTCCAAAACATTTTGGCATGGGGGTTTCCTAACCCAACTTCACATTTTGCGGGGGCGTCCCGGCCGAAAATCGAAACTTCGAAAATAAGTGCCACCGTAATATATATATATATATATATATATACAATTGAGTAGAAGTATAGGTATCGGATTTAAGTGCTAACACTTATGGTCATTTATGTTGAGCTGGAAAAGAAGTCGACAAGCGTTTTGTTAGTGGTTGTGTTTCTTTTTCTCCCAACAATGCGGCCCAGATGCGGCGTACTCCTGAAGCGACATATCCATATTCAGCGATTGTCAAGAAGGCAGTAGCGATGCGCAGCTTCTCTTCCGAGAATGATATTAGACCCGACTCTGTACCTGCAGCATAGCGCATTTCTCGGACATCCAGCAGTATAGCGCACTCCTCAGACACCCAGCGCCTATAATGGTGCTGTGCATGCACGGTGCATGATACTATTTCTGGAAGCGCTTACAGCCAGACGAACTTCGCAATTTCGCCAATGTTTGTCGGATTGCCAGTCCCAATCGGCCGCGCGAAATGAACACCGCTAATCCCGCTGCTCAGCGTGCCCGACCGTCAACCCGTCTTACACTTACACGGCCAAAGAAGACGTCTCGCGTTTTTAGAGCCCAGCTCGGGCGGATATAATTGCACTCTCATCGCAGCCGTATTCTGCCGTATACCTGAGCTGTCAACAGGTAAAAAGTTAATCGATTCCGAGCGGGGCGGCTCGCGTAGCTTCAAAGTCTGACGTGCGCGGCCGCTACGACGGGGCCCGCGGAGACTGGTGATCAGCTGAGACCAGGTGGCTGACCGGTGCTACTGTTGCCAGATTCAGAGGATTCGCGTAAATCGAAAGGTTTTGGAAGCCTAGAGGTTAATCAAGAGGTTAATCAAGGTTGGAACATTTCTCTAGATCTCGGTTCGGTAGCTCAGTGGTCAAGCTGAGCGTCTGGCAAGCCAAAGGCGTGGTGTTCGATTCCCCGAGGTGCTCGCCCTTCCTGCCAGGGTGATAGGCAGGCGACGCCATATAGCATGAGCTACTGAGTGCATCGTAAAGTCACAACCACCACCACCACCGGCGAAATGCTACAGGTTTCCGAAGGATTCGGAAGTGATTGATATTCTTAAAGTTTGTGACAGTTCGTAGTTAATTTCCATAGGTCTCTTTAATTTCCATAGGTCTGGCAATAGTGCGGCTGACCAATAAAGTAACCTCTTCACCGACAGTTTTGTGACAAAATGTATCTCTGTTGCGATTGCAGGTTTGGTGAAAATGTTGTCGCTGACCGGCGTCACTTTCATCGAACAAACTGCAACGCACATTCGAGCCCGTCAGTCATTTCGGTCTGGATAACTCGGTTGCGCGCCGACGCAGCTTGATTGAATCATCAGTTGCAAGCCAGGTAGGAAGGAGTTCTGCAAAGGAAGAAGCCCACAATGGTGGAACTGGAAATCAGCTGAAGCCCCGTCAATGTTTATTAGATGACGCGTCTGCGCTGCTATGCTACGCCGCATTGCACGAAAGGATAGGAGACTGCAGCGTGATGTACAACGGCAACACTCATGCACGTTGTCTTAAAGCAGGGTGGTGACTTAATTTGAAATGTTGGTCACTCGCATCTCAAAATGTGCTCTGAACGATTGTGATCGAAAGTACATAGAGCATTTTGTTTAAAAAAATGGGGCGTATGGTATGAACATGGCCTTCGAATGAAACCATGTTCCCCAAAAACATACATTCTCCCTAATAGAATCTCCATAAAATGTGATCCAATGTTCAAACTGTAATATTGTTAGCATACAGGTATATCGGTACCAATTTATATCTCCATGCTTTATTTACGTTTGGAAAAATTACCGAGAAACCGTAAAAAACGTGAAAATGGTTGGAATTCATTTCTTTGTGGTGATAGTTGAGCAAAAGGTGCACGATTACACTTAGTATGTTAAAATAATATTTCATTTTAATTAACCGGGTTATAAGCAAAATCCCAATAAATATTATAAATGAGTGAAGTTATACACTTCTTAGTATTCATTTCAACATATTTTGCCTTATGAAGTGCGACGTTGAAGGCCACAAACTGCAATAACAGTGTTCGATAATTATTATTTTTTGCACGTAGCAGTCAGCTGTTCAGTGTTTGGCGCCGTTGCCCTGGTTGCCTAGACCATGTCTGGAAACTTCATGTGGATATTCCTCGCCGCTGCTCATATTCGGCTCCTAGGTGATTAACCACGTTATAAATTTTGTCAAATTAATTAAAACCAGACTCCAACAAATTAAAGCAGACAGCAAGCATGTCTACATCCTGCGATGAACACTGAGATCATCGAGCTTATGCTAGCTCACGCTCGCCCCCACGCTGGCCAGCAGACTCAACGTCGTGACGAGGCAGCTGCGCTAATCGCCGACGGAGTCACAGAGCACTACACCTGGTGCAACATCTACACCAAGACCAGGACAAACATTAAGAAGCTAGAATCTCTTCGACGAGTTCTCCACCCTGATCAAAACGAGGACAAACCAAAGAACCGAGTCCTGGCTGGAGAACCACATCAAGCCCTTCAACAACAGCGTCAAGACAATTCTCTTCGAAGCAGCTACCAACGACCGAGAGGCGATCAAGAAACAGGAGGCTCTGTACGGGGTCAAGATGACGGAAGAGGAGAAAGCATTTCTGCAAGATCAACGAACAGAGAGGAAAATGTTCTGTGACGCGGTGGTTGACAGAAAGTGGGAGAAAATGATGCAGAGGAGAAAGAGGTCTGAGGCGGGGATGGCCAAGTCGAGGGAAAAGAAGAAGAGGGGGATGGTGGCGTCAGACAGGCAGAGCCCGGCTGAGGGTGACGAGGCTGAGACTGACGAGCCGAGCACGCTGACGAGCGCTGAAGCACTGGTGGACAGTGGTGGTGGACCGAGTGGTGGACAAGCTCATGTCGAGTTCTCACATGTCACTCGCTCAGGCCACAGCGGCCGTGGTGGAGGTCGGCAGAAACATGTTCAACCGCAAGTGGAAGTACCACCACGATGACGACGAGCAAGTCATTGACGTGGACACCGCACTTCACAAGAAGAACAACATAACGATGAGCAAGGTCATTGAAGCCTTCACACTCTCAAAGATCGTCCAAGAGATGTTCGACTCGGAGGACAGGGCCACCATCACCTAGCACGACGACGGCAGCAGGACACAGGGAACGCAAGCCTACTCGGCGCAAGGAATCACTGCCAAGGGGCAGTACTACGCCCATCCAACCCTCAAGATCGCCGCTGAGACGAGGGAGAACTTGGCAGATCTAAAGATGGCCGTCCTGTCTACGCTCGCCATCTGTGGAGGGGTGACAAAGGAGTGCCTGTGGGAAAAGGTGGACTTTGTCACGACGGACAGCGTCAGTCAAAATATCGGGGTAGCCGACATCGTCGCCCAGAAGCTGGAGGTGAGCCACATCCCTGACCACCTGCTGTGCCACGTGCATCCCAGCCTGATGTTCAACAGGGAGCTCTGCAAGTTCTGGGGTGACATAGACGGCAGCATTGGGCCACACAAGATCTTCGCTGGATTTGCCATCACGATCGGGAATCCGCAGGTGTCGGTGACGGAGAACTGGCTGGATTGCCTCCTCCGGCTGGTCTCGCACGACTTCGACCACAAGCAGTGGAACAAGGCGGAGATTTTCGACATGTATCTAGGACACAAGAAGAACCCAGCAAAGAGACTGCAGAAGGAGAGGTTCAACTCACTGGTCTACAGCTGCGCAGTGGCATCGTACCCGGACCAGGACGTCACAGACTTCATGCTCAAGTTCCAGACCGTCAGCAACCAGCTGGCCTGCATCGTGAGATGCTTTGAGCAGCTGGACTACGTGCGGGTCCTGGCCGCCCTCAGCGTGGCAATCGACGTCCACCTGGTGGAGCCGTTTGTGTCGCTCCCATCCAGCAGCTCCACCACCTACGCCGATATCAGGGAAGCCTTCCCCCAGCTGTACGTAGATCTCAACACGACGCCGGCGGAGAACCTGCTGACCCTCTCCAAACCAGCCTTCTCCTTCACCAACGAAGAGAGGTTCTAGCAGGTGCTGTACCCCGAGGACCTGTTGAAGCCAGCTGAGGCCGTCCTCCAGAGCCACAAGCAGGATGCCTGCCGAGTCCTGAAGATGCTTCTCGCTCACATCGCAGCCGGTTGGTCAAGGCAACAGGGAGACGTCTTCCAGTTTGGAGCAGTCGCAGATCCGGAGGCCCTTAATCGGCTGGAAAAGATGGATGAGGGCAAGCTCGCAGGTGCGCCGATCAACAACCTGGACCCTGAGCGCTCAGTCGGCACGGTCAACTATGGGCTGAAGATGAGGGGATCGGAGAAACTGGAGGCTGTCAGCAGAGCATACGTGAAGGCAAGGGGAGGTGCTCTGATCGAGGGTGTGCAGATGGATGCTTGCTTTAAAAAAAAAACTGGTGAAGAAAGACGAAGAACTTCCGCAGACTCTAGAGGCGTGGAGCACGAAACAAAGAGAGCTGAAGGAAGAGGGGTTGGGTGAGAAGGAGGCGACGAACATCTCAGTGGATCGGCAGAGGAACGCAGACCTGGCAAACCTGCGTGCTCTCGGCGGACCGTTCACCGAGGTGGAGTAGGTGGAGGCGTACATGGCCCGCGACATCAGTGGCAAGGAGAAAAACAGCCGGCTGTATCTCGAGATAAGGCACGCGCGAAGTTGCTGCCTCCTCTACCCGAAGGCAGCAAGCATCTTCAGACTGAAGATGAACTTCAGTTACCTGACCACCGAAGAGTACCCACGTAACCTGTGTGTGTATCTGGCGAAAATCACCTGCCGCGCTGACGTGAATATCTCTGACTTCAGCGAAGCTCTGAGCCGGATGGTTTGAGTCAGACCTATCGGGCGACGAGAGGTCAGCTGCGGACCCAGTCGCCAAAGAGCATCGTGGAGCAGCCCGCCACCAGACTGACCGAATTCCTGTGGAGTGTGGAGAGTGGAGCGCGTAGAGAGTCACCACTCGACGCGATTCTGTGGCGCCACGCCGTCTTTCAACTAGCCAGCCCGGGAATTCCCACGCTGGGCCGTCCTCGGGTGCGGAGACCCGACGACCGCGGAGGCTCTTGTTGACACACACGACGGACGACCTTCTTCTGGCGCCTCAGTCGTCAGCAAGGTCGGTCTTGGTTCTCAATTATGTGATTTCGGCCTTAAATCGTGACAGGAAATACACGGTATAGGCAATGTTACGCAACTAAGCTATTGTGAGTACTGGCTAGCAATTGCGATCCAAAACGCTCCTTGCAGTTTCAGATTTTCCGCGATGGATAGTCATTTAGCCATTGAACCCAGGCCACTAATCATTTTTATTGCAATATCGCTGCAAAAAAAGGCGTTACATTTGTCTTCACAAAGCTAGGGTTAGGTTTGTAACGCATGCATACAAATGCATGCGCCAATGCGACGGCAGGGCTCACTGTACGTACCGGCGCGACGCGTGCGCCATCTATGGGCATTTTTGTAAGCCTGGAATTTTCTGGACATTTTATGGAATTCCTCAGAAACGAATTGATACAGAGGAAACGAAAATTGGTATCTGGCTACCTGTGCTTGATCGTCACAACATATTTACTTTCAGCTTCGGATCACCCTTACTTAGTCCGCTTTTAGGCGGGAAAATGTATGCTTTTCGGACAAACATGGTTTCATTCAGGGGCCATGTTCATACCATAAGGTTTTAGAAAAAGAAGGTTGCTAGTAAAAAGTGATCAGCACATTACGGAGCACCTTTTAAGCTGAGAGTCGCATCAAAAAGTTGAAAATTTCTAATTAAGTCACCACCCTACTTAAAGATGTACACACCGGCCTGGCGTGCTGGTCCGACGATCAGAGGGAATGACAGGCAATATGACGGAAGGATGGAGGAATTTGGAATACTGGTGATAGTGACACGAAATTTTAGGATCAGGTGTTTGGCTGTTGAATGGCAAGAAATGAGTTTCCTTCAGTTTTCCCGCTTAGCCCTTAATCCTATACGAGGTAAAATCCTAATATGCAACATAGCTAGAGAACGTAAAACAAAACACTTTGTCCTTGTACTTTGCCACTACAGGAGATATGACACCACTTTGACACTATTATGTGGAAAGGCGATTCCCTGTCGATGAACGATGCGTTAACTTTTTGTAAATATTAGACATAAATAGAACAGGAGAAAGAACCGACTTGTTAACAAGTAAATCAGATGATAAGACGGAAGGAGGTATAAATACCACTGCCAATTACAAGGTAATTACCAGCTTGATTACTCCAGCTGACCAGTGCCTATATGTTGTTGTGCATAGCCTGCCTGAAGGTATTGTCGCTCAAGTTTTACAGTCGTCCCACTTCCAAATTTCGAGTGTCATGAGGAGCCTCATGGACATTAGATTGGGTTGTATTACCATAACCCTTATATCCAAAAGCGTCATCACCTTGTGGTAATGCACAATGTGACACTATGTCAGTAGTTGGTTAGCATGAGCGACGCCATCGAAACAGGACGAGGACGGAGATACGCCCTCCCGTGTCCCGTTAAATTCAGCAATACCTACACCTATAACGCTTCATGCAAACAAATCGACCTAAACCCCCGCGTTACCCTCCCTCCTCCCCTATTCAAAAATCGTGACGATGTCCATATATGATAGAGTAAAAAATTTCACACAGTTCAACGGAGCATTCTATGGATGTTGCATTGTAGTATGTATATATATACGTACGTAGTTCAGATATGCCTGTATTTCCTGGTCGGTCATTGTTCTGGATATATTAAAAGCTAAATTGATCTTCTAGATCCAGGAACGACTCAATGTTAGAAAAAATGTACGCATGTATATATATATATATATATATATATCATATATCATAGAAAATGGATATTTATATATCATACATCATAGATAGAAACTTGATATTTATATATATCATATATCACAGAAAATTCATATATATCATATATCATAGAAAATTGACGATATATATATATATATATATATATTTTATCAGAGTTCTATGGGGATCAACATCACAGAACGCCCCGGATATGCCCGTGCCCTCCTGGGAAACCAATCTAATCACGTCAGGAGTCCTTCTGGCACCCACGGGCAACCATTATGACACCATCAGCGCTTATGCAAAGTAAGTGAAAAATACCATCCACAATTCAACACTGTCAATTCAATGCTTCACATTGCAGTCAATCAATATTTCCTCATCTCTAAGTCATGATCTTGATTTCTGACCGTGATAAATTCCCTATTGATACACAGCGGATGTTGCTACAACCCGTTCTGGGCAAAATATGCTTGAATTTTAGTGCGTAAGAGTGCTGAAGGAATAAGGTTCCAAAATGTTACATTTAATGACCTTTGGTGACCATATTTATAATATGAGGTCACATATGATACATTTTGTAAGAATCGTTTCATAGACCTTTCCAATGATATTACTTCAGTCTTCATAACTCACGCGGTTTCAGAGATAGCCAGAACAGTGAAGATTTCCCTTCTGGGCCATCGCGTTCGGCTGGATGGTTCAGCGCCGCCTGGGTTAAGGGTCTCTTACAGCACCAAATCCCAGCGTCCCTAGTCAGGTGCCTATCAAGTGCCAGGTGATCGTCTCAGGGAGCCATCTGGCTCCTCAGGAATCTGGGGCGCCTCTTCTGTGCTCGGAATCTCTTTAGTCATAGGGATCCAATTTTTGCCGTAAGGTCCCTCTGGTCTTTGAAGTATCAAATTTAACTCGTCCGCGGTTGTACATAGTCGCTTATATATCTCTCCATTGCTGGGTATTTCAGTGGGGTGTGAGGGTGAAGTAGGACATCCCCACTGAGTTCTTGAAGTCAAACATGAAAAAAACTTCATTTATCTTGAAGTAGCAGCACAACACGAAAGAAATCTGGAGTTCGGAGGGATTGTTACACGAATGTGGTTAAAAATGATTATCCTTCGATACTAAACTTGTGCCGCCTCAAGTCATCTTGTGGCCTTGCATTAGGCTGTCCCCGGTTGCTGCATGCTGAACGTCATCCGATACGCCTCCATGCTGAACATCATCTCGATCCCAGTGCCTCCAAGACACCTAGTAATTCCAAGGAACTTGTCTAACCGTAAGCCTTCCAAATCATTCGATAAGAGCCGCCAAATTGGTGAATGGAAACGCTGCCGAAAATGCCAGGCGTGAATGGACCTTTATGGACTGTTCACACCTGACGTAATATTGGGACACTGTTGCAATCAACGCAATGCTAGCGGACTGTTAGCATGGGGCCCAATGAGTCTGCCGATTCTGCCATTGCGCCGGCCTTGCGTCAGCTGTCTGCCGAATCCTACAATTTACTGGCGATTTCCGATGGACAAAGTTGGGTTTTCTCAACGTTTTCCGCTCGGCGCACCAGCGGCCTTGACGCAAGGTCGACAGACTGCTCGGGATTAACTGCGATGTGGCCCCAATCCGCCGAAGATAAAAAAATATAGCGAACGCAGTTTATCCCGAGCAGTCTGTCGACCTTGCTTCAAGGCCGTTGGTGCGTCGAGCGGAAAAAGTTGAGTAAACCCAACTTTGTCTGCTCGGAAATTGCCAGCGTTTTGTAAGACTAGGCAGACAGCTGACGCAAGGCCGGCGCAATTGCAGAATAGGCAGACTCATTTGGCCCCATGCTAACTGTCCGCTAGCTTTGCGTCGATTCCGACAGTGCGTCGAAATTACGCCAGGTGTGAACAGTCCTTAAGCCAAACAAATGCAGCTCGTGCTGGCTGAGATCTAGGAGAGTATATTGATTAATGACATCTGTGCCACTAACCAGTATATTCTCGCATGACTCAAAGTCGTCGCTTCCTCGAGTGTGAAGGAGGTTTCAGCTTGCAATTAAAGATATCAAGGTACAGGCTGGGCGAACAACACATTTATTTGCAAGCACAAGCCAACCTACTGAGACAAAGGTTTCAACATTGTCTCCACTTACTCTTGTCCTATTTGTGTGATTGCAAATATCGTTATAGCTTTGGAGCACACTGGCGCATGTGGGTGCCAATAGGTGGCTCTCCGAAGTGTTGAACGAGGTATGTCACCTGGCGAATGACCAGTGGTCGAGGCGATTAAAAATAAACAACGGAACAAACCGAAATATGATCTCGTTTGCTTTTCATTTCTGTCCAGCGATGTCTCACGCACCCTATGGTAGACGGTACTGTCCACACTTCCGGAATATTCCTGGCAGAACTGGACAGTGCCACCGTGGGGGGGACACCGCCTTCCCGACCCCAACTTGGTTAAATGTTGTTAAATAAATAATTGCACCGACAGTATTGCGGGGAAAGAATGAACTAATAGTCCTTCATCTCCCCTTTCCAAATCTTTGGCGAAATCAATGTGGTGGAATGCCATACACCTTGGACAACACCAGCATCACTGTAAGTTATCACAGCATGGCGAAGTCAATTAGAATATATATATATATATATATATATATATATATATATATATATATATATATATATATATATATATATATATATATATATATATATAACGCGTGAAAAATGTACCAAAGTGACCTCAGAGAAGGTCACCAAGTGAAACTGAATAGATTGGATATTTATTGGGAATATTGTATCCGTCTGTATTGCTTTCTAGCTGATGAATATTTTTCGCAAGCCGAGATATGCGATGCCAACTTGTTCTTCGATTGGTATCCCATGCTTGAAGTCAAGCTCAGGTCAGGCGACCGATATAGAACCTGAAACGTGCCGATGGAAAACATATCCATAAGTCACGCTTTGGAGGCTAAAATATCGATGATTGCCAAGCAAAATGGCTTTCCGGCATAAGTTCGGTGGTAATTTTAGTTCTGATCTGATTTGTGTCCATAAATTTGATGGTGAAATTGTTTATTACAGACATGGACATTGCCTTTTCACTTTTTAACTGATAATAGAAATTGGAAAATACTTTTTTCGGCTTTCATGACACTCATTTATTTCTCCAAAGTGCCATCTGCTTCGAAAATAATCATCTTCAACAGCTCATCACATATTTGCAGACACTTCACCTTGACCGGATCGGTGACCTTGATCATTGCACGTGTCAGTGCGTCATGCGTCATGATGAGTCTTCAGTTTGCATATGAACGGAATCTGTTTCATGTCACGATCAAAGTCAGAAACCACAAATCAGATACCCGGGTGGGTAGCTGACTGCACCCCGACATTGACTTGGCTGACTTGAGCCAGAAGGGCAGAGGTCAAAAAAAGCAAATGGTGGTCACCGACGGACCTATGTAGACCAATCTGGTCGCCGGAGGAAAATGTGCATTTTTATGGACGAGGACACGTTTTCGACGGTTCAACAGTGGCGAAGAAGTATCAAAACTAGAACCTTTTTATTTGGTCACCAGCCAAACTTGACCGACCGCAACGAGCGCCGTGTGGAACCCACCATTTTCCTCGCAGGCCAACATTTTACCTCGTCGCTGCATGAGACATAAATATATTCGACAAAAAAAAGTTCACAGCAGATTCACCGGGCATCTGACTCACCACACAACAAACATGTCAGGCAGCAGATCCGCCAGGCTACACGTCAGGCAGCAGATCCACTAGGTAGTACATGCCAGGCAGCAGACCCGCTTGGTAACACAGCAGGCTCGTCAGGCAGCAACACGAAGCGCGATTTTTAATTACAGTACAGATAGTCCTTGGGCTTTTTTGTTCCCTTGTGCCTGGCGATAACTGTTCCCTCAAGTGTTGACTTGAGGCTCAAAGTGCGCCTACTGAAGCTAAATCGGTGCTTGGCTTGCACCTTTCGGATCAGCCAATCGGAGTGGCACATGTCGGGACCATTCCATCGGATGATCAGCTCTTTGGCTGCGTTTTGGTGGTCTAGCTGCCGATGAATGCCAAAGACGGCCTTGACTGAGCTGCCCATGCTCTCTACTACGCTCTCGGGCGGGCTCATCAGCCAGAGCCTGATGACTACATTGAGGTAGGGTTGGAGAGCGACATTGCTTTGAGCACGCTGCCAGAGGAGCTTGAGGAGTTTCTGATTTGAGTCTGCGCAGCTCCGACTCATCGTGACATACGCCTCCTTGACGGCAGCTGGTGGGACAACGTCCGGGATGAGCCGGCGACCTCTGAGGCGGTCAATAGCACATGCTATGTCCCCAACGATACTAGAAGTTGGAGACCGTTGGAGGCTTGCCAAGTTGGCCACCAACTCGATGTCTGCCATGGACTGCAAGAGCTTGCCATTGTGACAGCCCTTACTGTCGCCCTTGGCATCGACACCAGCCTCGCGCCGCTCACAGTGCCGGCACAAGATTTGCAGAAAATCTGATATTTCGGCTACCTGCTTTGCCGTCAAATTTCCACTAAATGCCGCCATGCTTTGCCAGCAGATTGATATCTCCTCCGGGTTTCCCTCTTCTAAAGCGGCATGGATACCTGCAGTATCCAGCGGCGCACTTCCTGCCCTGATGCTGTCAAGTGGCAACACAGCCGCCATCGCACGAAGCTGCTGCATCTTCTCCCTGAAAATCTCCTGGCGCTCCCATGGAAGCCTTTGGACGTCCTGCAGTGCACTGCTGAGCTGTGCCACTACTGCATAGACATCAAGCAGTGCTGAGACACGAACCCTGAAGGTGGAGTCGCGCCCTCTCAGGAGCTTGAGCTCCTCCTCGATCTCCTCCAGGACATTTGCCTTCGCCTTGGAGTTCTGCAGACGGTTTTCGAGGGCACGAGTAGTAGCCGGCAGATTGGTGATAAACGCCTTGAACACTTTAGCAGCATGTGGGGCGAACCGTGTGTCTGACCAGAGGAGTGGTTTGCGCGTGGCCAACCCCATGCTCTCCCCACAAGCAACCAGCTCCTCATATCCCTTGCCATGGGTAAAACGTTTGGTCATGCGAGAGACCATGGTGATGGTGTCGTTTACCCATCTGCAGGTTGGGGCTGACCTGGCATTCCCATCTGCTAGTTGAGTAGGTGCGCACCATCCCAAAAGCATGGCACGCAGGGCGGCTTTGAGCGGACTGCACGGTCTTTGTCGCTGTTGGCCAACTTCCTCAGAAACTGGACTGGCACACCTAGCTGATGGTACTGACCATCTGTACATATTGCCGCCAGCTGCTCCACGCGCTTGATACCTACACAGGCGGTTGTCGCCAGCCACTCCTCCGCGAGTGAAGCACCGTCGTGGTTCTTCACGATAGGAGCGCCGACGATGAAAGCCTGACCATCGGAGCGTCCCGCCGGGAGCTGCATCACCGGTGCGTCCCGCCCGGGAGCTGCATCACCTGGTGCGTCCCGTCCGGGAGCTGGGTCGCCTGGTGCGTCCCGTCCGGGAGCTGGGTCGCCTGGTGCATCCCGCCTTGGAGCTGCATCGCTGGGTGCGTCCAATCCAGGAGCTACGCCAAAATTAACACATATCAGTCAGGTATCAATACATCAGGGTTAAAATATTGGTTTTTCGTTAGGTGTGAAATGTCGAAACGAGCACAGCAGGATGTCTAAATTTGGCATGTAGGTAGTGTAATTTAAATTGCTTTTGATGTCTTTCAAACCAAAATTAGAGTTGATGGTGTAGGTAATTATGACTGGACCTTTATCATTTGTTTTGAGGTTTATAATTTAAGAAGAGCTGTATTTCATGAACGAGATACTGTTAGAAAGGAGACATGAATAGTTCATATCCAGGAGCTGGATGCCGATACTTCTTGGAGAAGGATGTTGATTGAGTGTTCAGAAAGTGGTATATTCCACCCTATTTCGCGAATAATTTATAACTGCAATACATTGACAAACGACAAATGTCACTAAATGACAAATCTTTTCCATTATTCTAAAATATGCTCAGAGCACTTCCACTAACAATGAAGTTAGGTAGCTACTTCCAATATTCAACTATTCTGTTGGTGAAGAAAGGCTCTCTTAGCTATGTCCTGCTATGGCTAACTTTAATTTTGAATTGATGACTTCTAATTGTATCATTTCTGTTAAATTTCACAAATTGCTTGCAGTATCACTGTATATCTCCCCTCAGCTTTCTATAACTGAGAGAACATATTGAATTTTTCAAACCTTCCTTTGTGTGCTAGGTTGTTTACACATTAACAAGACATTAACCATTTTCGTTGCCCCCTTTTACACTCTCTTGAAGAGCAAAACAATCTTTCCCATAACCAGGTGCCCCAAACCTGAACATGGTATTCCAAAGGCAGCCTGACATGTGCACAGTAAAGCTTTCTGATAACTACTTCACTTTTGTATGATACATTCCAATTGATTGCCCCAAGCATTTGTACTATCTTTCTGGCTGTACATTTTCAATACTATCTACAAATATAATGAACAATGGTGATCCCAGTAATGACCACTGGCTGACTCCTGTAAGAACGTCTTCCACAAGACTTTGTAATTTAGCATCATTAGCTGTTGATCTTAAAACTATAACACTATTTCCACATTAGGTTTGTAGAAAAATGAAAAAAGTCCAAGTGATTTGTCAGACATGATCAATCATTCTTAAAATCATGTTGAATATCACAAATAAATATGTTTCTTTCCAGAAAACTACCATGCTATCCTCAGCAACTGCTCCAATTGCCTTGCAGACTAGGGATGCGGGACTTGCATACTGGTCTACAATTTGCAACTTTCCCTGTCATGGATTCTTAAAAATAGGAACTACATTTGCCCTTTTCCAATCTGATGTAATTTCTTCTAGTTAAAATGACCTACAAGATATGATACTAAGTGGAATCTCCAATTATTTTTCAGCTTGCAATGCCCTAGTACACCTTTCATGAGAGCCTGCTGCCATCATGTGACTTTATTTTAAGACATAAAAGCAGAGACATAAAGAATAAATGCACCTACAAGCCACAGGAATCCTGAGTTGGATTTTGTGAACACCAGGGACTGGTTGGGCACCAGATTTGTCAAATATGTATTAACTATCCCTGGAATGCTAGAAAATAACCCCTCTCTCATAATAATATTTGCAATATGCTATTTAAAGGATGTTAATGGAGTCTGTTAGCTGGTTCCAATGACCAACTACCATGTTGGTGAAGAAAGATTGTCTTAGACATAAAGACATAAAAACATAAAAGATTAGTGCAACTATGAGCCACAAGGGCCCTTCTTGGTTGCACTCTGTACACTGAACCAGTTGCCCACCAAATCTGTCAATCAGCCCTCCCTGTAATACTGAAAAGCAAGCCCTCTATTCTTATGATTGTCTATGCTGTTTTTAAAGATGTTCAATGTGCTGCTACTGACAATGTTTTCTGGCAGCTGGTTCCAGTGTTCTACTACACAGTTGGTGAAGAAAGTCTGCCTTAACCTTGTTCTGCTGTGGTTAACTTTAATTTTGAATTTATAACCTCTAATTGCATCATTTCTGTTCCATTCAAACATTTCCCCAAGATATCCCCTCTCCAGACCATTGACAAATTTAAAGACCTAGATGAGATCTCCTCTCAGCCTTCTATATCTAAGTGAAAACATATTCAATTTCTTCAATCTTTCCTCATATGCCAGGTTGCTTATGCCATTAACCATTTTGTAGCCCTTTTTTGTACTCTCTCTAAAAGCCAACAATCTTTTTCATAGCTAAGAGACCAAACTTGGATGCAGTATTCCAAAGGTGGTCTGACGTATGCACAGTAAAGCTTCCTGATCACTTCCTCACTTCTGTATGATACATTCCTATTTATTTCCCCGAGCATTCTCAGTGCCTTCTTCCTGGCTTCCTTGGTCTGTTCTGATGCTCCCAGTTTTGTGTTTAGAATAACACCTAAATCCTTCTCCTGTTGAGTCACTGATAGCACTTGGCCACCCATCAAGTATGGAGCCTTCATATGCTGCTTACCTACATGCATGATTTTGCACTTATCAAAGTTAAATTTCATTTGCCATTCTTCGGACCACTTCACAAGTTCGTCTAAGTCTTTTTGCAGTGAGATATGCTCATATTGACCTGTTATTGCCCTAAAGACCTTCAAATCATCCACAAATTTCAAAACTTTACTGCTTAGGCCACTTTCAATGTCATTTACAAATATAATGAACAGTAGTGGCCCCAGTACTGACCCCTTGCTTGCTTACTCTTAACCTTGTACTACAATGATTCATCTTGATTTGGAATTATTGGCCTCTAATTACACCATGTCTGTTAAATTGAAGCATTTCCCTTGCCTATCATTTCTGCTGACCATGGACCAAGGCTGCTTAAATCATTAACCATATTTGTTGCCCTCTTTTCTATCTTTAAAAGCCAACAATCTGTCATAACTAGGTCATCAGGCTTTAATGCAATTTCCAAATGTGGCCTGACATATGCATAGTAGCTTCCTGATATCTTCTTCACTTCATATGACACATTTATACTTATTGCCCAAACATACCAATGTTTTCTTTCTGGCTTACATGCTGCATACCAGCATGCATAACATTACACTTGTCAAAGTAAAATTTCTTGTAACAATTTTGTCTGACCACTTTACAAACATATAGAAGTCTTTCAATAGAAACATGCTCACCGTGAGCTCAATATGCACTCAGTCATGGTGGATCTCATTAATACGCATGTCGCATACTCAGTTATAGTGGATCTCATTAATTCACACACTATGATAAAAGCTATGACAATTTTTTTAATGGCTTTAAGGTGTAGCAACAGGTCATTTTGCACCCAATAAAAGCTCGGATTTCAACATGCTAAAAACAAGCACGATTTAAGCACTGGTGTGAAACAGGTGAAGCCTAGTATATTTGCCTACTGTCCAGGAAGACTTACCACTCTCTAGCCATCCATCCAATGGGCCTGTCTTCTTTTCCTTTGCGGGCATGCCTGGATGTTTACACCTTGTATGCTTGGGCAAGTTTTGAGATGACCCATAGAAGTCACAATATGTGCAAAATACGTTGCGCCTAGCTCGCTTCTTCGGCCCCTCCAGTTTGCTACCTTCACTCTTGACCATCGCGATAAAGATGATATTAACAGGTGCACTGTAATGTCGCACAGCAGCCTGGTTTTGAGTAGACAAAACAAGGCTTAGCGCAGTAAACAAAAAGAATATATATTTCAGAGCCGTCAATTAACCACCATCACATTCGAGCAACACGAACCAGAAGTTCAAATCGAAGGTCAATCGTAATGCTGGCTTGTGATTGGTTCATTCCGCCAGCGACAGCGGTTCTCGTCGCACCGAACAGGACAATGTGCTGGCAGTTTTGGCGACAGCGAAGCGGCCACGGTGGCGACCAGATCGTCGCTAGCAATCAGGCGTTTTCCCCAATGGTTTTGTACAGTGGTCGCCGACCGGTCGCCGATGAAAACGACGCTCCGGTCCAGCGCGGTGCTTTTGCGAGCAGATTTCTGTTCGCATGTTTGACATGTGCTTGAGGATATGAAATCCATCCAATTGTTGAATGAAAAACTAGAAGCAGCTTATAAAGTCACAGGGATGGCTAGAAACTGTTGCCAACGTGCTTTTGTTCCAAATGGGCTCTTCCTCGTGCATACTTATTTTAGCAAATTATCTTTTTTCAGAGTATAACTATTTCAGGAAATATAATTTACGAAAGCAGTCACTCCAGCAGACATAATTGTCCAGCTCTTGACATTGCCAAGCTATTTAGGTAATTTTGGTCGCCACAATTGCTGATAGTTGTAACCACTTGGGCGCCGACCCCATCTACCATATCGGAGGTTTTTTTTTACCTCTGCAGAAGGGAGCAGAAAGGAGGCTGCTGCTCTCCGAGACTGGTGCAGAGGAGTTGGCTGTCAGCGTGGTGCAGATTGCTGCAGAGAGGCTTCATCCACCAACGTCAATATTCCGGAGATATATACAGCTGCGTTCTATGTTGCCGGGAGTAACATGATATGTCGATTAGGTGAGTGCTCGTCACGGACATTTATAATTTTTTACATTGCTCGTGGTGAAGGAATGGTTCCTTTTCTTCATTAACATAGCTGTGAAAAAAAGATTTCGGACCATCAGACGAAAAAGGTAATGTAAAGAAGAAAACGTAATTTCAAAACTGTTCGGTAACATGCCAATAAATTGTCAACTTTTTTATTTAAAAAAAAATTAATCCGAGTTGTTGCTGGGGTGGCTTGAGGAGCCAGGGTTCTATTGCTAAGCAGAGCTTGTTGCGTGAACCCTGGCCCCACCACCAGATTCATGAACTCCAGTTCAACGGCAGAATTTAGACCGAAAGTTTGACGTGCCGCCAATGCACCGACACGGCCGCCCGGTAGCTCGTCCCCGGCCTTATCGGGCCAGCTGCCAACTGACACTCCCGGCCGGGGGCTAAATGCGGGCGCGCGAAGCGACTCGAACCCTGTGTTGCCAGTACAGGGGAGACCAGTGCAGGCCAGCGCTCCAACCAACTGAGCTACCGGGGCAGCAAATATTTTTTGGGGGGATCGGAGAGGCCTTAAGTGCAATGGAAGGCATCCGGCTGCAAGCTATTTTCAGTTCAAGCGTAAGCTTGCAAATTTGCAATAGCTGCAAGCTCTAAGTATCAAGCTTGCAGTCGAAAGCTGTTCATTTTATTTTACGCCTTTTGGAGCACAAAGTTAAACAATTTTTTTAAACAGTTTTGACGATCAGTTTTCAATTATTATGACAAAGGTCATGAAAGGCATTCTCCAATGTACACAATCGTTAGAAACAAACATTGGATAGGGATATTCAGACAAAAGGCGAAACAACTTCGGTTCATATTTTCATTTATTTGTTACTGGCGTTGAGCGTTGGTGATTACGAGTGTTGTTTGAGGCGCTGGTACGTACTTCTTCGTGCTACGTAGCAGGGGCGGTCCGTGGCACCTAAGTGAGGTGAGGCAGAAAAAATCGCCGGATTTCGACCAGTATTTTTCATAAGTACCCATTATTATATTCTGTTAAGATGAGTATGAACAACTTAATTTTGCGCTGCAATGTGCCAAACCTATCACCATCGTTCCGAAATCAGTGGATTTCAACACTCTCCCTAGTGTTCAAATGCTTCCGCAATTGCCGGGAAGTTTTCATATATAAAATATAATTGAGGTGTTCATACATTTCCATTTCATTATCCGAAATGGCTGGCATACACACACATATTAGGGGAGACTGGTGTAACACGCCCCTCTTAAGGATAGTTTATCAGTGTGCCTCGGGCATTGAATTCATCTCTATTTTTTTCTTCATGAAATGAACTACGCATCATTTTTCTTTGTAAATATAGCCACTGAAATGGATTCCCCACTCATTCCTGGACGTGAGAGCGACTTTGATGGAGTATTGCAAAGGGGAGTCTTACAAACGGGGTAGGTAAGTTGCCTCCCACCTGTGCGTCTTAGATATCGCTCTTTTATATTTTGAATCCAGTTTATTACTCAAGCTGCAGGCAAAGCGTGGATAAAGCTGGTATAGTTTGACAACCACATGTTTCCTTCAATAAGGCTAGAACGGATTCAAGGAGATAATTTTTAAACACCCAAACGGTCCGGCTCGATCTGTCCCTGAATGAGGCAGACACCAACTGGAGGTACACACCATGATATATAATGCAGTATTTATTTAAGTTTCGCTTCAGCACTTAAAACTTAAAAGCACGATGAAGCAAAGGAGGGTTGAATCTGTGAAATAATCCGCAAACAATACCTATGATCAAACAAATCATCCAATGAACATTTCAAGCATTCAATAAACATTCAAATGAACTGGAAACAAAAGTTAAAAGAGCAAACGTTTAACATATCTGGGATGACAAAAACCACAAGCATTGCAGTCCAGTTGGTCCTAAAAAAATCTACCTATCTATGTCCAGTGCGAATTTCGAAATGTGTGACGCCGTAACCCGGGCAATGTGGCACAAATCACTTGTGACAAGTTGCAGTGATCCAGTGGTTCTTTCAATGAGCATTGTGCAATGTAAGAAGCCGAACTTAGTTGGGTCGGCAGAAATCACACGTGTAATGCCGTTGACAATCGTTCAGGTCTGTGAACGGCACACAGGCCCATCTCGCACAATCGCCACACTGTACTCATTCATCACAAGACAGTTTATATTGCATACCGCACACAAAACACGAAGTTTCGTCATCTGCCGCTTGTTTCCTCCGGGTGTTTTTCGGAGCTTTCTCACTCTTTTTCGGAGGGGTTTTCTTACCCTTGGAAAGGCGAGCTTGTTTGGCCAGATTCACTTCTGTCAGATGCTGCTTCATCGGAGATGACGTCAGAACCTTCGACTTCTGTGCACGTTGACTGCGCTTTCTGGTTTCGGCTTTAGGCGATGCACACAGACCATCTAATATCTGACTGACATGAGATGATCCGGGTCGAGACTCAGAAGATGGACCGGGTGCAGCCTCGACACTAGATGGGCAAGGTCCTGTCTCAGCAGAAGATGGGTCAGGCCGAGCGTAAACACGAGAACGGCCTGGTCTGGACTCAACAGAAGACGGGTCAGGTCTGGGCTCAGCAGGAGATAGGTCGGACAAAGTCTCATCCGTGAGACTGATTGAAGGTGCTCTGGCATTTTCTATTGGATCACACTGGATCATAGGACCCTGTGTCTCAGGTCCACCTTCTATGAGGTCTGGCTCCGCGGGGTCCACCATGCTATGTTCAAGCTCCGGTTCACCAGTCAAAAAGGCTGCGGCATAGTCCTCATCGGTGAACTTCTTGTCATCAATTGGCCAGGTTCCACTTGCGTGAAAACCTCCAACGATTTTATCTGCCGTGGCACACTTTAGGTACGCCGTTGAGAAGATTTGACTCAGTTCGTACTCGGATATCCCTCTGTCTGGGTGTGCCCTCGTCCAGTTGTCCGCTGTCACGCTGTATGCTGCTTTGAGGGGCTTGAACCACGATACGTCGAGAGGTTGGAACTTGTGGGTCGAGTGAGGAGGGAGTGTGATAAGGTCAACTCCGTGGTCTCGTGCCAGGTCCACTGCGGCGATGTCTTGTGGCTGAAATGCCCGTCCAAGATGAACAGATGCCTGTGCTGCTTTGATGGCCGCACGGTCGAAATGAAAAGGTGAAGCCACTTGATAAAACACTCTTCGTCCGTTCATCCCGATTTGGTACACATGCCGATGGCTCCTGGTGGCGCACCATTCATGAGTGACTCGTTCATGCGAATTCGTGAAAATGTCATCCCCCGCGGTACAAACTGTCCACCCGCATTCGCGGCACAGATGGCCGTGACCGCTTTCCCCTTTTCCGCACTCGTGATCTTCCCTACTTGTTTTTTGCCCTTTGGAGCGATTATATTTCTAGGTTTCTGCACAGTTGAGATGCCTGTTTCATCAGCATTCCAAACCTGCCAAGGGCCATAATTGTTCTTGTCAATAAGCTCCTTGTACAGGGCGAAGAAGCGATCCACTTGGAAGCGGTTGAACCCAATCGCGCACGCCAGGCTCGTTGGCTCCGGCTTTCTGATACCCAAGTCAGGGTGGCGTTTCAGGAAACCCCGAAGCCACTCTTTCCCTGCCATCTGTGTGTACTTGGAGAAGCGGTGAGGGATGCCAAGTTTTTCCGCGAGTCCAAAAGCAATTCTGCGAATGTCGTTCGTTGTTAGGCAAAACAGGCACTTTTCCATGTCCCGAATCTTTTCAACGAGAATATCTTCTTGTTCTGCACTGAATTCGCAGTAAAATTTTCCCAGTTCAACTTTTCCAGGCATTCTTATTTTCCCGTCTCGGTGATTCCTCAGCGTTTTCGGCGGCACGCTCCAGCGTTTTGCCGTACTTAGAACCGATCGTCCACTGCGGATGTCTTCGAGTGCCTTCCTGAGATTTTCTTGCCCACATTGATCCCTCTTGCTTGGTCTTTTCTCGGCGTATTCTGAAATAGGCATGCCAGGATTAGGAAAGCGGGAATCAGGGATTTAGGAAGTCAGTTATCAAGGTCACCATTCAATTTGAAAATACCTATTGTTGAGATTTTAAGTCTTGTTTCGCTGTTAAATATTTAGGGAGGCAGATACATATATGCTCCTATACATATCTTGGGATCAGGCGACCATAATTCAGGTAAGACGCTCCTGGTTGCGTATAACACTCCTAGCACCACATGGGACGGGGCTTCCTGCAGAATGGCAACATTATTTTTGCGCGCGGATTTCTGAAGTTTGACAATTGTGGCGCATTGCGTGATGTTTTATCGCAGGAAACAGACGAGTTTAACCAAAAATGCTTACAAAATTACTCCCAAATATTTAGTTAAGCATGTACATTGCCGTAAATAGCCCGCTATGATTTAAGAAAACCGGCAAATATATGAAAACTCACCTAAAACACAGAGCAACCGTTCCTGGCTCGCGAAACTTTAGTCGGCAGCAGAAGAAAAGATGTTCTGCTACCAAATTACTGCTACCAAACAATCGGATGACAGATTTCATTTTTAGAGGCAATGGGCGTTTTACCTACCTTGAGCATTTTACACCGGTCTCCCCTATATATGTATATATATATATATATATATATATATATATATATATATATATATATATATATATATATATATATATCCTATATAATTATTAGTATTGTTGTTCTTCTTAATACTGCTTATTCTAGTGCAAATTACATGAAATTAATGGGAAGCCCCACATCGATGGAGTGCATGATCCATGGTACCCCATGTTAAGTCAGAATTATTAGTGGACAGAGCCAACGTTGTGGGGGAGGGGGGGGGGGGAGCAATTGCCCGTAAAGAATTTACAAAAAGAGCACGCCTGGTATATGAATGAAAAATGGGAAACAATCCTGAAAACCAGCTGCAGGTTCCGTATATGCACATGGGTGATAAGGGCGTGCTATTCCAACCAGTATAAGTGCCTCCGCCGGTAGCCTAAATATAATGTTGGCGTTTTTTCCTGGACGGATGGGTACCACCCTCCCATGGGGGCACATGCCCCCAGTACCCCCACCCTTGTTTACGCTTCTGCTCCTAGTGAGGAGGAATTATGTTGCAACAGTTATCTCTTGCTTGCTCCTACCCCTCTTACCCGGCCGTGATCTTCAGTTGGCCTGTCTCATTATACTGCTACTACCCGTGGCACCACGCGATTCCTGCGGCGCTTGACATGAATGCAGTCAGCGTGGGTTCAAGCGAAAAATACTAGTGTTAGGGAAAATACAGCTCATATTCGTAGACAAGATTCTTCAAGCTTTCAAATGAACCCAATTTCGGCGCATTTCGATGGTATTTAAGACCGGAAATATCGTGTGGAAAACACGGAAGGTTCGCTGGAGCGCATACGGGACTGAGCATTTGTCCAGCCCATGTGACGTCATCGATTACCAAACCATATTGGAGGGTCCCGGCCTACCCTGCGCTTGTTATGAAACGAACACTTACTATATGGCGATATGTGCGAGAGGATAGCCTCTGCCGACCGGTGATAGAGCTGTTTGGAAGCTAAGATGTAAATGGTGTAAATGCAAAGGAACTTCATTTTTCATCGTAATTATGTGTCACCAATGCATATTTGCTTCCAGTTTTTCAAGTTTGCTATTATCCAGTGGATGAAAGCATCATTTTATGAAAACAACGTACAAAAATACTTCCCAGCTCTACTCAGGTGAGGAACTGCCTTAGTGCTTTACATGGGCCGACCGCCCCTGCTTCGTAGTACTTGCTATAATTCATTCATCAACGACCTGCATATTCAAGCCAACGCTGCATCGTTACTAAGCAACCGTAAGCCACACGTAAGAGCTCCATGCAACTGCCCTCTTTCTTGCCACGAATATTTCCGTGATGTCCCCAAATGGCGCATGAGTAGCTTTGTGGCGTAACAAGCACTGGGTAAAAGAGGCGAACAATGCGACTGAAAAAGGGCTTTCAGTATTCAGTTCACCGGAAATACATACACAAGGACCTTCATTTAAAAACGGCACCTAAAGCAGGTATCACGTTCAGAGACTGAAAGCCCAGTGTACGCCAAATTAATTTGAGATCACGGAAGCAGGTTTTCACATATGATGTCCACTTTTTGTTGCGAAAGAAATGAACTCTGCAGATGAACTCAAAATACAAGCAAGGTTAACCAGATCATACCGACGTGAGTAAATGCATTTCACTATCATGGACGATTTTCGTCTTTCTACCCCGGAATATTGACTGAAATGGCTCATGTACTTGCTTTGCTACGTTCATGTTCTGTATTTTCCATGGAGAATGTCTTTTGCCACCAGTGACCTTGTGGCGTGGACACCATTGTGTGTTGGGTACCTCGGAACATAAATGTAGGCAGTGTACATTGTTCAGTGCAATTTTGTATCGTATTGTATCGTAAGTACTTGCTACATAAACCAATTAATTCCCTTTAGTGCTCTGGAAGGTTCAAGAGCGATTGTTATGGAGAGGCATGACAATCGCTCACTTTGAGCTTCAGAGGGAATTTTCCCCTGTCCATGGTTGCATAGGTGATAGGGTGAGGAATGCGATTGCTTGTAAGAGTGTAAAGAGAAAAGGATAAAGAGGTTATTTAAAAATCGTCAGCGTATTAGCCATGTCCTTAAAACTGCAGCAAGATCAATACTGCATCCATCGGTTTTTAGGATCTAGCAACAAAATAATCGGAGTGATCTCTGCTGGGATTTTGAATGCTGAGCTTACATGAATTTGTAACTTCTCTGAAGTCTTCATATGTCCTGGCTCGCTAGTTCATGGAATATTCAAAAGTCTGCAGCCGGAAATCGATAGCTTAGGGTTACAAGACGACACTTCTCTGCATTTTGGAGTGACAGAATGTCAATTTGACACTTAGGGAACGTGCCATTGTCGTGATCTTAACCCTGAATTGCACCATGTTTTCGCATGTTGGTAAAGAACTTCTGCAATGGAATGCACCGATGTGTGCCTTCAGTGGAAAAGCTGATCAAGGTGTTCTTCCGAAAAGAAAAGAATCCATTCAGAGTATTGCCTTTGTCATAGTGAGTGTGTCTAAGCTAAACATAGCGAAACGCCCATCGAGTTATGAGCACAGAACCTTTCTGTGAGAAACGAACGAGATTGACTTGGCATGACATTAGCGGTGCCAAAATGCGCGCTCGGACATGTTGAGACATGCCGGATTTTTGGTTGTTCTGGTTGGTCTGGATGGTTCTAGTTGTTGTGGCTATTGTTTTGTGTTGGTTATTACGACATCCAAATCGTTGCTGAAAATCACAAGGATGCATACCGAAATCCAGACACAAGGACCTTCATTTAAAAACGGTACCTAAAGGACCTCACCGAAAGAAGACAAAACGTGCAGGGACTGCAAGCCCAGTTTTTAATGATTGTAAAAAGAAAGAATCCATGCCAAACCACTAGCAGACCAGCATTGTGTTGTTGCTTGGCGATGGAATCAGCCACCTAACATTTGTGCATGAATGAGGCGTGAATGCACTCTTGGATCTTTTGGCAGTGGTGCGTTGATATTCGCATTTTGAAACCATCACGAAGTATTTAAATGCTATGCATTGTGTTTAAGTTTAAGTCAGAGACGTAGTGATTTGTTCAGACTCCAAATCCGTCCTACAGTCAATTAGCAACACCCACGACTGTCCTCATCCCTGCATTGACCGAATCCAACAAATCGTGGCCCATAACGTAAACATGAACTTTTCCTTCCTCTGGATTCCGGGCCTCGCCAACATCCCAGGTAACGAAAAGGCAGACCGGGTCGCAAAGCAAGCCCTAGCATCGAACACCTACCACAGCGTGAAATATTCGGTAGACAATTGCAAAGCACTCCCACAACACCGCATTCGCCAACACCAATAGAACACATTGACACAACACATCTAAACACAACACAAATCCAACCACGCCCACGCAATAATACCAACCATTGGCACATGGAACACGTCAAATCAGTCTCGCCGAAAAAAGAGGTCATCCTCACTAGACTTAGAACCGGTTGCACAAAACTAACACAGCCTCGATTAGAGGATGACCAACACACAACACCTCACTGCGACACCTGCAACACCACGTTAAGCATAGGCCACATCCTGCTAGACTGCAGTAGCTTTAGCTCTCAGAGACAACCACTTAAGGCATTCTGCCAGAGAGAGGGCATCACCCTATCGCTTCCATGGCTTCTCGGCAACAAACACGCAGAACTCAGTCAATTGCTATTTGAATATCTGTATGCCACAGAACTAGCAGGAGCTCTCTAGGCAACACACCACCAAAATTTCACATCAACCTGCAATACGCGAAACACTCGTAGGGAACACGTAAATAGCCATCCCCGCATGGCGTCGGACGTACATGAGCCGATTTGCTTCCCAATTAGGAATAATTGGCTACCTAGCGGTGCCGTCGGCGATAGATTAGCCGACTTGCTTTAGGAAAACATAGAAACAAAAATAAATTAATACAAAATTAGCATGTCGTAAAACGACTACCCAGAGGAGCCGTCGGACGTAGATGAGCCGATTTGCCTTCCGACTCATAACGTAAATGGCTGCCCAGAGGAACAGCGGACGTAGAAGAGCCGAATTGTCGAGCACCGTACGAACCCAACTGACAACCCTGCGCGGTATGCTTAGACTAACCACCTACTAACAACTAACACGCGGCAGCCGGCGTGAGAGGCGGTGTGGACAATTGCCTCCTCCGCACGGTAAAAATCCCTCGGTGCTCTTTGATAAGAGTAGGCTAAAGATGGCACCCTGGAAAAATCAACTCTACACTCAAAACACCCAAACCCCACCAAAACCACAAATTATTTTGTTGAGGAGTAAAGTAAAATTGAAACCAGTTAGACATCAGGGAGACGTCCCCGATCCAGCCCCCGCCTTCAGCACCCAAAAATTTCGCACAAAGTATAACGTAAAATTCCCTTAACGTAAATGCCCACTTGCCTGTACCTTGATCGTAACACTCGCTCTCATAGATAGATATGTAATGTGTTCTTTTAAAGTCGGCCCAAATGACCTGTGTGGTCCGGCACGCCTCAAAAATAACTATCCCCCTGTTTAAGTTTTCCAAGCTTTCGTTCGAATGTGAAATACGATGCACGGAATTTCACCTTTTGGAAAAAAAGTTGGGGCTGATGCACGGCGCAGATACAAGATTGACACCTTTGGTGCAATCTTGCATGTGTATGCATGCCCGAGGGATTACGAAGCTTTATAAGCATACAACTCATACAACCTTTCAGTCCCTGAATGCATTACAACTTTACACAATCATACAGCCCTTTATTGCACATAATCAATGGTGTTGAAAGTTGCTGAAAGTTTTGCTGAGTTGTGTGGCGTACAACAAGCTGCGACGCATTTTTTTCAAAGAAGTGTTTGCTAGTCGGGTATTGGAGTTGAATTCTACTCGCAAAACCCTCCCGCACATCTTGTGACGTTACGGCCACTGGGCAGATGTGATGTCCAGTCGACCATAAGTTCCCCTTGACCAAGTCACATCTTGTGACGTTACGGCCACTGGGCAGATGTGATGTCCAGCAGACCATTAGTTGCCATTGATCAAGTCACATCTCGTGACGTTTCGGCCACTGGGCAGATGTGATGTCCAGCAGACCATTAGTTGCCATTGATCAAGTCACATCCCGTGACGTTACGGCCACTGGGCAGATGTAATGTCCAGCAGACCATTAGTTGCCATTGATCAAGTCACATCTCGTGACGTTCGGCCATGGGCGATGTGATGTCCAGTCGACCATCAGTTCCCTTGACCAAGTCACATCTGTGACGTTTGCCACTGGCAATGTATGTAGTCGAATCAGTTCCTTGACAAGTCATATCTGTACGTTGGATGGAATTATGAAAATTAGTTGATGATAGTACATTGTATTGGGGGCAGATGTGATGTCCAGTCACCATCAGTTCCCCTTGACCAAGTCATTTCTCGTGACGTTACGGCCACTGGGCAGATGTGATGTCCAGCAGACCATCAGTTCCCCTTGACCAAGTCACATCTCGTGACGTTACGGCCACTGGGCGGATGTAATGTCCAGCAGACCATTAGTTGCCATTGATCAAGTCACATCTCGTGACGTTACGGCCACTGGGCAGATGTAATGTCCAGCAGACCATTAGTTGCCATTGATCAAGTCACATCTCGTGACGTTTCGGCCACTGGGCAGATGTGGTGTCCAGTCGACCATCAGTTCCCCTTGACCAAGTCATATCTCCGCGCAGAGGCAGGCTCAGGGTGTTTGGTAAGCACGGGTGTGAACCTGGCTGCTAATATACTAAACTGGCAACGTTCCTGTTCCAGAGTGCTGCTCCTTCGACAGCGAGCGTGTCCGCGAGAGACGAACCGAACGAGGACAGTTCTGCCTAACTTTCTGCAGCAACAAGTGAAGGAGCCATAGCAGTGTGTCTTCTGTGGAAACAGCCGACCTCGGCGGCCCGGCTGCCCTTCTCGTGATGCTGTGTGCAGCAATTGCGCGAAAGAAAGGCTGCTGACAAAGCTTGCCCGTGTATTCGGTTGGTAACTTTGACTGTGCATCGCGGATCCACTCTTAGTGCGATATCAGCCGCTTCAGTCGAGTCGTCGGATAGGAATGGATGCAAGCATTTATTTATTCGTTGATTTATTTATTTCATGATACATGTCCTCCACGTAAAGTGGCTGTTCTGGATAGTCTGGGTATAACTCACAGACATTTACACAGAAAGGATAGATTTCGGTCAATAGGGGGAGCAGATGCGCAACAAACATAAATGCATCAATTTTAGTAGGACAGAGGTGTTGTTAGATGACCTAAACTCAGATCAATTTGCATTTGCTGAACTGGTGGCAGATTACAACAGCTGCGTGCAATGTGCATTATCACGGATGCACGGCATCCGTAGCCTCAACTTCATTGACCACCGAAGTTACTGACTATTGTCTAGCGCGCCGTAATCTTCGAAGATAATACACAGGTTGTTTATTAAAGTGCACTCGAAGTACACATGTTTTCCGCAATACGTGATATCACACCATGAAAATTGCTCTCCTGAAAACGGTCCTAACCATGCAAAATTTCATTTCAAGGCGCCCGAACATCAGCTTCCTGTCACACGACTGTAGTGGTCGGCAGCGGTGTCACACGACTGTAGTGGTCGGCAGCGGTGTCACCCGACTGTAGTGGTCGGCAGCGGTGTCACGACTGTAGTGGTCGGCAGCGGTGTCACACGACTGTAGTGGTCGGCAGCGGTGTCACACGACTGTAGTGGTCGGCAGCGGTGTCACACGACTGTAGTGGTCGGCAGCGGTGTCACACGACTGTAGTGGTCGGCAGCGGTGTCACACGACTGTAGTGGTCGGCAGCGGTGTCACACGACTGTAGTGGTCGGCAGCGGTGTCACACGACTGTAGTGGTCGGCAGCGGTGCAGCCAGCATTTTCCTAAGCGGGCCCGTCTAATAACAAATGTGATGAATTAGAGAAAGCATCCGGCGAGGCGGGTAGCGAGTCGGAAACTTCGGGTTTTGCGTGGTGCAAATATTAACATTTCTCATTTGACTTCGTGTATATTTGTGTGGTGCTAAGGAGGACGTCCACCCCCTTGGCTGCGCCTATGGGGGTGGCAAGGCAAGTATATGAATCAGTTTAACCATTACTCCGAGTCAAGAAAGAAACGGTCATCCTTGTAGTACTGATAAATGCGTGATTCGGATGCATGCATAATTTAATAACAAAATTGTTATATAGCTATTCAATGATGAAATCGATCCTTTGATCACGGCTCTAACTCGGTAAAATTTGGAGTCTGAGTGGCGGACAATCAGCTTCCGACCAGACAGTCTTAGATGTGACGACATTAGGATGCCTGAATAATCTTCTCGCTCACATTTTCTTTTATTTGCATTCTTCTAGTGTTGTGTAGTCCACATAGGGAAGAGTGGGATAAGATGCCCAGGGTTTAGGGAAATTGGCATTGTGACCAAATTAACCCCAAATCCTGGATCTCTGAATGTCAACACGAAGCCCCATCATTTTTTCCTATCCACTGGAATGCACTGGATCATAGAGACTTGTCTCGTTTTCTCATTGTTCAGATTTTACCAGAGGCATGCAAAAGGGCGTCTTATCCACGTGGGTGGCATGCAAAAGGGCGTCTTGTCCAAAATTCCCCATGGGTATGGGTAAGATGCCCTTGCCCTAGGCATCTTTCCCCATTGCCATAAAATGCAAATTTTATCGTTCATCATTTCGTAGGCACTTCAACCGGCAGACGCATTCCTTCTCCTCACTGAAAAATCAACCAAACGTACGTGTTTTATTCTGAGTTTGCGAAAAAGAAACGCTTTGGTACCGAAATCACCAGCCACCCGTGAATTCTTCTTAAGGTAGAAATCCACCAGGCCGGTGCCAACACATCACCATAGGGCATAGCATGCTTTCACAAGTTTCAATTCAACTTAAAACATACGCTGACAACACAGATCAAATGCATTAGCGGCACAGGTCACAAGTGTAGTCACCATCGCCGTTAGCTTGTACGTCGGTACAGAGCACACAGGCCCATCCCTGGCAGGCTGCGCACTGAATCCACTCTTCACACGACATAATAAATCCCATGCTACAGATAATGCACCTGGTGTCATCTGGTTCTTGCGGCGTTGCAGATTTGTCAGCTTGTTGTTTTTCTTTTGCGATCCTGGCTTTGTGTGTCTTGTCCCCTTCTTTTTAGCTGCCTCTACTTTTTCCCTTATTCATTTTTCTTTCTTCAAGCATTTTCTTGTTGGGAGACGATGTGATTACTGTGGCTTGTTCAGCCCGACGAGATCTCTTTCTCCTTTCCGCTCGCGGAGTGGTGCATAACATATCTAGAATGCTGGTTGGTGACTGCTGCGCGCTCTCCTCGAGACCGGCAGCTGTGGCGCTCAAGCCCGCAGACTCCGGCGCCGGTTCCTGAGACGGCTGCATTACGTTCTCATCGAGACCGGCAGCTGTGGCGCCCGAGCCCGCAGTCTCCGGCGCCGGTTCCTGAGACGACTGCAGCACGCTCTCGTCGAGACCGGCAGCTGTGGCGCTCAAGCCCGCAGACTCCGGCGCCGGTTCCTGAGACGGCTGCACGTTCTCATCGAGACCGCCAGCTGTGGCGCTCGAGCCCGCAGTCTCCGGCGCCGGTTCCTGAGACGACTGCAGCACGCTCTCGTCGAGACCGGCAGCTGTGGCGCTCGAGCCCACAGTCTCCGGCGCCGGTTCTTGAGACGACTGTAGAGCACTCCCGTCGAGACCGGCGGGGGAATCGGGAGCCTCCTCTTCAGTCATCCGTGCGGGTGCAAAATCATCCTCGGTGAAAACCATGTCACAGGGCCATATTCCTGAGGCTTTAAATCCATTGATCGCCCGCTCCATGGTAGCAGATCTCAAGTAGGCAGTGCTGAAGATCTGAGCCAGATCGTACTCGGTCACGCGCCTACCTGGATGGGCACGCACCCAGGTGTCCACCGCGTTGTTGTACGCGCTCTTGAGGGACTTGAATACCGTCACATTTAGTGGCTGCATTATATGAGTAGGATGCGGCGGCAGTGTGATGATTGTCACGCTGTTTTCCCGAGCCATGTCGACGACCTCGAGCGACTTATGGCTGTGATGGCCATCGAGGATGATCACGTGTTTGTCCTGCATTGAGGGCTTCACCACCGCCAGGAAATGGTGGAACCACGTGAGGAATACCTCGTGATCGGTCCATCCAGACTTAGTGCACGTTCCCACCAAGCCTGGCGGCGCACCGTTCATCAGGCTTTGAACCATCTTCATCCTGACGAAGACGAAGACTGGAGGTAAGTACAATCCAGCCGCGTTGACTGCGCACAGAACAGTGAGTCTTGCCGCGCTCTCCGTTTGTGATTTTCCAGAGTCTTTTAACGCCTTTGGAAGCAACGATCTTCCCTGTGGTATGTACGCTGGTCACCTTAGTTTCATCCATATTCCATACTGCCATGGGCCCGTAGTCGCCTCCGTCGAGAACTGATTCGTATGCGTCGAAGAACTTATTGACCTGAGGTCGGTTCAATCCGACGGCAGGCTTGTGGCTTCTGGGCTCCTGATTGACAGGCTTGGGTGGCGTCGCAAAAATCCGTAAAGCCGGTCTTTTCCAGCCATCCTGTGCTCTTTGTCGAACCGCACTTTCATGTCAATCTTCTCTGCTAACTCGTAGGCTATGCGCCGTACGTTCAGTCCTGTGAGCTCAAAAAGAAGTTCCTTCATTTCTTTGACCTTTTGTACGAGTTGTTCCACCATTTCCTTTGGAATGTCTGTAGACCTTCCCAGACTTCCCGGGACCAGCACCTTGTCTCGGTGGCGACACAGTGCTTTTCTGGATATCTTGTACATTTTGGAGACTTATGCAGGACAGATCCACTACGTATGGCTTGAAGTGCTTGCTTGAGACTCTCTTGGTCATAGGAGCCTCGGTCCGAGGTCCTGGTTCTGGTTCGTGCCATGTTACGTGACCTTGAAAATGATATCGGAATTATAAAATTGTTGGTGGAAATTGTTACAAACTGATTAGGGTTGTGGCAAGCAGGCGCGCACCCATAATTTTTCCATGGGGGGGGGGCCGACCGAAAAGGGAACTTGGGTGGCTCCAAAAGGGCACTTTGCGGCCCGGGGCACACTGGAAGGTTTGTTGACCGGGGGGGGGGGGGGGTGAATTTTCCATGCCGCATAGGATAGGAAAGGGCACAGAAGAATGTCATTTTTAGGCCAATATGGCAGTTTTGTGCCCAAAGGGCACCTTTGGCACAGGCGGGGCACATAAGGCAGGTGATTTTTTTGCTAAATTTGGGACATTCTAGCCAAGAGGGCACTTTTCGGTCAAAAGGGCACTTTTGGACAAAAGAGCACTTTGGTCTCATGCCCCCCCTCTCCCTCCGGTGCGCCACTGGTGGCAAGGTGGCGGTGAGGCGAACAGGAAAGGCAGAGCCTCCCCCAACCAACTTTAGTGATTTCTAACCTTGACCTTATGGCGTTTACTGGAAATATTCTGCAAAAAATAGTTCTTTGGCCCCCAACTTTGAAACAGTTCCCGCGCCTCTGGTGTGTGCTGCACATATTGGAACAAACTGGAAATACTTTGGCAAACCTTGAAATAATGTGCAAGGGTGATGCTCTTCGCTAGGTACAGGTATTTTCACGCATTCTGGCGAAATTTGGTGCATATAAATTTGTATTCTAGTATTTGGGTAAAGTCAGCATTATTATCTTGATTAATTGACTGGGTAGATGCTATTATCTGGGTATTATCTGTTATAGATATAGGTAGATCGATTAATACAGACACCTTCACATTTAGGTAAGTATGTCATCTACGAATGACCAAGGTCGTAACACGCAGGGAGGGATGGCATTCAAGCCCCCAATTTGGAAAGGCTTGACACCAAAAATGTATAGATGCTACCCGACACGAAAAATGTACGTCTCAGGCCGCAGCTTCCCAATCCCTTGTGGTCCCCCTTCACGAACACTTTCAATAGTTCGTGCGTCCCCGAGGGTGACAAAAGAAATGTATAAAAACATACTCGAGGTATGAAAGCTAATTAGCTACATATTCAAATATGAATGTCATTCGTAAACTACCGGCGGGAAAGACGTCCCATCTATAGGGTAAGATGCCCCCGGGGCGTCTTTCCCCATCGATGTGTGGGGCGTCTCATCTACCAATGCCGAAATTTGGTCGCACGTAGTGTGCAGAAATAGGGCGATCGTGGCGCTCTGGACAATAACACTCTAAAGAGGCAAAATGTATCATGTTCCGCGATGGAAAGTTCGACAGCACGCAAGTATATTATTTGAACAGATATTTGCAACTATTTTGTTAAACTTTCATGATCCAAAACGTCAAAAAAAAAACAGAAACACTCAGCGCTCGTCACGCATTTGCAGCAACGGACCAACTATTTGCGCAATAAACAACCATGGCTTCTGCTTCCAATCAAGAACTTCAGATATGTTCTCTAGTTCTTTGATCAGGCTATAGAGGGGATGGGGCGTCTTACCCGAGGGGGCATCTTACCCCACTCTATGCCTTTGTTTTCACCAGGATGAGCTCTTTGATGAGATTCCAGTTTAGCTGCACAACATACCGTATATTCTGACGGCATTTTATAGCAATAACAAAAACCTTCATTTCCATATTATCTTTTGAAGAGGGTAATATTAAACGGTATTACAGGAAAATGGATTGACAAATAGAGAAACACAGCGCAATTACAATCTTGCCGTCATGCACAATCCAGTGTGCGTCATGTCACTTCTCAATGCACTTAGAAGCGAAGTACAGGTGCACTCAAGGCGGGTCTTGAAAATGCGACCCACTGAGTTAACGGAAGTTTTTTTTTCTTGAACCTAAAATAAAGACCAAGCCTGGAGTCTCAGGATCCTCGTTCCGTTCTCAGGGGGTCGAACCAATGCTGATGCTCTGTGCAGGAAAATGTTCTGAAAATAAGATCGGTGCCGCTGGAGAAAAATAATAAAACGGGAAATGCCACCAGTGTCAGATCCTCCTCATGAAATTATTGTTTGGTCGTCGAGGCAAAGTATCGGCAATGCTATCTGATTTAGAACTGTTGCGGGGGAAGGGATGTATTTCACGGCTTCGTGTTGGTTTTGTTGTGTTGTATGTATTACAAGGAACAGATGTTGGTAATGCCACACGACTCGGGGTGTCCGGTGCAGATTGTGATGTATATATATATATATATATATATATATATATATATATATATATATATATATATATATATATATATATATATATAAAGTGTGTGTGTGTGTGTTTATGTATAAATATGTGTATATGTATATATCAATATATACATAGTCACGTGCCGTGCATTGCATATCACAGGCCTACTCCTTTTAATTTGCATTACACTAGGATCTAGCCTAGTTTCTTTAAGTTTGACTGTGGCAGCTTATCGACTCCTAATAAAGCTGCACCAGCATCCGCCTTTTCCGTGGCTCGTGACATGTTCGTTCAGGCTGACCAATGTTACTCTTGGCCTGGTGTGTTGCTGCACAGCCATTACTGAAAATCAGGCTGAAATCATACTGTAACCTACCCAGGTCCCAAACACTTTTATTCTCCTGTATTTCCATTGGTAATTCTGACATTGATTGACGGCGTTGCCATGGCGACGCCGCCCGGCGACCAATAGGCGCGCGGCTGGTGGGCGCGGATGATAGGTGGTGTTGTTGTCGACTCGCTGACTCCGCCCCCTAGCTATTGGCTAATCTGGTGGTGTGAATGGGAGATCATTACTCGCGGGAGACAGCCAGTGAGCGGACTGGGGGCCGGACTAGCGCGCGCGGCGGCGGCGGCGGACCAGCGGACAGTGGCTGCCAGAGCGTGCGTGTGGTCCGGTGGCGCAGGCGGTGGCGGCCGCGGACGGCGCACAGAGGACAGACGCTACATGGCCGCTCTGCAGGGCGGTGGTGGAGCGCCGATCGTGCCGCAGCCGCTGATGGCGCTGCCCGGCATCAGCTTCACGGCCGGCCAGGTGGCGGCCGTCTGCGAGACTCTGGAGGAGTCTGGCGACATCGGCCGCCTGGAGCGGTTCCTCTGGTCGCTGCCCGTGGCGCACGCGAACGTCGCGCTGCTCTACAAGTGTGAACCGTTCCTGCGCGCCAAGGCGCTGGTCGCCTTCCACAACTGCCACTTCCGCGAGCTCTACCAGATACTCGAGGGCAGCAAGTTCAGCAAGGGCTCGCACCAGAAGCTTCAGGCCATGTGGCTGGAGGCACACTACCAGGAGGCCGAGAAGCTGCGCGGCCGCGCTCTCGGGCCCGTCGACAAATACCGCGTGCGCAAGAAGTTCCCCATGCCGCGCACCATATGGGACGGCGAACAGAAGACGCACTGCTTCAAGGAACGCACCCGCAGTCTGCTGCGTGAGTGGTACCTGCAGGACCCCTACCCGAATCCGACCAAGAAGCGCGAGCTGGCACAGGCCACGGGGCTCACCGCCACGCAGGTCGGCAACTGGTTCAAGAACCGACGACAACGCGACCGCGCGGCCGCCGCCAAAAACAAGTGAGTCCGGCTCAGCCTGGTTGCGTGCACCGTGGGCATGCACACTGCACGTGGCCCGTGCACGCAGTGTGCGTATTCTGGCACGGACGCAGATCCGGCGACTATTTTATGAACGGGTGCTGGTTGGGCTCCGCTTTCCCTCTGACGCAAATGGCAGGTACGCCACTACACACGCCACTGGCCACTCTATTTGGGATGTGTGAGCTTGGAGCCTTAATCACTGAAGAAAATTCAGACCTCGAATGTCAAAATGCCCATGAAACCCTATGCGTAAGCTGAACAAATTAACCAGTACAACATGCATATGCATATGAGTGTTGGCGCATCATGGCATAGGTATCTCTGTGGTTGAGGGAGGGTGGTGTGAGCGTAGGAGCAGTTCCCACTGCAACCTCAAAACTCTGCAGTTTAAAGGTGCGCACACACGTACCCCGTGTGATGCGTCGGCAGCCAGGGGCCAGTGTCCCTGGCTGCCGACGCATTACACCTGGTTGAGGTAGTGTGCCGCAGTCGCCCCGACAAATGCTTCACCAGGTGGAGGCTGACTCAATCGTTTCAGAGCTTAGTCTGGTCTCAACCGCCTGCGGCCGACAGGAGATTGATCTGGTCCGCACAATAATGTTCATATGCTCATAATAGTTGCATACTTCCACAGCGTTCAAGCAGTGAGGGAGATAACCCGGGATTCAAGTGTAGGTACACGCAGGTTGTGTCGTCGTCCTATTCGTTTTAGAGTGCCCGAGAATCCACAACAGTAGCTGGGATAACCTGATGTATGTTGACACTTTAATGCATGGGAGATTGTCCTTCTGCCCGTCTCGTCCCAAACAATCCACTTGAATACAAACTATTGCATTTTCTCGGACACCAAGCGCATGTCATGAAGACTGTTTCTTGTCTTGTCTTGTCTTGTCAACCACTCCGTTAGCCCAACACGGCGCACACTTACAAGGTTTTCAAATACAGATAATACTGGTTGATTATATCAGTCGCCAAAGTGCCAGCCCATCCATTCCAAGCTTCCGGTGTTCCCCCTAGGCCGGGCGGTTTGGCGAGACAGTGTCGAGCAGTTAACAGCACAGTGACGGTGGAAGTCTCCGGAGAGCTCCGCACCAGCACAAGCCACACCAGCCTTAACCACACCAGCACAACGCAACGGTTGTAGCCAGGGTTTACACTTGAGAGCTGAACGATTGCCATAGTCATACCATGACAACGCAACGCTTGTAACCCGGCGTTGTCTAATTGTTATTCATTTTATTGGTTGCCCGTGGTCAATCTACAAACCATTGGGGAAACATTGGGCTGGCCTATATATAGTATTCAACTTCAAACTCTGTAAATACTGGTTCTGCCGAACGGAAGAAATGCCACCTCTTTTGCAACGTGCACACTCGGTTCCAATTTCCTCGTTTATTGGTTTTTACCCGCCTGTATGCTTTCTGTGAAATCGCAAAGCTGATGAGTTCAAGTGCGTTTGTTGAATCCACTAGCAGGACATTTGAAAATAAAATACCAAATCAACTTTTGAAACCGAGATTCCCACTGAGACGTGCTAACTTCTTGAGGAGCTGCGCCTTCATGCGAATTTGCAATGTGGCCAGGTAACGTGCCGCCTATTGGGTATGCACGAAAATTTCACAAACTGGCTGTTTTTTACCCTATACAAACCGTGTTTCTTGCTGCCAAGGAATGTATGGCTCAGCCCCTCCACCATCCCTCCCCTCCCGCACGTACATACTACACACACCACAGGGCTGAGTGCTTCCTGCATACCTACATTGCTGTGTTAAAATGGTGGAGAGTCTTGTGAGTAAAATATTTACAATGTAACAATTACAGTTCAAAAAGGCCAGGTGATGCAGGTAAAGCACAGTTAGGTTAGTTAGTTATTAGGCTTTAGGGCGCATCGACTACATTGGTCATATGGCGCCCACAAAGCACAGTTAGGTACCAACAAACCGCCATAGAAGTTTTATGAAATCATCTGAGGAGGGGTAGTGCATGTTTGTATCATTAGATTGATCAGAATTACGGTGGCTAGCTCCGCACGATGCCATGCTACACTTAGAAGAGATGGAAGGGACAAACCAGCCATTAAGGCGCAACATCCGTTCTAAATGCACGTGCACCAGCATCCCCGTAAACGTATGGATAAACTGTCGACTTCGATGCTCATTATGTTTGTGTTCCTCGGCCCGCCTCACCAGAGACAAATCACTGATCGGTGACAAGCTCGAGCCAGTCTTCTGACTTGCAAACATGGAAAAAAATCGATAAGGGACCCGACTCACCAGACGGGGTCAAACCATGCTGTCGCGCCTTCGGAACTCTCATTACGTTATTTTTCCGGCAACATTTAAATATTCCCTTTTCGACTCGCCTCATTTTCAATGCTTCATCCGAAGAACTCGCATAATTTATGTTCAAGGACTGAGTTGTGCAGTGGTACTTCTCGCTTCCATGAAGCTCGTCATGCATTTCGCACGACAGCCGATGGCCTGGCAGGCCGGCCCGGTTAGTCCGGCCGGTGCCCTGTCACGATTGTAACGCGAAGGACTCCCGTTCGAGCCCCAGGATGGCGACGTGGTGCTTCTATTGATGTCTCCAAAAATGCAGTTTGGAGACTACATCGTATCTGAGGCATGCTCCTCGTGTATGTTCCAAGGCATGTAGCTACAGAAAGAATTGCAATTGATGGCCGCGAAATGACCCAGGTAGCCGGCGGGCCTAATACACCGGCACACCAACACCACCACATGGCTGACGTGAACCAACTCACATTCGACCGCACTGCCCTGCCGGCACGTGTCCTCGTTCTGTCATCGTCCCCAGTGGTGCCTCATATTGGTCTGCCGAGGAGTACCCCACTGCCAACTGAGCTTCGGGGAAGGGAAGCGCTTGCGTGCGTGGAGGAGATCACGGCTCAAACTCTCCTTTTGGCGCGATAAAGTTGTATATTGAGTTCTCCATATTCATATGTGTTTGCCACTGACAACACACATGGCCACGAGGCGGGGCCTTGTCTGCTGCTGTTGTGGCTTGTTGTGGCTTGTTGTGGCTTGTTGTGGCTTGTCGTAGCTTGCTGCAGCTGCATCTGAACTGAGCCGGCTATGCACACTGGCAACGCTCAAAATGTACCTCAACGGCACTTATGTAGACCATTTTACTTCATCAGCATGAACATTTGTGGAGCACAATGGACCTCGGCGGGCGCGCACGTTTAAGTACTCGCAGCAAAGGGGAGACTTCAGCAACTATTTGGTGTTTCGGCGTTTCGGCTGGAACCTTCTCAACAGCATGAACGCAACAGTCGAACATTCGGCAAATATAACAAAACCGTTTATATCTTAAGTTCCATCCATTACCTACCATGCAATTAAATGTCACATTATTACAATTAATTATGTCCTGTATGGGTTGCATTTTAGTCATACCCAGGTAAGGGAACATCTACAAAACATACTTTACAGATAACAATTTGCGAATATCAACTCAGGGACGTTCCGTTCCGTCCATTTGAATTGCGTGGATCTGGTTCCATTTAAACCGTTCATCTACCAAGATAATGTTGTGTACGGGCATATAAGTCATCAGGATAATGTACATCATCAACAGTGGCGCAGTCACCATGTTCTTAATGGGCCCGACAAAACAAAATATATTTATAAAAAGATAACCGAATCGGCACGTGAAATTCTCCATAAATTATTGGCTTTGAGTGGTACATTTCACAATTTCTTACTTGATCTAGGGTATTTTGGTTGCCAGGGGGCGCCCTGGCTGCGCCTCTTGTAATCAATTAATATTTTGCCGGAAAATCATACCAGGATGTGTGCCATCCTGATGAAATATCAATCATCTTCCCTGCTTTCGTAATTATTTAGTCTGATCGCAATAATTTTATCGGCGTCCGATATCGCGGTACCAAGACAAGGTGGGACATGTTGCATTGTGCATGATTCAGCCATCTGCAATCTGCTGCTCTGACTTCCCAGTTGGTTGGAGCGCAGACCTGCAACGGCTTCCCTTGTCCTGACAAGGCAGGGCTCTCGTCGCCACACGCGCCCGCATTTAGGCTGGGAGGGTCAGCTGACCAATGTCCCGATACAGCCGGGGACGCGCCTGTCGGACGGCCGTGCGTATTGGCGGGAAGCTAAGCTCTGTTATGTTCAACTGGAATGCTCGATGAAGTCCGAAGTCGACATAAAAATGCTTCCTTGGCAAACAATCCTGTCCCACAAAGATATCCTAGAAAACATTCAGATTAAATATATTTTAATACGGGAATGTCTTCACTCTTAATCGGTGAAGATTTTCACCGTCTCATGTGTAACCTGTTATTGCTAGATTTCCAGAAGCTACTGAATTTTAGTGTTTTTTTTTTGCATACATTTTCCCAATCGACAAATCCTGGCGCTGTTGCGAGCAGCCGTAGATACGGATTTACTGAGGTATGCCATTTTGCTACTTCTCGGTCACCTCCGCGTTTCCGATTGGAATTGATATAGCACATAGATGCGTAGTTGCAATGATATGCAGTAGACGACCGTTTTCTTCGCTCTTGAACAACTGTGTTTCTAAGAAAATTTCGGAAATGAATAGCATGCCATGAAGAGAAACAAAGGACTTCCGAATGCTACATATATGGAGGCATCTGTGTACAGCATCGCATACAACTGTGCACACATTTGAACAGTGTGCGTTATTTAATGTGATCAGCAGGGGCAGTCCGTGGCACCTAAGTGAAGTGAGGCAGAAAAAATCGCCGGATTTTGACCAGTATTTTTAATAAGTACCCATTATTATTATATTTTGAGATGAGTATGAACAACTTAATTTGGCGCTGCAAGGTGCCAAACCTATCACCATCATTTCGAAAGCAGTGAATTTCAACCCTCTCCCTCGTGTTCAAATGCTTCCGAAATTGCCGGGAAGTTTTCATATTTAAAATGTCATTGAGGTTTCAACATATTTACATTTCATAACCCGAAATGGCTGGCATACACACACATATTATATATATTATATATTCATCATATATAATTATTATTATTGTTTATTATTGATTATTCCAGTGCAAAATATATGAAGTTCATGGAAGCCCCACGTCGATGGAGTGCATGCTCCATAGTACCCCATGTTAAAAGTCTAAATTATTAGTGAACAGAGCCAACATGGAGGGGGCACTTGCCCTTCAAAAATATACAAAAAGAACACACCTGGTCTAGACGTATATGAATACAAAATGGGAAACAATCCTGAAAACCAGCTGCAGGTTCCGTATATGCACATGGGTGATAAGGGCGTGCTATTCCAACCAGTATAGGTGCCTCCGCCGATAGCCTAAATATAATGTTGGCGCCTTTTTCTGGCCGGATGGGTACCACCCTCCCATGGGGGCACATGCTCCCAGTACCCCCACCCTTGTTTACGCCCCTGCTCCGAGTGGGGATGAAGTATGTTGCAACAGTTATCTCTTGCTTTCTCCTACCCCTCTTACCCGGCCGTGACCTTCAGTTGGCCTGTCTCATTATACTGCTACTACCCGTGGCACCATGCGATTCCTGCGGCGCTTGACATGGATGCAGTCAGGGTGGGTCCAAGCGAAAAGTCCTAGTGTTATGGAAAATGCGGCTCATATTCGTGGACAAGATTCTTCATGCGTTCAAATGAACCCCATTTTGCCCAATTTTCATGATATTTAAGACCGGAAATATCATGTGGAAAACACGGAAGTTTCGCTGGAGCCCCTACGGGACTGAGCAATTGTTCAGCCCATGTGACGTCACCGATTCCAAAACAATACTGCAGGGCCCCGGCCTAAACTGCGCTTGTTATGAAACGAAAACTTACTATATTTTTACGGGGCGGCAAAAGTTGTATATAAACTTACCGGGGCGACAAAAGTTTATATAAAACTTTTGCCGCCCCGGTAGCTCAGTTGGTTAGAGCGCTGGCCTGCACTGGTCTCCACTGTACTGGCAACACAGGGTTCGAGTCGCTTCGCGCGCTCTCATTTAGCCCCCGGCCGGGAGTGTCAGTTGGCAGCTGGCCCGATAAGGCCGGGGACGAACAACCGGTCGGCCGTGTCGGTGCGTTGGCGGCACGTTAAACTTTCGGTCTAAATTCTGCCGTTGAACTGGAATACATGGATCGGGTAGAGGGCCAGGGTTCACGCAACAAGCTCTGCTTAGCAATAGAACCCTGGCTCCTCAAGCCACCCCAACAACAACTCGGATTAAATTTATTTATTTAAAAAAAAATATATAGATATATATATATATATATATATATATATATATATATATATATATATATATATTATATATATATATATATATATATATATATATATATATATTATATATATATATATATATATATATATATATATATATATATATATATATATATATATATATGGCGATATGTGCGAGAGGCTAGCCTCTGCCGACCGGTGATAGAGCTGTTTGGAAGCTACGATGTAAATGGTGTAAATGTAAATGTACTTCAATTTTCACCATAATCATGAGTCACCAATGCATATTTGTTTCCGGTTCTTGAGGTTTGCTATTCTCCAGTGGATGAAAGCATCATTTTATGAAAATAACATACACAAATAATTCCCAGCTCTCCTCAGCTTTTAGGAAATTCCGGCGGTGTATTTCATCATCTTGTTTTCTTCTTCAATATATCTGAAAATACTAAGCCACAGAAGCGCACAAAAATAAAATTTGTGGGAGCTAAACTGCACAAATCACAGCTATTTCACAATTATTTCGAATGACAACGTTCGCAAGGGACACTAAAAAATTGGAACAGCTCACCAAAACTTGCAATATAATCAACCTAACGATTAAACAAGCTGTGCGCCAACGGTACGCTATGTCGCCTTCAATTTTCTATGGCAAACACAGCGTAACATTTCGTTTTTTCAAGATTACGCATTTCGGGACTGCTCATCCATCTGGCAACCTTCTGGATACGCCCGTGGGATTGCTCACACCCCTGGGTACATTCGTGCCGGACCGGACATCGTATGATGAAGATGAAGGTGCTCTTCATGGACACCATGATAAATGAAGCACAAATGAAGGAATAAAATGAATGAATAATGGAACACAATCGAAGGACGAATGCACTTCAGGAGCACAATCATGATGAAAATGTTCATGAAGGTCCTCTTTATCTGACAGGTTGCTGATGAAGTTGTCCTTAACCCGCCCCGTCCCGTCTCTCCGGTCAGATCATCACACCCTGTTTCGGGGAGAGGGTGAAAGGAGCCCCCTCTAATATCCAAACTAATCGTCACACGAAAACGAAAGAGGTGTTATCGGAAAGCGCTCGACGAGTAGGGCTCGAACACCCTCCCCAATTGTCCTCCCAAGGGTGATGTCACTAGGGGGGCCTAGGTTTTCACGACTTACATCATGATTTTGGCTCTTGAGAGTTCATTTTGAGGGAGATTTGAGAAGAAAAAAATATGGAGTCAGAAAATGCCAGCGAAATCGACTACGATCATACAAGTTTTGGCCAACCAAAAACAAAAATAAATTTTGTTTTATAAAACATTAAAAATTTTGAGTCTCCAAGTTTTCTTTTATTTTCCTTTTCTGATGGGTAGAGGGGCCCGAAAAACGTTTTTCATAGTCAACTTTCGCCAATAAATACTTACATGAGCAAGAATCTTCGATTTTAACTCAAGTAAGTAAACATGCAAAATGAATAAGTAATCAGAAACTGATAAATGACTTTCTCTTGGTGCGTTTTGTTGCATCCCTAAAGATAAGCAAACGCTGAAAGTTTCGTTAAAATATCTGTATCCGTTAAAGCATGACGACCGGTTGAACTTTGTTGGAGGTGACATTACTTGACCTAGACTAACCCGTTTGCCCTAGATGACCTGACTTTAAAATTTTGACACAACATGCCAAATTGATGTGTGAAAAGGTATGCTAAATTTGGGTGCTGCTGCCGCGCGCCGTTCTTTCACTATCCGCGAAAAAGATTGGGGCGGTTGAAGACCCCCGAGACGGTGCGGGTTAATATTACAGGGCTGCGTGTGTGCGAAATATCTCAATTACAGTGGTGATGAGGGGGGACACTGTGATCGGCATGAGACATGTAAATACCGATAACCGGCAAAATACAGTTGCAGATAACAAACGTTTCATGTTGAATATCACGTTGATTACTTCCATTGCTGCGGAATTAGGCGGCCGACTTGCTCCCCCGTGTTACTTTACGTATGCAGGGGCCCAAGTTTCTGCCCACTACTGACACCAATTGTCTTCGAGTGTTGACCGATCGATGTCAGAACACCAAGTACTTCATCACACGTGAAACGGTAGCCTTCTGATGACTGATCGGCATGAGACAATTTATTGGGACAGCATTTGACCAGCACCAACGTCACCGTTAATGACGATCGCCAATATGTTACGTCAGGTATGTGAAATTCCCAATGCTTTCATAGAGTGTTCATGACAGGAAAGTCATTTGAAGCGTGAGTGTAGCATGTTTGCTTGAACTACACTTGACCGAATCCTAATATTGATATATGAATGGGCCATAAATGTCGCACGTTGGCGAAGTAAAGGCAGTAGTGTGCTTAGCATAAGTCGGTAAACCCTGATGTACAGAGTCGGTGACCTATCCTCTGTCAATCCCCACAACCCCGGGTAATTAAAAATATCATAAAATGAATGAGAACGGAAGTTGATAGGGACTCGCAGAACGATAGACGGTCTATGGTGGTGGTTCTTGGCCCGATAACCTTCTCCAGCCCATTTTATCATTGAAGGGAAGTTAAACCACAAGAAGAATGAGGCATAACAAGGTGCAAAGTATGATACACGCTATGCTTTGTGGGATATCAAAATTTATTTCATGAGGAGAAAATGAAGAAAGTGAGAGATGACCGGAAGTGAAGAAGGAAGAAATGCTCAGAAAGCGCTATATATATATATATATATATATATATATATATATATATATATATATATATATATATATATATATATATATCGTTCGAGTCGAGATCCAGCCACGGGGTACCCCATGTGCTACGACGTGACAATCCTGAGGTGTAGCGCTTGATGTAGCAACTTGACATGCTTGTGCCTACTTGTGCCTACCTGGTGCATCAGTCTCAATTCAACATCAACACATAGAAGTTGTGCCAGCTGTTCAAGTAGTCTGAACCCATGTTTTGGCTTTCGCGAATGTGGTCGGAATTCATGTTTAAGAAGGTTTCGATTTGCGAATCTGGGAAATAGTTTGGAAAAACGAAGCTGCCTCTTATGCTGGGCGCTAAATGACCCTGTAGTCGGCGCGCCCTGAAGCCCAAATAATCAATCAACCTCTTATGTTCGTGTACACGCTTGGATTGTTCTCGTGTTTCTTGGTATGATGAGTAAGTTCATACATTTTTCCTCAAAGAGCACTCCCACGAGCCAAGGGTGCTCTGTGTGATTTCGTTCACGCAAGAAAGATAATGCGAGCCAAGATACAAATTCTGCGCTTTCTTCCCCCGTACCGCATCTTTTTTGGCTGTTTCTAAGCATTGGATGGATTAAACAGTTAATTTGTTGTGGCATTAACTATTGATTATATGTAGCTGAATTCCCCCTACACGCAACACAAAACGTGATGCACGCATGCGTGCACAGCACCGTCATCAGAATGTTAGTTATTTGAGTTTAAGGGCGCTTCGACCAAAACGTGATTATTTAGCGCCAATTCAAGTTCGAATATAACAGCGAATAATTGATAAGTTTTACCTTGTGTGGTTTTTGTTGCGAAAAAAGGTAATAGTATTTCATACACAAAGCCACAGTACTTTACTCATCGAGTGAGGCTTTACGACAGAAGTAAATGCACACGCACATCTAGACGGTGCAATCGTTTTCAAAACTTTGCACTACTCACAACCCGGAATGACCTGTCTAGCGGGTGTATATACCAGAGGCGGATCCACGAAATCTTACGAGGGAGCCCTTGCCTGGAGGGGCGTAATTTCCTCGAATGGGCGCTATTGCAAAAGTCCCTAGGACAATTTCGGCTGAAAATTCGCTGAGCGAGACAGGGGAGGGGGACGCAACCATACTGGAGCGCAGCTTTTCCTCTCAATAGGGGTGGCTGCTTTTGGCCTTCATGCCCGGTGGACGAACATGCCTTCCAGGAGGATCGCCCTTTCCTGGCCCCATGGGCGCCGCCTTTCCATGCGGGGACACATACCTTCATAGTGGCCCCTCCACGTGAGCAAAACAGCAATAATAATAGAGCCGTTTTCCACAAATCTACCCTTCTTTGATCATCGAATGCAAGCCAAGTTTGAAGCGGCTTGGCAGCCTCATATGTGCAAGATTCAATGGCGGGCAGCCATCTGTTGCGCCATAAATATGTCGACGAATCACAAATTGATGGCTTCGTATGCGAGGTTTAAAATGTTTTAAAGGTAATTCGGGTATTTATGAAAGTATATGAATGCCACCCTCGTCCACAAAGGAGAAAAAAATTATGGAACTTCCAGAAAACCGGGTCCTACGCAACATGACCTTGTCGATTCTGACAATCTTTGTCGTATAGAAAAGGATAACCGCAAGCCAGTGTTGCGTTTATTGCTAGTAACTCTTCCCACAGGGCATGGGATCTCATGTCTCCTTGACACTGCCTTCCTTCAGCCAACCTTTTTCCAGGGTCTGACACAGGAACTGCACAATTATTTATCCGGGATAATTATACTTTTTTCTATATTCTGACGTGGTATCATCAACTGTACTTGAATATTTGTTGAACCACATCTCTGAAGCAATTGCTGCCATTCCACAACATGAGCACTTCCATTATTTTCCTTCCACTGGTTTGAACCACCCAATTCCAGTACACTAGAAGAGGAACGTGTTGTTGCCAGCACTAGCACAAGCACCCCTTGAACAAGATAAACATCATCTTCTTCCCAATCATTTCACATACAATTTGTCGGCCTTTTGTCTGTGAACACCTGGCTCATCTGTTCATAATCGATGGCTGGCTGGCTGACTGACAGTGGCACAGCCAGGGGGGGGGGGGCAGGGTTGTGGTCCGCCGCCTCCCCACCCTTAACAGCCAAAAAAGCACTAGATGAAACGAGACATTTTGAGATTGTCACCATACAAAACTCTAAATTTTCGGCGTGCTTCGCGCACCGAATTCTCTCTTTTTCGTTCCATTTTTTATGGTCAACCATCTGCCTCCCCTTAGGAAAATCCTGGCCACGCCACTGTTGGCTGGCACCGAGCTCATCGATGCTGGTCTGTGGGATGCGGTGCGAATGTCACAGACAGTCGGGTGCGAATCGCGATTACATCAGGGAAAGTTGTCAAGTTGGAAAGGCATACGGTTCGCGTTCATTCCCTTGTAAGTTTTAGCGGACGTAGTTCCCAGCTACCTGGCATTTCAGCCAAGCAATCCCAAGATGCCGCCGTGTTGCAGCACGTTGCGTGTGAGGCCAAGTTTGATGAATGCTGATGCGGCCGCCACCCGTGTGAGTCGGGAGCGTAAAAAGGCTGGTCAGGGAGTGTGAAATGGCTGGTCAGGGAGCGTAAAAAGGTTGGTCAGGGAGTGTGAAATGGCTGGTCAGGGAGTGTGAAATGGCTGGTCAGGGAGCGTAAAAAGGCTGGTCAGGGAGTGTGAAATGGCTGGTCAGGGAGCGTAAAAAGGCTGGTCAGGGAGTGTGAAATGGTTGATCGGGGGCGTAGAAAGGTTGGCCGGGACGTGAAAGGTTCGCCGGCTTACCTGGTGCAGCCATGACAAAGTCAAGTGGTTTGAAATTCTTGCTTATGTGAACCACTCCGCAGTCAAAGAGCCGGCGCTGCCGGGCTGGCTGCCGACAGGAAGATGCCTATCCTGGCGGACGCCGCCGGTTTCATAGAGCCTTCTGGGCGCAAGAACAGAGAACAACACGACGTGCATACTGCCTCACACTTCACGCTTGCGTTAGTCGTTAATCTAATGGACGTTGCAACGAACAAATATGCCTAAAATGACTTCAAGGCTGATTTTCTGATGATCCTACGTCCTTGTCGCGCCTTTTATGAATATCATCATGGGAACCATTGAAGTGATGGCTTGCTGACTGTGTTCCCCTGCGGGTGACAAGTGACAACTTAGTCATTTTAGTTCCCTCCAAACAATTGCATCATGGGGACAACCCATCGAGGATGGGCCACATTCATACATTACGCACGCCATATATGACAGCACTTGGATCATCATCGTTGAGCCTGGCACTAATTTAGCTCTGTTAATGGCACATTAGTAAGCGGCTTGTGGCCGTATCAGACTATCATCCGACTGGTTTTTGAGCTCACGTGGCGTATGCAGCTGATGGGCGCCTCTTTTGTTCGCTCTCATTCCCGACGGAGCGCCGCGCTTTAAAGCATTCCCACCCCCTGCAACTGTTTTGTCGACTGATAAAACTGTTTTGTCAACGCGACGGCGCGGCGGCGCGGCGGCGCCCGGCCAGGTCCCATTGATCTAGGTGTGAAGCACAAGTGGCGCGCCTCTCGCGGGCGGCGGGGGGCGCCGCGTCAGCGCCATGGGCGCCGGGATCGTCGGCGGACAGGAGCGCACCCTGCGGCCCCGCTCAATGGCGAGGTGTGGCGGCCGGTGGCCGACAACGCTGTCTGAAGAGCAGCGGAAAACTCTCCACAGAGCACGACTGTCGACAAGCATGTCAGCTACCCGCCCTCCCCTCCCATCCCGCTGCTCGCCCTGTCCCTGCCGCCGCCATCGGGCATGCCCACGTAGCTGTGGCGGATCACGGGGCGGGTGCCGGCTGTGGCGGGGTCACGGGACGAGTTGCAGCTGTAGTGGGGCACCGGGACCGTCACCGGTTGCGGCCGAGCCGTCCGAGCGACGCGTCACCGGCCGACACGACAGCCGACACGACAGCCGACACAACAGCCGTCACGACAGCGGTCACGACAGCCGACACGGCAGCCGTCACGACAGCCGTCACAACAGCCGTCACGACAGCCGACACGACAGCCGTCACGACAGCCGTCACGGCAGCCGTCACGACAGCCGACACGACAGCCGACACGACAGCCGACACGACAGCCGACACGACAGCCGTCACGACAGCCGTCACGACAGCCGTCACGACAGCCGACACGACAGCCGACACGACAGCCGACACGACAGCCGACACGACAGCCGACACGACAGCCGTCACGACAGCCGTCACGGCAGCCGTCACGACAGCCGTCACGACAGCCGACACGACAGCCGACACGACAGCCGACACGACAGCCGACACGACAGCCGTCACGACAGCCGTCACGACAGCCGTCACGACAGCCGTCACGACAGCCGTCACGACAGCCGACACGACAGCCGTCACGACAGCCGTCACGACAGCCGTCACGACAGCCGACACGACAGCCGACACGACAGCCGTCACGGCAGCCGTCACGACAGCCGTCACGACAGCCGACAACCACACGACAGCCGACACGACAGCCGCACGACAGCCGACACGACAGCCGTCACGGCAGCCGTCACGACAGCCGACACGACAGCCGAACGACAGCCACACGACAGCCGTCACGACAGCCGTCACGACAGCGGACACGGCAGCCGTCACGACAGCCGTCACGACAGCCGTCACGACAGCGGACACGGCAGCCGTCACGCAGTTGGCTTCACCAGGAGCGCGGCCGGCCGTGCGGGCGGCGCGGCACATCGGCTGTCCGTCCACCGCGCCGCGCCGTCATTTAGATAT
>JAOTOL010001612.1:2380000-2527500 GCA_034440575.1 Imbricaverruca yamaguchii | reverse complement strand
GGGGGGGACAATGAGGAGATGCCGTGTATAATGGCGCGGGGCGGACGATCGCCAGCCGGCCGCGGCAGCCGGCTCAACTGTCGCCGGATTGAGTTACACGACCCGGGACAGATTAGATTCGACCCGCTGGCAGATCGCGTGATGAACGGAAAATTGCCGCGCCGCTCGCAGGCTGGCCGGCGTAGTGCTGATTCGCGCGGCGCCGACGACCGCTCAGCGGCGGCACGGTGGACGGCACGGTGGACGGCAAGGTGGACGGCACGGTGGACGGCACGGTGGACGGCACTGTGGACGGCACGGTGGATGGCACTGTGGACGGCACGGTGGACGGCACGGTGGACGGCAAGGTGGACGGCACGGTGGACGGCACTGTGGACGGCACGGTGGACGGCACTGTGGACGGCACTGTGGACGGCACGGTGGACGGCACGGTGGATGGCACTGTGGACGGCACGGTGGACGGCACGGTGGACGGCACGGTGGACGGCACGGTGGACGGCACGGTGGATGGCACGGTGGACGGCACGGTGGACGGCACGGTGGATGGCACGGTGGACGGCACGGTGGACGGCACGGTGGACGGCACGGTGGACGGCACGGTGGACGGCACGGTGGATGGCACGGTGGACGGCACGGTGGACGGCACGGTGGACGGCACCTGCTAGAAGGCGACACCGCCGACCACAGGGCCAACGGCATCGGATCGACTGGCCCACCAACTGTGACCGCCGGTGCTGTCCTGGTGCTGCGCTGGTCCAACTGTGACCGCCGGTGCTGTCCTGGTGCTGCGCTGGTCCAACTGTGACCGCCGGTGCTGCCCTGGTGCTGCGCTGGTCCAACTGTGACCGCCGGTGGCTGTCCTGGTGCTGCGCTGGTCCAACTGTGACCGCCGGTGGCTGTCCTGGTGCTGCGCTGGTCCAACTGTGACCGCCGGTGGCTGTCCTGGTGCTGCGCTGGTCCAACTGTGACCGCCGGTGGCTGTCCTGGTGCTGCGCTGGTCCAACTGTGACCGCCGGTGGCCTGTCCTGGTGCTGCGCTGGTCCAACTGTGACCGCCGGTGGCTGTCCTGGTGCTGCGCTGGTCCAACTGTGACCGCCGGTGGCTGTCCTGGTGCTGCGCTGGTCCAACTGTGACCGCCGGTGGCTGTCCTGGTGCTGCGCTGGTCCAACTGTGACCGCCGGTGGCTGTCCTGGTGCTGCGCTGGTCCAACTGTGACCGCCGGTGGCTCCTGGTGCTGCGCTGGTGCTGCGCCTGGTCTGCAACTGGTCCAACTGCCGCCGGTGGCTGTCCTGGTGCTGCGCTGGTCCAACTGTGACCGCCGGTTGCTGTCCTGGTGCTGCGCTGGTCCAACTGTGACCGCCGGTGGCTGTCCTGGTGCTGCGCTGGTCCAACTGTGACCGCCGGTGGCTGTCCTGGTGCTGCGCTGGTCCAACTGTGACCGCCGGTGGTGTCCTGGTGCTGCGCTGGTCCAACTGTGACCGCCGGTGGCTGTCCTGGTGCTGCGCTGGTCCAACTGTGACCGCCGGTGGCTGTCCTGGTGCTGCGCTGGTCCAACTGTGACCGCCGGTGGCTGTCCTGGTGCTGCGCTGGTCCAACTGTGACCGCCGGTGGCTGTCCTGGTGCTGCGCTGGTCCAACTGTGACCGCCGGTGCTGTCCTGGTGCTGCGCTGGTCCAACTGTGACCGCCGGTGGCTGTCCTGGTGCTGCGCTGGTCCAACACGCTTCCGGCCGCTGGTCGTGCAGATCCGATTCTGCCCAGCGCAGGCTAGCCTTCAATGTCTGCCCGCTGACATCGGACGTGTGACGTAGCAACTGCGATCGCACCAGCTTTCGCGGGAGCCGACGAGTAAATAACTGATCAAAGTGCCATTAATCCCAAATACCAAGCAAACACACCTTTCAGTTTAACAGCTAGACAGTGTGCAGTGTCTATAAACCTCAAAAGGCCATATGACCAGACTGAGGATGGCACCACCAGACTGAGGAGGGTATCACCCGACTGAGAAGGGCACCACCAGACTGAGGAGGGCACCACCAGACTGAGGAGGGTATCACCAGACTGAGGAGGGCACTAATAGACCCAGGATGGCACCAGCAGACTGAGGAGGGCACCGCCAGTGTGATATAGAGGTGTCGGAGTTGGCGGCGGACTGTCAGGTAGGTGGTTATTTCGAGCTGTCTGTCATGCGCGAGCAGCACGCAATTGCCAGGGGCGTAAGAATGATGACGATAATTGTGTTGAAACAGGTGCAAGAGCCGATAGCACCATATCTCTCCGAATACATCAGCTGTTCAGCAACGTGCACGCACACCATAAAATGTGTAGGTGATACACAGTGGCGCTGCACTGTGCATGGGCTTTGAAGCAGCTTACGGCGAGGTGCTGATATAAAGACATAAAGACAAAAGATTAGTGCAACTATGAGCCACAAGGGCCCTTCTTGGTTGCACTCTATACACTCAACCAGTTGCCCACCAAATACGTCGATCAGCCCTCCCTGTAATACTGAAAAGCAAGCCCTCTATTATGATAATGATTGTCTAAGCTGTTTTTAAAGACGTTCAATGTGCTGTTACTTACAATGGTTTCTGGCAGCTGGTTCCAGTGTTCTACTACCCTGTTGGTGAAGAAAGACTGTCTTAACCTTGTTCTGCTGTGGTTCACTTCAATTTTGAATTGATGACCTCTAATTGCATCATTTCTGTTAAATTCAAACATTTCCCCAAGATATCCCCTCTCCTGACCATGGACAAATTTCAAGACCTCGATGAGATCTCCTCTCAGCCTTCTATATCTAAGTGAGAACATCTTCAATTTCTTCAATCTTTCCTCATATGCCAGGTTGCTTATACCATTAACCATTTTTGTAGCCTCTTTTGTACTCTCTCTAAAAGCCAACAATCTTTTTCATAGCTAGGAGACCAAGCTTGGATGCAGTATTCCAAATGTGGCCTGACATATGCACAGTAAAGTTTCCTGATGACTGCCTCACTTCTGTATGATACATTCCTATTTATTGCCCCAAGCATTCTCAGTGCCTTCTTCCCGGCTTCCTTGGTCTGTTCTGATGCCCCAAATTTTCTGCTTAGAATAACACATAAATCCTTCTCCTGTTGAGTCACTGATAGCACTTGACCACCCATCAAGTATGGAGCCTTCATATGCTGCTTACCTACATGCATGATTTTGCACTTATCGAAATTAAATTTCATTTGCCATTCTTCGGACCACTTCACAAGTTCGTCTAAGTCTTTTTGCAGCGAGATATGCTCATTTTGACCTGTTATTGCCCTGAAGACTTTCAAATCATCCGCAAATTTCAAAACCTTACTGCTTAGGTCACTTTCAATGTTATTTATAAATATAATGAACAGTAGTGGCCCCAGTACTGACACCTGGGGGACTCGAATAAGAACATTTTGCCATGATGACTTTGTACCATTTAGCATCACTCTTTGCTGTCTCTCTGAAAGCCACAACTCTATCCATTTTAAGATGCTACCTGCAATACCATGGGACTGAAGCTGTATCATTAACCGTTTATGGGGTACCTTGTCAAAGGCCTTACTAAAGTCAAGATATGCGACATCAACCTGATTTCCCTGATCAAATTGTTCTGTGGCGAAGTTCAAGAAGTCCAAGAGATTTGTGAGACACGATCGTCCTTTTCTAAACCCATGTCGAGTATCTTGAATCAATCTGCTACCTTCAAGATAACTAACTATTCTATCCTGGATAATTGATTCGAGTACCTTGCAGACTAGGGATGTGAGACTTACTGGCCTATAGTTTTCAACTTTCCCTCTTTCTCTTTTCTTGAAAATAGGAACTACATTTGCACTCTTCCAATAGGTTGGAATTTCATTTTGTGAAACTGATCTACAAAATGTTATACTTAGTGGAAATGCCAGTTCCTTTTTAGTTTCCCGCAGCACCCTAGCATAAATGTCATCAGGTCCTGCTGCCTTGTTTGCCTTTATTTTCCTGATATGATTGTAAACAACATCACTATCAATGAAATCAACATCATTTATCCGATCACATGTGACTGAACTATGGTGTACGGTCGGCAGATTGGTCATATCTTCGAATGTAAACACCGATTTAAACTGCTTGCTCAGCTCCTTAACCATCTCACTATCCTCACCCAATATAGTCCCATTTACTTCCAGTGGACCAATTGCGCTAGAAACTTTATTCAGCTTGTAGAAACTAAACAACTTTTTGCTGTCCCCATTACAGTTCCTAGCTAAATCCAATTCTTTTGCTCACTTTGCTGCTCTGGTTTTTTGCTTCAGTGTCCCTAGCTTTTCGATACGCCTTTAGATTTACGATATTTGAAGCTTCCTCAAACACTCTAAATGCAGCTTTCTTAGCCTTAATTGCTTTTATCAAGTCTGGTGTAAGCCATGCTGGCTTTCCTATCCTTTAGCGTTTTTGCTTTTGGGGGACATGTCTAATCTGAATTTCCTTTAAGATTTGAACTTTTCCCACATTTCACAGGCATTTAAATTGGATAATTATTATTCCCATCTCATGGCACTTAAAGCCGCTCTCATGCAGTCAAAGTCTGTTGAAATTTGGAACCTTTACCAAATTATCCTTAATAATTTCCACTACATGTACCTTGAATTTAACTATGTTATGATCACTTCTTCCCAGAGTTTCTCCTACGGTCAAGTTTTGAACCAAGTCACTTAAATCTGGGAATACAAGGTCCAAGAATGAGCCATGCCTGGTAGGTTCCGTTACAAATTGGTGTAAGAACAAGTCTTCTTCAAGGCATTTCCTAAACATTTTGCATGATGGGAGCCAACACCAACAATTTCATATCCTTTTATGTTAAAGTCGCCAAGAATAAGGAACTTCCTCCGAAAGTTTCTACTGATTTCCTCACAAGTCACCTTATCAAGCTCCAGTTGCTGATAATGTGGCAGTGTTCCTGATCGGTAGAAAGCTCCCATCCTTAATGAATTGCTGTTGCCTTTTCCCACAGCGACATGAAGCCAAATGGACTCAACAAACACATTTGTATCCCCACCTGCTACTTTTTGGGAACTGAATACCGTATCCTGATATACAGTGGGGTGATGATTAGCAGCGAGGTGGTGATTTACAGCGAGGTGGTGATTTACAGCGGGGTGGTGATATGCAGCGGGGTGGTGATATACAGCGGGGTGGTGATATGCAGCGGGGTGGTGATATACAGCGTGGTGGTGATATACAGTAGGGTGGCAATGTAAAGCGGAGTGCTGCGGCGCGATGGTCGGACAGTCTAAATGACACCCCGCTCGTCAGGTGGCGCGGTTTTGCCGGTCACGCCGGCTAATGACACTTCCACGCGGTGAACACCGGTGTATATGCAGCCATGAATTATAATGTCACCGGCGGTGGCGAGGCGTGACGGGCCGGCCGGCGCCTCGTGCACTGTGACCAACTGCCGCCGGCGCGCCGACCGCTGATCGCGTCCACTCAGCACACTCCGTGTCTCGACACGCCAGCCGTGCGGTGGCCGGCCGCCGACACATGTCACCTCGTTACCGCCGCGCAGCGCGTGCCGCCCGACACCCTCCGCCAGCGAGACGTGACAGCGCGCCGCGTAACGCCGCCGCCGCGTCACAGCCGCCGCCGCGCCGCCACCGCGGCACCATCATCATTTACACGGCACAGGAAGCAGACGATTTGTTGCACGGCCCATACCCGCATCATCGCGTGCCGGCCGGTCGCCGCCGTCCTCCTCATAGCGCTCGGCCGCGGCACCCAGTCACAGCGCCGCTGCTCCACTGCAGTGCGGCTTCACTGCAGTTGCTGCGGTGTTCCGCTTGTGCGCCGGCCGGTTTGTCGCCAAGCTATTTGGCGGTCTGCTGTTTGTCTATTCCGTCCGTCCCTCCATCCGACTAGCCATCTGTCCGTCCTCGACCGTAGGACTATATTACGCCTGTATGACAGTCACTACTCCTCTTTCTACCTGCGGTTGTCCGACAGTCACTTTTCCTCTCGCTGTTTGCGGCTGTATGACAGTCACTGTTCCTCTCGCTGTCTGGGGCTGTATGACAGTCATCGTTCCTCTCGCTGTTTGCGGCTGTATGACAGTCACTGCTCCTCTCGCTGTATGCGGCTGCAATCTGAGGCGTCTCTTAATTGGCCGTGAGCCGTGAGTCGTGATCCGCCAGCCGTGAGCCGTGAGCCGTGAGCCGTGAGCCGCGGGCCGTGAGCCGTGAGCCGTGAGTCGTGATCCGCCAGCCGTGAGCCGCGGGCCGTGAGCTGCGGGCCGTGAGCCGCGGGCCGCGGGCCGTGAGCCGCGGGCCGCGGGCCGTGAGCCGTGAGCCGTGAGCCGCGGGCTGTGAGCCGTGAGCCGTGAGCCATGAGCCGTGAGCCGCGGGCCGTGAGCCGTGAGCCGCGGGCTGTGAGCCGTGAGCCGTGAGCCATGAGCCGTGAGCCGCGGGCCGTGAGCTGCGGGCCGTGAGCCGCGGGCCGTGAGCCGTGAGCCGCGGGCAGTGAGCCGTGAACCGCCACCGCCCCCAGCAGTAGCGTCTGTTGGCAGCCTGCAGGGGACGAGCAAAAACGGCCGCCCGACGTCCAATGGATTATGCACTGGTGCGCCGCTCCGAGCTGTCCACGGCAGCACCCGGGGTCCGTCATGGGCGTTGGGATGGCACGGGCACTGGCTGGGACGGGCATCAGAGAAAGGCCGACCCGCAGACTGCGGCACCGGTGACGCTCGGACAAGGCGGGAGGCGGGCTTCGTTGGCGTCGTTGAAATAAGCTGTGTTTCTGAACTTCGCCCATATATTAAGCAATTCCACACCGACCCAGCTGTCAGTATATCCATAATACGTGGATATTACACATCGGGACCAGTGAACAATACGTGCAGAACTGCTACTGAGGCTTGATTATAGTTCCATTAACTCGGCAATACTCACATTCCACGGGTAACGACTTGCACATAGCCGAAGCCCGGGACAATGCATCATGGGCAACTAAGACAATCCTACTTCTTTCTGGTAATCACTCTGCTTTTTATCGTTAGGTCATTTGCTACAGCACATAACACATGTTTCCCTGCTCCTAGTTTGAGGGGAGGTCACGTCACTCTCGATGGAATTAAACGTGGAAGACTTGATTCCTACACATGTGCACAGGCGCAGATGACAACACCACAAATCAACGGTTCCTAAGAGCGCACATTCCTGCCTCTAGCTTCATAAGGTTAGGTACGAACAGAAAACAGCCAAAAAGATAAAACTTGACTTGCGCCAAAAAATAAGCACCCTTCTGTCGTGATCCAACCGTCGAGGTCAGCGCACCAGTCAGTGGGCAGACGCTGTGGCGGCAGATTTCGCCGTTGCGACCGAGATGGCGCTGGGGGCACGGTGTGCGGCGGCGCGGCCACCGAGGAATTGACACTGCATCAACCCTAACCGGGTGTGGACCAGCCCCACTCTCCTTCATCACCGAGATAACACCCTGAGGACAAAGGAGTCCGTACATGGGACAGGAGTCCTCGGCACTCTGAAGCCATTATCGGGCTGAAAAGCTGACATGCTGACATGCTGACAAAGCTGAACACGCTCGCATCGCGTGCACGGTGTGATTCTGCATTTTCAATTGCAATCATTCAAGCCATGGTGAGTGGACTAATTGTGCTCACTGTATAATGGGGCGTGAGTAGCGTGCGGGTAATTTCACGGAAGTAGGTGATTTGCTGACGTCTTCATGCCGCCGAATATTAGTGTGCATCGCACATCTGTTCAGAGGTGCCTGTGCTACAACAGAAGCACGACACCGTTAGCAGAGTACGACGACGGCCAACCCTACCTCACCGAACTGCTTACCGTGCGTGTCAGGCAGACATTTGTTCAAAGGTTGATGCAGTTGGATACCTGAGGATGAGAATGAGCGTAGCCACTCACTGCAGCCCTGGTGGCCTGGGGTGGGGGTACACAGCATGAATCCTTGGCTCACTGGTTCACATCAGCACGTCTGCTCATGTTGACCCGAAAGCGCCCACCGCGGCGGGCATCAGGCATCGAACAGCATTCAGTCCAAGTCAGACGAAAATCAACTGTTGGTGGAACAATTTGTGGCACAGATATATATATATATATATATATATATATATATATATATATATATATATATATATATATATATATATATATATCCCTCAGACATGCGATACTGAGCACGCCACGGCAGACATGCCTACCGACGCGAATCTTGCGGAAACCCCTGGCACTGCGGTAGGAATGCTGCAGCGCGTGAAAATGGGCACAGTAGGAACACGTATTCACGTGCACAGTATATTTACGGCCTCTGTGTTCATTTTCTGGTGTCCTGCATCTCCTTTTACACTTTAGGTGGACTTGAGGTGAAAAACGGCGCTACATTTTCGAGGTGAGCTTGACAGCACCGCTACCCGTCTGTATTAAGCCAATGGCGCACATCTTCATGTGGGTGCACCAGTTTATGCGAAGGATGATTGTGATTAAACGCAATGCCAAAGAACCGATCCGTGTTAGGTATTCGAACCCAAATCGAATATCTGTCTTGAGTGTCGACTGTCTTGAGTGCTCTGTCTTGAGTGTATTGACTGAGGTCTGTCCTAAGTATCCAGCACGGCCGGATCCGTTGATAAAATTATTGTTGTTCCGGTGAATGTTTTACAAGTATTGTTCTTGTGCTTCCTTTCGCCACCATGTTTTCAATAATGTGCTTTTCCTTTCTGAATTACGAAGCATAAAAACAAGTTACTTCTTTCAAATAAACGGCGACGCAAACCAATGATCTGACACATTCTCCTCCGTACGCGTGACGAAAACCAGCAACCATGTAGCATCAGCGGTGAAACCAACTCAGCTGCGCCCGATGCACGATCCACGTGCGCTAACAGAGCGCTGACTGCCGGCAGGATGAACAGCCAGCAGTACAAGGCGACCGGCGAGCGCGAGTTGGCGCCGGTGCGGGGCAGCGAGTCGGCCGCGTCCGGCGACGAGTCGGTGCCGGCGCGCCGCCTGCGCTCCGAGTCGCCGCCGTCACCGATGCCGGCCGACGTCGACACCGACGACGAGCTGCTCAACATGGGCGCGCGCTCCGACCAGGACACCACTGAAGGCTGCCCATCGCCGCAAGCCACGCCCACCAGCTCGCCCGATCCGAATGTGACCTCGCCGAGGAGCGGCGTCGCCATCGGCGGTGGCGGCGGAGGCGGTGGTGGCGGCGGCGGTGGTGGTGGTGGTGGTGGCGGGGGAGGCGGGGGCGGAGGTGGAGGCGGAGGTGGGGGCGAAGGCGGCGGCGGCGAGTCGCCACCCGTCTCGAAGCTGGCGTTGGGTGGCGAGCTGCCGGCGCTCACGCTGCCTCGCTTCCCGTACCCGCACATCTCGCTCGGCTCGCACCCGTTCCCGTTCGCTCCGAGCATGCTGGGCGCGTTCGGCGGCTCGCCGGCCGGCCTGGGCCTGCACGCGCCGCTGCCGTTCCACCCCCAGCTGGGTCTGCTGTCGCACCACTTCATGTTCCCTGGCGCACACCACGCGTTCCAGCCGCCGCCGCCCAGTGCACCGCACGACCCGCGCTCGTGACCTGGGTCGCCTGACCTGTAGCCGCGCAGACCTGTGCTACCCAGCGCTGACCACGCTTGTTGGGCTCCTCCCCATTGGACGGCCATTGCCGAAGGTGGGCGTGGTTCATCGGCGTCCGAAGGCCTGGGCCTGTGCACTGCCGTGCGGGATGCAGCCGCTCCGTTAAATCCCCGGGTGCGCCAGATAATTGGCGAATATGCAATGTGGGTGTCAGGGTACTGAGGTGTTTCACGGACAACAGCAAGCGAACAACAATAACAGTGTGTGCACGTTCTTTTCTGGTATGTTGTAAGCTGTTTGGAGGTTGACGATGAACGACAAAGTGGTAAGATTGATTGTCTATTTAGACGTACATCGGTAGGTGGGTATGAATGGGTGACGTAGCCTGGCTGGGGTGACGTATGGATGTGTGGCGTAGCCTGGCCTGTTATCGCCCTCTTAAAATATTGACCTTACTTGCATTTCTGCCCCGAGAAAGCCTTTTCAACGCAATATTTTGTCAATTGTTGTGTATGTTCTTATTCTTACTGCTGAGGAAATGTCTGTAAATTCACCGACCTATGGGCAATAACCAAGGAGACAGAGTCAAGCGAAATCAAGAATTCACGCGAAATCACAGATTCGGTCAAGGTCTCGGCCGACAATAACTTTGGTGGAGTTAGCTTCGGTCTAGACCTCAGATCACTGCGGAATCCTGCTATTCCATGTCGCCGTCACGCACTTGTATAGGGAAATTTCTCGCAAATATATCGCCTGCTGTCACCCACGACCGAGTTCGGCTGAACTCAGCCCAGCCTAACCAACTGCCCTTCGTTGGCGAGTCCCATTCGGTGAACCCCTGGATTGTTACGTGCGTTTCTATGTGATACCTAAGCACTAGAATGATGTTGTGGTGACTCTGGTGTAGGACGATGCGGATGGGGTGATGCCCGCTGCTGGTATCGTCTCGTGACTGCCAACCGGCCAGCACCCCCGCCCGTCAACACACCCGACCTGCCAACCCCGCCCGTCAATACACCCGACCTGCCAACCGTCCGGCACCACCACCCGTCAACACACCCGACCTGCCAACCGTCCGGCACCACCACCCGTCAATACACCCGACCCGCCAACCACGCCCGTCAATACACCCGACCCGCCAACCACGCCCGTCAACACACCCGACCTGCCAACCCCGCCCGTCAATACACCCGACCTGCCAACCGTCCGGCACCACCACCCGTCAATACACCCGACCCGCCAACCACGCCCGTCAATACACCCGACCCGCCAACCGGCCGGCACCCCCACCCGTCAACACACCCGACTTGCCAACCGTCCGCCTCCTCCCCCCACCCCGGCAAGACACCCGACCGAGTGTCGTGCGTTAGTCAGCTGACTACGAGCTCCACCCCGGCCGAAGGGCTCGGAAAGTGCGGCGCTCGCGCTATCACATTTATCCTTTTCATAGCGTTTTCAATTTGTTTCATTGTGGTATTGCCCAATAAGTCACATGCCGCCCGCGTTTAGGCTCGCAAACGAACTGGCGCAACCCCAGTCGGATCCGCAGGCACTCCAACCTCATCCCGTGCACCGTCTCGAGCCTGTACTCTTGATTGACTGCGTGTTTGCGTGTTAGTTGCTGCGTCGGCCGATCCGACGAGCACCTCTGGTGGCGGCCGTTGTTGACGCTCGGCTCCTACAGGAGATGATGTTTTGTTGGTGGCGGCCGTGGCGACGGCACCCGTTGCGTTTTGTTTTGCCGCCGGCGGTGTAATGGTGCAGCCCACACCGGGCGCTAGTCGGTGTTCCCACAAACGGCTACCTTCGCACCATATTGTCTGTGTTATTTATGTACCGTGCGAAGAGTCCAGCGTCGATATTGTACATATTCGTATTACATATGGACATAGTTATAGGCCTAGTTATGTGAAAATAAACTTATCCAAACTTATGGTAAATTTGAGGAGGGAAAGTTCGCTCCGAACAGCTTAATGTTATATGAGAGGATGTGGCGAAGTGTTCAATGTTCCAATGTTTCAGTGCAAATTAAAGCAATGCTTCATTGTGGCTAACGTATCCGATGGAGCTCCAGTGCGCACGCGCACCTCGGACATGCAGCGTTTCCGTAGAAGCGACAACCACGTAGCCCTGTCGGGGATCATGGACGTGGGGCGATCGGGCCCTGCCGACCGTCAGTCAGCTGCTGTCTTACCAGGTAGACGCTCGAGCGCACCAAGCCGCGCCAAATCCCTGGAATAACATGGACGCTGGACGGCGCGGGACTCTTCGTCGCCCCTCACTAGCTCCCCGGAGACAGCACCTGGACACCCGCGGCCATTTCTGGCGTTGGGTGGACGTGATTTGTCGAAGGGCTCAGCACAGGATGGCTGTCATGACTAGGGCTCAGCACAGGATGGCTGTCATGACTAGGGCTCAGCACAGGATGGCTGTCATGACTAGTCGGCGGCCGCTGACACCGCACCAACAGCCACTCTGTGCTGCTGACGGGCGCTACACCAACAGCCACTCTGTGCTGCTGACGGGCGCTACACCAACAGCCACTCTGTGCTGCTGACGGCCGCTACACCAACAGCCACTCTGTGCTGCTGACGGGCGCTACACCAACAGCCACTCCGTGCTGCTGGCGGCCGCTACACCAACAGCCACTCCGTGCTGCTGACGGGCGCTACACCAACAGCCACTCTGTGCTGCTGACGGGCGCTACACCAACAGCCACTCTGTGCTGCTGACGGGCGCTACACCAACAGCTACTCTGTGCTGCTGACGGGCGCTACACCAACAGCCACTCTGTGCTGCTGACGGGCGCTACACCAACAGCCACTCTGTGCTGCTGACGGGCGCTACACCAACAGCCATTCTGTGCTGCTGACGGGCAATACACCAACAGCCACTCTGTGCTGCTGACGGGCGCTACACCAACAGCCACTCTGTGCTGCTGACGGGCGCTACACCAACAGCCACTCTGTGCTGCTGACGGGCGCTACACCAACAGCCACTCCGTGCTGCTGACGGGCGCTACACCAACAGCTACTCTGTGCTGCTGACGGGCGCTACACCAACAGCCACTCTGTGCTGCTGACGGGCGCTACACCAACAGCCACTCTGTGCTGCTGACGGCCGCTACACCAACAGCCACTCTGTACTGCTGACGGGCGCTACACCAACGGCCACTCTGTACTGCCGACGGGCGCCACACCAGCAGCCACCCTGCCGACGCCCAGTCGGACGTCAAGCCGTGATGATGGGCCCGGGGACCGGGCTGTCGACGTCACGCGTCGCCAGGGGGATTACAGCCGATGGTGGTGCGGGGATCGTCCCGGCCGCCGGCAGGGGGGCGACTGGCGTTGCCTGACACGGTAATTACACCGCTCAGACGTGGGCCGCGCACGGGCCGCGCCGGCCACCCCCGCCAGTCGGAGAGGCTGCCGGTGACGTGCCGACGTGCAGGGGTCACCGCCGCAGGCGCGCCTGCCTACGTTTCCGGCGCGCCGCTCCCAGCTGGCTGTCCCGCGACGAGCCGCCGCAATCGGCTTAGCGCCGAGTGCGCGCAGCTCGGCGCGGCCCGCGCCCGGCGCTATTTTAATCCGCGCAGGTAGCCGTGAAATCTATGCGGCCCGGCCCGCGTCCGGCCGACGCGCACAATGGCCGGCTATCATCCCATGATAGCCGGCCGGTCTCGGCCGGCCAGTGATACCTCTATTGGTTTGTGGCGGGCGCTATCGAGTGTCGCCGCGCCGGCTCACGCGCCGCCGGACACTGCCGCCGCCGGCGTCCGCCGTCGCGACGCTCCCGGCGCACAAGAGTTGCCAAATAGGATTGGAGAATGTGAACTGACCAGCGTGAAGTGAGGCGCGCACAAAAGGGGTTGGCCGGCGCGGCCAGGCCCGTCCGTCGCAGATGGCTGTGACACGTTTTCACTTCATTGTGCGCTCGTCCATGCGCCGCTCGGCGACTAGCCGGCTGGGAGGTGCGGTGTGTGTGTTTGTGTTCGGGCGACGGTAGATGGCGGCTAAGCCGCTCAGCCAGAGCGCCGCTTAGTTCCGCTGCTTTACGTCCAGTATTGGCGCGAAAGAACCGTTCACGTGATGTGGCCGCAGACAGAGAGTAGCTGGTAACTCCCACTCGGCGCAGACGCCCGGACGCGGCGCATCCCGCCGCCCGACGGAAGGGTCACACTCGGCAGGTGATAAGTGTGTCCCGAACAGCTCTCAAGCGAGGGCCGCTGTCGTCCGCAGGGACTGAACTCTATGGCTTTCGACGGCAAAATCAATGCGCTGGAACATCAAGGCGTAGCAAGTCGTAATGTGGACTGCATGCCGTGCTTGATGGGGAGAGAACATTAATCTGTATACGTTTCGAGAGCGAAAACTACAGAAGTCGTGGTAAAAAAGTATTGGTGTCGTCGTAAATGCCTTTAGCATTCTATCTGGGCACATTACCTGATTACTATCTCAATGACTCGTGATCCGAAATTTGCGCGTGCACAGAAATAGCGGGAGGTTTTCAGCCCCATGGCTGTGAAAATCAAGTGGAAGCACGATAAAAGCATTTTCGAACGTAGTATGCTCCACATATTCCACAGAACATCGCAAAACAGACACGTTGCTTTAACTTCTAAAACAAAACGATAGGCTGCCTTTAATGTACGTCAATGCCAAAGGCCTCGAAAACCTAACTTCCAGCGCAAATTCCGAGGGCGAGGTATCGATCAGCTCATCAGGGTGTCATCCTACCCATACTGCCCTAACCTGGCAGCTCCCAGCAGTCGAACCTTTCTGGTGATCGTCATACGCAGATGCGCTTCCCGTCGGCATCTCTGCGGCGCTCACCATAGTCGACGGTGGCCGGAGGTGGTGAGGCGGTGGTGAGACGATGGCCAGAGGTGGTCAAATGGTGGTCAGATGGTGGTCAGACGGTGGTCGGTGACCAGATGGTGGTCAGACGGGGGTCAGATGGTGGTCAGACGGTGGTCGGTGGCCAGATGGTGGTCAGATGGTGGCCAGATGGTGGTCAGACGGGGGTCAGATGGTGGTCAGACGGTGGTCGGTGGCCAGATGGTGGTCAGATGGTAGTCAGACGGTGGTCAGATGGTGGTGAGGTGTCGAGACGGTGGCCAGACGGTGGTCAGACGGTGGTCAGACGGTGGTAAAATGGTGGTCAGATGGTGGTCAGACGGTGGTCGGTGGCCAGATGGTGGTCAGACGGTGGTCAGATGGTGGTGCCGATATTGTGGCGAGACATTAGCGTACCTTCGGCGCTCGCCACAGTCGACTGTTACGAGACCACACGACAATTAAGTTCGTCTTCATTTGACGCGCTGCATAGCTGACAATGAGGGCGCTCTGTCTCTGCCACAGGTCGGCAACAGAACGACCAATGGGCCTCAATGCATAGTATACACCCCACCCGTACCTCCTGATTGCGGCGCCTGGCTCGTCACCGACCCGTGGGCCGCGCAGTATTCACATATATTCACGCCCCCCCCCCACACACACACACATCCGCGCGCGCGCGCTGGCCACGGTTTGTGCAAATCATTGGTCCTTAGCAGTCAACGACTTGAAAAAGCATTCATAGTGTGTCCCGGTGACCTCCAACACTTGACAAACAAAAATATAACGGGTCACTGATAGATGAATGGATGAAAGAATACAAAATGGATAAACGTGTTGGCATGGCATTCGAGCATAAGTTGTGCCTTTAAAATGTGATTGCGGGATGGACGAACCAGGCTTTCTTTAGCCATAGCCTTCTTGATCATCCCTCAGATGTCATCACAGGCATTCGTCCCATGCCACATACAAAAGAAGTGCCAATCGCCGTTCAAGCCAAGGCCCTGGTGGCGGAAGCAAATGCTCGAAAATTCAAATACGTTTTATATTGAGCCGGGCATCAGTCCAACGACTAATGAACTGTACCGGAGCCTGAGATGCGCAGCTTTAGGGCTGGGACCAGATACCCCATAAAACATGTTTGCGTTATGCTTTACAGCTTCGGATATGAAGCAGAAGACTTGGTGGCATATCGTATTATCCTCCCGCCAATTGGTGGCAAACGCGTGCACTGTGGCTTGGGTAGTGTCTTAATGGAATACCTAGATTTGGTCTTGTACAATGAACTAATTATTTTCCGAGAACTCGTCGGCAACGAACATCTCTTCTGGAGGAAATGAATCTCTGAGATAGCTAAGAGAGGCTTTGGACTTGATTAGGCGTAATATTGCTTGGTTAGCCCAATTATGCTTTGGCTTGGCATGAGGACGAAGCCTTCTCAGGGCTGAATCTTATCCGTCAGTGTGCACCGGTCGGTGCTGACCCACTTTTCATAGCAGATTTCCGCCTGTAAGTTCATCATCAATCATTTTTTTCACCAATTCCAAAAAGGTAATACCCCTCCCTCCTGGGAAGCTATGGTGGCGCGTCTCTCGTCTTCTGACTCACCATCTCGTGGCTCAGGGGCAGATCCAGGAAGTGTCATGGGGACACTTGTCTGTCGGGGTGCCATTTCTTCGGAGGGGAGCCACCGCGAAAGTATCTGGAGGAAGAGGCATAGACAATGGGGGCCGGTCCCAAATCCTGAACAACCAAAAACACTCTAGATCAATCAAGAAATGTGAGGATTTTCTCCATAAGACATCATTTTTTTATACTTCGTGCGCCAAAGGCATTCTCTCTTTAATGGCACTTTTTAGGTCCACCCCCGTTAGGAAAACACTGGCTGCGCCACTGTCTGGAGGAGCGCCTTTTTCTTCCGAGTGGCGCCTCTAGCTGAAAAGTTCGACGGGGGCGGACTCGACCACACTGAAGGCTTCTCGCCTTTTCCCTCCAATGGGGTGCCATTTCCTCTTAGAGGAGTGCCTCCGTCTAAAAATTATCGAAGGGGTGCGAGTGTGCCTTTCCGATGGACGCCTTTTCTCGGCCGGAGGGGCACCATCTATTGGTGGATGAGATATGATCACAGTACCCCACCCCTGCATCCGCCCGTGTTGGAGCTCCCAGTTTACCATGGTTATTAAGTGGGTTTGTGTTAGCGGCACCTCATGAAACAAACCAAGTAGCACACGCAAATAAATATCCTTTAGAAACGCCAGTGTTCCGTGTGATGTCCTTCCTGGGTTAACCGTGTGTGTGTGTGTGTGTGTGTGTGCGTGTGTGTGTGTGTGTGTGTGTGTGTGTGTGTGTGTGTGTGTGTGTGTGTGTGTGTGTGTGTGTGTGTGTGTGTGTGTGTGTCTGTGTGTCTGTGTGTCTGTGTGTCTGTCTGTCTGTGTGTGCGTGTGTGTGTTTGGCCAGCCTGCCACCGCGTGGTGATGTCGGCTGTTTTCTGGGGGGCGTTTATGGTATCAGTATTTTGTGTTGTTGTTTGTTGGGGGTGAAAGGGTATGAGGAGTAATGTGGTGGGGATAAGAGGAAGCGAAGAAGATCATAGTTGTCTTGTAGGGGCGAGTTGTGAGAGAGTTGAGACGACTTGAAGAATGGCGCGTAGACGGAGGAGAAGTTGAGACGTCTTGCAGGCAGATGAGGTAGTAGTCGAAGCTGAGTTGGTGCAGGAGAATAGAGTTTGCCAGTCCGGTCGGTGCCATGGGGCGGGGTGTAGCTGGAGGGTTGGGGTCGGGTCATCGCCAGCATTGATTTTACAATGCAAGAACGTTAGTAGTTAGTAAATTTCACGTGGGTTAATTTTTTGTTTCTTTTTCTTTTTATTGATTTTCTGTTTTTCTTTTTTAACATATCTTTTCATTTTTCCCATTTTTGTTGATTTTCTGTTTTTTAACATGTCTTTTTTCTTTTTTCTCATAGTTCGTGGATCAGGCGTGTGATAGCGAGAAAGTGGAAGAGGTGCTCGTGTAATGTTGGATGGTCATCGTTGAAAAGCGTCGTGATGTTTAGTGGGATGTTGTTCATGTTGCAGTAATTTGTGATGGGTTGTCTTTCTGTGTTGTATTTGGTGCAGTGTATGAGTATGTGTTTAATTGTGAGTGTTCGTTGACATGTTGTGCATTGTGGTCGTGGGAGTTGTAAGAAGTAGGAGTGCGTGAGTGCAGTGTGTCCGAGACGTAAGCGTGTTAGTGTGCGTTCTTTTTGTCTAGTGTCTTGGTTGATGGTGTGCCAGAGTTCGTGTTCTGGGTGTATTTCGTGTAGTTGCGTGATTGTTGTGTCCCATGTTTGTTGAATGTCTTTGTTGATTGCCTGGCGTATTGTGGGGTAGTAGTCTGATTGTGAAAGTGGGCAGGGTGTGGTTTGTTGTAGTGTTGCGGCTATGTCGGCTTCGGTGTCTGCGTGCTCGTTGCCATGTATGTTTGTGTGACTTGGGATCCAGAGTAGTGTTGGTCGTTGTGGTAGAGTGAGTTGTTTGTGGATGTGTGGTATTTTGGCTATGATGGGGTGTTTGTATTTGGTGTGGGGTGTTATGCTCTGTAGTGCTGATTTTGCGTCTGTGGCTATGATGTTGTGTTCAATTTTGGTGTTGTAGATGGCGCAATATGCCGAGGAGATTGCGAATAATTATGTTGTGTATGTGGATGCTGTGTCATGCAGACGGGCCCGAAGGTGCTGCGTTGGTGTACTGCACCGCCGCTGTGCCCGTCTGCTGTGTGTGTGTGATTTTGACCCGTCCGTGTAGATGATGTTATGGTTTGGATGTTGAGCTATGAAGTGAAGGAATAGTTGGTGTATTTCTGCGTCTATGTAGGTGTGCTTTGGCTTGTCTATGAGGAGGTGTGTTGTGGGTGATTGGCGTTTCCATCATGCAGTGGGTGGTGGGAGTGCTTTTGCTGTGGGGAGTGTGATGTGTAATCTATTTGCGTGTTGGTGGATGCGGCAGCCTATTGTAGTTTTGAGTCGTGTTGCGTTCATGAGATGGTGTTTGCGTTTGGTGCGGAGTTTTAATGCTTGGGTGCATGGGTGTTGTGCGATGAGTTGTGTTTTGTAGTGATGTCTTAATAGGGTCTGTGCTTGTGCTTCAGTTCTGGTATGTGGTTATATATGTGAAGAGCGAAAGAAGGCGAAATAGTGTATGGTCCTGTGGCTATTTGTAAAGATTGACGTTGTAGAGAATCTATAATTTTGAGGCTTGATTTAGTCGCATTTTCGAAGAGTGGGGATCCGTATCACAAAATTGCCGAATGATTGATTTGTAAAGAGCTAGAAGGGTGTTTCTGTCGGATCCCCAGTTTGTTCCGGAGAGTGCTCCAAGGATGTTTATTCTTTTTGATGCGCGTTTTTGGATGTCTAAGATATGTGGACGGAAAGTGAGTTTTGGGTCTAAAGTGATGCCTAGAAATTTTGTTGTGGTGACGAATGGGATGGGAGTGTGGTCTATTTTTAGTGGTGGTAAGTCTGTGTATTTGTGGCAGCCGAAAATCATGCATTTTTATTTGTGTGGTGCAATGTGTAGGATTAGGGAGGGGAGTTTGCTATGTAGTCGTATTAATGTGGTTGGTAGTATTCCTAGTGCGTTTTGTGGTGTTTCATGTGATGTCCATATAACTATATTGTCAGCATACATTGCAATTTTGGCCCGAAGGTTGTCTGAGATAACTGAATTTAGACCTAAAATAAAGAGTACCTATGTACGGAGCCTTGCATCAGTCCGGTTGTGGAGAATTTTGTGTCTGACATGTGGGATCCTATTTTGACTTGAAATGAGCGATTTAAAATATAGAAGTGAAGATAGTGTTGTAGTCTGCTCTGTATATCTATGTTGTGTAGGTGTTGTAGTAGTGCTGTTATGTTGATGGTGTCGTAAGCTTGTTTGAGGTCCAGGAAGACGGCGACAGTGGAGCGTTTCCCTGCCGCCGCTTCATGGATGTGTGTGACAAGGTAAGTGATCTAGGCATGAGCGATTAGGAAGAAAACCCAATTGAATAGGATATATTAGTTTTTGTGTTTGGATGATATTGAGAAGGCGTTTTTTTTTACAAGACGTTCGAATAGTTTGTGAAAGCAGCTGGTGAGGGTGATAGGGCGATAGGAAGTGCAGAGAGTTGAGCCCGTGTTTGGTTTGGGTATAGGTATGAGAGAAGCGTGTAACCATGATTGTGGGTGTGTGGTCCATGCGGTGAAGCGTGTAACCATGTGTGGTCCATGCAGTGTTGTAAGTGTCGAGCAATGTTTGGAGTGCTGAGATTGATAAGTGTTTGAATAAAGCATAGTGAATGTTGTCTGGTCCTACACTTGTGTTTCCTATCTGTGCGATTGCTAATTGTAGTTTTGCAAGTGTAAATCTGCTGTTGTATAGGTGTGGGCGTGTGTGTCTGATCGGAGGTGGGGGTGTTCGTGGAAGTGTAGACGATCTGAGATGGTAGTGGTGTGCAAACATGTTTGCTATTGTTTGTGTGTCTGTGAGCGTGTTGTTTTTGTGTCTAAATGTGATTGCTTTGCATGGCGGTCTTGGTCTGTGTTGAAATGTTCTGAGTAGTGTCAACATTTCGCCGAGAGGTGTGAATCTGTTAAATTGGGTGCAAAATTTATTTCAGGTCTTTTTTGCTTGTTTAATCGTGCGTCTGCGTTGTGCTCTCTGTCGTTTGTAGGCTGATAGTATTTCTGGTGTGTGGTGTCTTTCATGTCTGTGGCGTGCGTGGTTCTTCGCGCGGATCGCCCGGTGGCACTGTTCGTCCTACCAGGGAGCCGCGCGAGGTTTGTGTTGGTGTCTTGGTTTTGTTCGTGGCATGTGTTCGTGTGCTGTGGTGAGGAGTATGTCTGCAAACTGTTCTAGTGTGTGTTGTGGAGTGTGTGCTGTTTGTGCGGCTAAGGAATCTGAAAATTGGGTCCAGGATGCTTTTTTTGAGGTTCCACCGGCCTGGCTGGGGGTTGGGTGGGCCAGTGGTTGCGATTTTGTGAAAGATAATGGTGATGGGTGCGTGGTCGCTGAAATGTGGGTCGGAGTCGGATGTCCAGGACAGGGTGAGGGCTATACGTGAGGAAGCAAGTGTGACATCTGGGGTCGTAGGGAGGAGGAAGCTGATTGGTACTAGGTAGGTTGGTGAGCCGGTGTTGAGTATTGTAAGATTATACTGTGTGGCTATTGCGATGAGTGTGTGTGCTCTGTGATCAGGTTGTGTTGTGCAGGTGTCCCATAGGGGGTGGTGCGAGTTGAAGTCTCCGGTGAGAATGATAGGGGTGCGAATTTGGTCAAGTGCTTTAGTTAATTCCGAGAGTGTTTCTGTGTTTCACGCGGGTGGATCGTAAATGTTGATGAGTGTGTAAGCTATGTTGTGTACATGAATTTCAGTTAATAGCATGTCTGCCGTGGTGTCGAAGTGTATCAGACGGTGAGGGGTCGTGTTCCTAATGTATGTGCATACACCGCCTGATCTGTGTGGGTTGTGTGTGTCGTGTCTGTGTAGTGTGTGGTGAGGGATGTGAAAGTGATATGGGTCGTTATGTTTGAAGTGTGTTTCTTGAATGCATACAGGGTGCGCGGAAAGTCCTGGCGCTTTTCAACATTTTCGCAAACAAATGCAACTGGCTCATATATATTCAACAACAGGTTGTAACAGTGACTGGGAACAACAAGCCACATCCTTTCACCAACCGCTCACTCGATGTAGCCGCCCTCGGCGGCGATGACGGCCTCGACGCGAGAGCGGAAGCCCTTGCAGGTCCTGATGATGTAGGCCGCCTCCAGCGCCTCCACGATGCGAGCCTTGAGCGACTCCAGGTTGGGATGAGAAGTGGCCTGGACCACATCCTGCAGAACGCTCCACACGCTGTAATCGAGCGGGTTGAGGTCGGGCGACTGAGGCGGCCACATCTTCCGCCAGAAGTGATCTGGCCCGCCGAGCTCCTCTGTCAGCTTGGCTTGGATGGCGGTGGCGTTGTGGGCGGGCGCTCCGTCCTGTTGGAAGACAAAATTGCCCTCCGGGTAGGTCGCCTTGACCCAGGGGATGACGTGCGTGTCCAGGAGCCCCTCATAGACCTGCCTGTTGATTTTCTCGTTGGCGTCGATGAAGATGATGGGGCACTTCTGCCCGTCGGACCCGACGACACCCAGGACCATCACCTTCTGCGGGTGCTTGTTCACGGGGTTGAACCGAATCCTGGGGTCCACTTCGTCAACAGGCTGGTCTGACAGGTAGCGGGAGTTCCTCCGGTTCAGCTGGGTGTCGACGTGGAAGAGCTTCTCATCGGAGAAGATCCGAATGAAGCCGGTGGTCACCGGGCTCTTCAAGAAGTTGAGCATCAGCTTGCTCTTCTCCAGACGGCGAAGACGCGTGGCCTCGGTTAAACGCGGCCTGTTATGGATTACTCTGGACTCCATGTTCAAGTCTTGGTGGATCAATTCCCGCATTGATTGTCAGTCATCGTCTCGGGAAAGCTGAACTTCTTCGCCAGTTTTCTGATTGACTGCCGCGGATTTTCTTCGATTGCTTCTGACACAGCGGCCACGTTTTCGGGAGTTCTGAGCGACCGCAGCCGACCTGACCTGGGGGCATCTTCTAAGGACTCCACAGATCGGATCTTCGCCTTTATCCGCTGAACCGTTCGCCGAGAAACGCTGCATCGTTCCGCAACTTACGCCTCGGTTAAGCCGGACCCGGCCGCCGCGCGCAGGCAGCCAGCGACAAGGTGCCGCTTCGTCTGTTTATCCATGACTGAACGCGATTCGAAGGTCATATTTGCACGCCCCCCGGCTGACCGGGTCGGCGAGGGTCACGCCTGCGGCCATAGGCAGACTGGCTACCAATCACAGCGCGCGCTGGCAAGCATACCAGAAAAGCGCCAGGACTTTCCGCGCACCCTGTAGTGCTATAGGATTTGTTTGTAGTGCATAATGTTTAAATTCATGCCAGTGTCTGATAAGTCCGTGTGTGTTCCATTGCATGATTGTGTTGTGTTGTCTTTGGGTGATGGCGCGCGTGTGTGGTCTTTTCGGTGAGTTAGGTCTTTTGGTGCTTTTACCTGGCTTTTGTTGTTGGTGGGTGAGGGGTGGCTGTTGATGGGCGGGGGGTGGTAGTTGGTGTGAGTATATGGTCCGGTATGTGTCTGTTGATGAGTGTCTGGTGTCAGTGTGCTCCTCTATGTCTGTGTCCCGGGCAGTGTACGTGCGGATAGTGTTTGTTGGGGACTCCTCTATTGAGGGTGAGGACCGTGGGTAGGAGGAGGTTGTTGGTTGCTGGGGTGGTGGCGGTGGGGGTTCGGAGGGTGGGGATGGAGTCGGTTGGCGGGTTCGTGGTGGTGGTGGTGGTGGTTTGTGTACCGGTCGCTGGCCTATGTTTGCTGGTGTTGGTGTGCGTGTCCTGGGTGTGTTGTTAGTGGGAGTTTTTGGGTAGGTGTCCGTGTTGTGTTGGTGTCGCGTGGTTGTGGGTGTTGGTAGAGCTGGGTATTCGGTGTAGTCGCGTCGTGGTGGTGGTGCTGTGTATATTCCCGGCTCTGCCCGGCGGGTCGGCCACGCCGCCAGCGAGCCGGTCACCGTCCTCCTAGCCAGGGACAGGTCCATGCCCTCCAGGTGGACCATGCGGAGAATTTCCTTCTCCGCCATCCACCGGGGGCAGATCCTGTCCCCAGCCTCGTGCTCCCCCCCCCCCCCCCCGCAGGCGGCGCAGCAGGCCTCGTCGTTGCAACATGTTTCGGTACTGTGTGATTAGGCGCAGCGGCCGCATGTGTGGGTGCTGGCGTGGCATCTCCCCGCGGAGTGGCCGTAGCGCTGACAGCGCTTACAGCGCCGCGGGAGGGGTGCACGTGGTGTGACGGAGTACCGGAGGTACCCCGCTTTTATGTGTGTTGGTGGTGTCCTGGTGCTGAAGGTCAGTATGATGATGTAGGATGGTTGTTGTCCTGGTCTGGGGGACGGTCGGTATGCGGCGGAGACACCCTGTCTCTCCATCCTCGAGACAAGGGTCTCCACCGCGATACAGGCCAGCTCCCGTGCGTGTATGGTGCTCTGTGAGGTGTTGAGTTTTGTTGCTGGTGTGATCGAAACGGGTGTGTTGTGTATCTTGTGTATGGTGAGTAATATCAGTCCGTCTATGTTTGAGTGAGCTTGGATTAGGAGTGCCCCCGACCTAAGTTGTTTTGCGATCAGGGGCACCCCCGTGTACTTGGCGATTTCTCCCTCCACCATCCAGGGGTCCAGGGAGCCCACAGGCTCCCCGTCCCCCCGGCGACACAGGAAGAACTCGCCAGTTGGCTGTGCGGTGTTCATGTTTTGTGGTGTTGAATGTGTTTGGTTTGTTAGTGGCGTTGGTTAAAGCGTGGTATGGCAGGTGTGTGGCGTAGTGTTACACAGTGAGCAAGTACAGTATTTACAAGTTTGGCGGAGGGGGTTCAGAATGGCGTGAAGGAAGCCTGGCAGGAGTAACAGTGGGGGCAGATAAAGACGAAGAATACACAAAGAAATCAGAAACTGTTCTTGAAGAGAGCACGAATAGATAGATCAGATAAAGATCGTGCAGAGGGCACTAGAGGGAAGATCGGGTGGGAGTTGGGGGTTCCTGGGCGGGGGAGTGGCAGCACCGCCGGACTGACCTTGTAGTAGTGGTGGCTTGTAGTAGGTAGATGAAGCTGAAGTAAAGACGAAGGCACTGCACTGTAGCACAGAAGATAGGTGTTGGAGATGTATATGTAGAGGCTGTTGTAGAACACGTAGATGCAAGTAGAGGCTCGCAGAGGTGTTGTAGAGACGATGTGGTAGAGAAGAGACTGAGGAGTAGATCCAGAAGCTTGAAGTTGAAGGTAGCTGAAAATAGGTTAGCGGAGCGGGAATGTAGTGTTTGTAGGAGAAGGTTGGGTTTGGAGCGGTTGGGCGCTAAATGACCACCCATGGTCGATGCGCCCTAAAACCACAATCACACACACACGGTTTGGAGCGGTGTTTGTGTGCGCTAGCTGTATGTATATGTATGTGTTGGTGTATGTGGTGTAGGTGGTGGGTGGCAGGTGACAGGCGTCGACTCCTCAGACTTCGGCCCGTAACTTCGTCCGCGATCTCCCTTCCTTCTTCTCCTCTATGAAACCTTGACTGCCAAACTCTTGTGGCTTTGAAAAGCGTTCAGGTAGCGAGCGTAGCGTGAGACCGATTGTGGAGCGTGGAAAACCAGAAAAAAAATATGATGATGCTGGGTTAGCCAAAATGCAATTATACTAATCACCGGATTGTACACTCACCGAACTGTACGCATGACCAACTTGTATTTCTCCAATTAATTAACTAGTCGGATGGTGGCACCCTGATTTGGAGGAATTGGCTTGTATCTCTACTAGAGGAGCCCTTTGATAGACCTTCACCTTGATGTAAAATGAATCTTGAATGTGCTATTAATTGTGGTTAAATCGATACGCAATCTTTGGTGACCAAATACCGGATATCAATATATAAAACAAAAGAGAGCATTTGTATGACAAAATTAACTAAAAACGTGCACACACGCACACAATTATGAAACCGGTTACACACATACACAATTATGAAACCGGTCACACAAGAAAGAATAGGAAATTTTCACTGTTATTATGTCAAGGTCAGGACAGGTGACCGAAGGTCGCAATGCTACGGAATCGTAATACAAAAATAGAGACACAAACCAGCTAAACCATTCCTTCAGTTCAAGGTCAATTCAGAAACGTACACTTTTCGACGACCTGAAATATTTTCCGTTCCTGCATTAAGTCGTTAAACATAGCCATACACCTTAATCTCACGAGAATACCGTAGGTTTTAACCCCGCGACTGTCGATCTGATTGAGCTGAAACTCGCGCAGCTCGAATAAAGCATCATATAACCATATACAAGTATTGCTATCAAATTGTGTGAAGTTGTGTGTTAAGTTGTGTTTTTACCGTTGGATCTATCCTGGCAAATATTGGAAGTCTTGAAACCAATTATGCTTTCTTCAGTGCAAATCAATCTTTGAGAAACACCGGCAACTTCTATTTCCGTATATCGCGAGGTACCATGCAGCCAATAAATACTGCGAAGTTCCTGGCCATTTTATTGTACGAAACACCTCCATGGGAAAATCACACTTCGCTTGTGGTACGACGATTCTACTGAACAAGTATTCCCTTGGACAAATGCGTGTGACTCCAATCACTCCGAAGCATGCGTGTCGATTTATATACTTTTGAGGCAATCTTGCCCCACCCCACAACAATGCCAGCCTGACCAACCAATATTTTAAACTTTTAACATATATTTACCTATGTGGCCAACCTCGAATCGATTTAACCCCGCTCATTGTCCGTCCTTGTTATCCCCGCCCCTTGCTCAGTAATCTTCAGAAATCATCACCCTTGCTTCAACGTCATACAGTGTGTATTGCCAAAGCCCACGCCATCTTCCAGTCCGTCGTTGCGTACCGGTTTGGCACAGTCTGCCGAGTATGATTCCCGGTGTGTCTGGATCTGTTGTTGCTTGCTGTCGCTGCTGCTCTTCCCATGTGTATCAGTACCGTGGGAATTAGGTGGACGAAGCGGAAATAAGGTATATATTTCAATTGATATCGGGCGAAAAGAGCCTCTTCATTAACCCGCGCCGTAATGGGTGGGGGGGGTGGGTCTTCAACCGCCCCCACCCCTCATGTCTTTTTCGCGGATAGTGAACGAGCGGCGCGCGGCAGCGCGCCAAAATTTGGCATACCTTTTTCCACATCGATTTGGCATGTTATGTCAAATTTTTGAAATCAGGTCATCGAGGTTCAACGAGTTAATCTAGGTCAAGTGAGGTCACCTTCAAAAAAGCTCAACCAGTCCTCACGCAGATATTGTAATGACACTTTCAGCGTTTGCTTATAATTAGGGATGCAACAAAACGTACGATAGGAATTTTTTCTTTTTTTCTGGTTTTTTACCATTTATAAATCTTGCACATTTGCCTATTGGAGTTAAAATCGAAGATTCTGGCTAAAGTAAGCATTTGTTACTAGGGAAAGTTCAGTTCCAACAACATTTCGCGGTCTGCTCTACCCATCATAAAAGGAAAATGAAAAGAAAACGTGAAAACCCAGATTGTGAAATAAATAATCAATACAAAATAAAACTTTGTTTTTTTTGTGGGCCAAACACTTTTATGACCCTTGTCGATTTCGCAGTTCTTTTCTAATTCCAAATAACTTGTTTTCTCAAATATCCCCCAAAATGAACTCCCCACAGCCAAAAACATAAAAGTCGTGAAAAGTAGTGAAAATCTAGCCCCCTAGTGACGTCACTTTTGGGGGAAATTATTTTGGGGATGGACCCGGGCCCTACTCATCGAGCGCTTTCCGATGACATCTCTTTCGTTTCCGTGCAACGCTTAGTTTGGATTTTAGAGAAGGTACTATCCTCCCCCCCCCCTCCGGAGACGGGGTGTGAGGATCTAACCGGAGAGATCAGCGGGTCCAGGAAAAAACAAAGGAGGGAGAGGGTCTGCTTCTCTGTCATGTCTGATATGCCAATTTAGTTGGGGGATGTGAAGCATGCCAACATGTCAATAAAGTACCACCCATCATGGACGAAGCAACGGCTCAAAGAGTTGGTGGGCCAAGGTCAACAGCAGAGGAGCACCCAGATATTTCGCAAGGTATCATGTTTGAGTACTTTTGTATAGAGAGCCCGATAATTTTAAAAGTGAACACAGAAGTTTCACCGCTAGGAGGGGGGGGCTGGGCGCGCCTGTGACCAACATCAACATATGGTCCTAAAAAAGAACGATCATCACAGTGCTTTCAAATTCACATTTCTCGCTGGATTTGGAAACGTTGAACGAAATGCTACAACTACATCATGAGGGGCCCGGCTGAATCGGAATGAAAACGCTTATTTTGGGGACCAACAATTCGGTGCAAAATAGCTGACAGGTGACAAAACACGGCACCTCATAAAGTCATTCCTGACTATGTCGATACCTAGGACCATGTCGATTTTTAAGGGGCCCAGCCTGTTCTTGAGGCCCCATGGTGTTTCAAAGTTTCACGATGTACTTTGAGGGACCTGTTGTGCTTATTTTGCTGTTTTTTGCGCTTTTTTCTGCCGATGTAGTTATTTTGAGCTGCAACAGGCTTTAAGTTTTAAGGCCCTGTCGCTTTTTCTCAGTCACGGTACTCTTTGCAGGGCCTGGTGCATTTTCGTCCTCCAGTTGTACTTTTCGACTGCGATAATTTGGGGTTCCTCGCTCACGATTGTGTGACCCGTCAAATCTTAAGTATTATTTATCGGGGTCCCGCCGAGACCTTTCAGGCTCAGGTTCGTGGTTCCGGGTGGTTCCGACGCCAGTTCTCTGTGTCCGATGGAATTTTTGGCGACTTCTGAATTATGTAATGTCCGAGCCAAGGCCAGGTTTCCCGGCCCCCGGCGATTTTTCATGTCCCGCCTATATTTTTTTCCAGCTCCGGTGTGTTTTTCGGTGCGGCATGTTATTTGTTAGGGCATCTGATGGTATGTTTTGGCCAATGATCGATTTTCCTGGTTCCGACATTCATTTTTCGAAATCTCTTTATTTCGGAGAGCTCCGACTTAATTCTTGTTGGGTTCCGATGCGATTATGGGGCGGCCCTGTGCTCATTTTGGGCTATCGACGCTAATTTTTGGGAGTCCCGAGCGGAATTTCTGATGCCCGACCGGGATTTATTCGACTACCGATAGGAATTTTGGATCCAAATCGCAATCTTTGGGGGCTTGGCACTAGTTCGCGGGGCGCGTTGTGCATATCTGTGCCCCAGCGCGATTTTGGCGTCCCCCGGCGAAAATTGTCCGGCCCGGTACAAGTTTTTGGTGCCTGCTGTATATATTCATAACCTCTAATTATGGGAGCCCGATGTGAATTTATGAGGCCCCAGAACCATTTTTGGGACCACAGGGCGATTCTTGTGTTCTTGGGAGTCCACCTCTTTAAGATAGAAAGATGGAGGAGGGATTTGTCTTTGTGTGGTCGCAGTGACATTCCGGGTAGGAATTGATTTGTGCGCCCCACAAGCCAGCTGCGACTTGTGGGGCTCCGGCGCGACTATTTGCGCCCATTGTGTGATTTCCAAGGGCGCGGTGTAACGTTTTGGGGTCCAAGTGCGATCTCTAGACCCTGTAGTCATTAGTTGGGATGCCTATCGCAGCTGTTGCATGGAGGAGCTGCATGCACACTCGGGGTTACTGCCCTGGATTCGCTCCATTAGTGGTTCGACAAAGTTCTTGACACAGCAATCTGCAAGTGCATTATAAGAGATGATTGCATGACGGACTGCGCCTGTGCAAAAGAGCATAAAGTACCGGCATTGGAAAGACCGTACCTGTACGATCAGCGGGGCCCGAGGAAACTGCAAATTGGATCGGTGGATAGAAAGAGAGTACGCGAGGACAGAAACGGAAATGCCGATGGAACACACTAAAAAACAGGAATCAGAACCAAAGAAGAGCAAAGCAGACTACATAGAAGACAAAGAAAGTACAGAGCTCTGTTCAGATCCCAACAACTTTCCGAAGATGACGATTGCGCTGATCGTAACCAGAGAGAATCTGAAGACGAATTTGAAGCCGATCTGCCCACTACTGACGTGAATACAGATGTTTTGGCGGAGTTTCCTTTGGTAGCAGATCGGTACGGAATATCGAACAGAGCAGCGGCTGCCCTCATAAATGCGTACCAGGTGGATATAGGACGGTTAACCAAGGATAGTGCCTCCACTGTTGTTGACGCCCAAAAAACTGTGGAGGGCTCGAAGAACCGCCAGACAGAATGAAGCAAGTGCAAGAACAAAGAACATCCTGCAAGACTAATTGACTGTGCTCAAGGGTGTCGATTTTTGAAGAAAAAAAAACATTGGTTGGGGGGGGGGTGAAGTATATTAGGCCCCCTCCCCCTCCCCACTCCGAAAAAAAAACTCATCGGATTTCGCCCACTATATTTTCAGACCTCGAACATTCTGATTTGTATTTGACGATGTGTATGTTTATGTTTCTTCAGCATCCTCGCCAACGGGAAAATCGTCCAGTAACAGGTGAAGCAATAGCAAGCAAGCATAAATAAAAGATGAATGCACAGCACATATCAACATGAAAACTATGAGTCATAGCATGCGACTAGTGTCATACAGTGGACCCGGGTCCATCGTGATCGTCAACGTCATCTATATCCTCAACGTTACCGTCACCCTCTCCTAACTCCACACACTAAAAACACACAACGGTTTAAATAAAATATGTATGAGCCCATATGTAGGCTAAAACACACCGCCATTGATGGAACATCGGAGCACAGCAGGACTGAACGGTGATGCCGACGGGTGAAGGTATTTCCTCGGTGCCCAACATTAGGAAGGGCGAGGCCAAAGTTTTGGTGGGGCGAATTCAGGGTCGGGAAGGGGAAAAACTTCCACGAACTCATAATAATCGAAAACAATGTCCTCTGATCAAACATGTGCATTGATGTAGTCATCGTGGTCGCCGAGTCTAGTCAGTCACCACACACGACATTAAGCAAACTAAAATACACAACGGATCACATACATCAATCAACGCAATCGTTCTACCATTTATTTTTACAACAGTTAATTAAAAGTCAATAACTACACCCGCACCCAATGGGGAAACCAATAGCAAGATGCCACGCTGGGTATACGCCTCTCCGATCACGGCCAAGGAGTCCGAAAAGGTCAGTGTCAGTCCAGGAGATTCCCAGAAGTGCCATCTGACGGTCCTTAAATGAAGATGTCGGCTCGAATGGTTTCTTTGCTCCAGAGTCGGAAATATAAACTACAAAACTTCTGAAAATGGGAATAATATCGGAAATCAACAGTTTTCAAATCGTTAGAATTGGAATGGTCCACGCACCAGGTGTGTCGCAACCAGGCCATTTTTATTGCAGCCCTGTTAGTACTTGTAATCCTTTCCCTCCAAAGGGTTAAGTGCGGAGTTTTCTATACCTTTGGTGGTGGTTCGACCCACCATATTTACCTTCTTGACCTCATTCACCGAGTTGATTTCCAAGTTCCCTTGAAATTGACTTGGGACGGATCAAGGAGGATAATATTTCCACATCTCTAAAATGCCATCATTCGCGGTAGTTAGAGCATAGCAACACCAAATCCAGATCATGATGTTCTTTCATGAAATCGAATAACTCTGCTTTCCCAAAATTATAATGAAGGCCGAGGTTACTAAACAGAGGTCAGGTCAAATTCTCTCTTCTGATCGCAGTAAGGAGAAGGCTTTTTCGTGCCGAATATGATAAGATAATGTCATGGGCATTCTGCTTTCAAATGTGTGTCCAGGTCAATGGTGTTAGGTCAGGTCAAGTATTGTGTATATTCTACACTGTCGTCTTTTGTGTGGAGTTGGGATTTATGTGCGCGTCAGCAGCGGCGACGGGAGGCATTGTGCCAGGAATGTCGTCCTATGCCGAATACCACTATTCTTTGTGAATTGAAATTTCAATTAGGTCTTAGAGCCACCGAAGTAGTGCACAATGACATTGTGTGAACAAACAATGATCCGAGATAACCCGACTCCGTGTGACTGGACCTTATTATGCTCAACAATCTCGCTGCTGCAAATATGAAGCATATAAAGAACAAATATACAGGTGCAAGATGTCGCGCAGCAACAACACATGGCATAAGAAAGGAGTCTTCATATAGGTGCGGGAGACACGAATAAGGCCACAAGGTTGCCGCACCTGAAACAATTTCTGGTCGCGCTGCTGTCAGTACCTGTAATCATTACTTTAGTGGAAATAAGGTCAATCTCGCTGCTGACAATTTGTTTTTTTTTGTCTGATGTCATCAATATCCATTGATCTAAATGCACAACAAGAGCAGCTGTGCATTGATCGAAATGCACAACAAGAGCAGCTGTGTCTCAAGCAGATTTAATGGCTGTGACGAATTGGGAAACATTAATGCATGGGTGACATTGCTATCCATTAATGGTAAGGTAAACGGTAGAATGCGGAGAAGGTGACAACTAATGCACACAAAACTGTCCGGAAAGTTGATGCAAAGCCGCGACCAATCCCACACCGTTCACCTGGACTGGCCGGAGCCGTCGAGTACATCCGTCTACCAGATTTGGATTTATACTTTGCAATCCGGGATGAGGAGAGGACAATTTCTGAGTCACCGTAACGGACAGGAGCCGCTGAGTACACCGTCCACCGTGGTGGACCAGAGCCGTGGACTACACCGTCCATTGCAATGAACCGGGACTGCCGACCACACCGTCCACTGTGGCGGATCGTGGCCGCGGAGCACATCGTCCACTGTGGCGGGCCGGGGCCGCGGAGTACACCGTCCATTGCGGCGGATCATAGCCATCAACAAGTCAAATTATGTCATGCAATGGCAGTGTCGTACATAGGATATGCGAGAGAGGGCAAACTGATTTGGAAGGTGTCCACCTGCCTACATTAAAAAAGTCCGCAGGTTTCCACCAATATTTTTTTTTCAAAGGGGTTCTTTATATTTTTGTCATATAATAATTAGTGGCCAAATTCATTGTCCTGTCGAGGGGGCCAAATCTACCGCCATTCAGAATTCCCGGATTTCAACCGTAACTCCCCACATCCTGTTTGAAGGTTTCTTTGGTTTCCCTTGAAAAGCTACCTCATACTGCTGAAATTACACCTGAACAAACCACTCAAAAACGTAAAATTTGTCAATATCAGGCATTCCAATTAATAACACCCGGTCGCCAAAACGCCAATGTTCGTGAACGGGTACACCCGCCTTGCGCAGTCGGCGCGTTCGCCACTCTACGTGCGCTTCTCCGGTTTCTGTTCGGCCTCCCACGTTTTGCTAATTACGGTCACATCATAGTCTTGTGCCAAATTTGACATGTGTAAAGCCTGTTATGGCGACTCGCTTGCAAAACAATATATAAATTCAATTCGATGTATTAGTTTTCTTCTTCCCACATTTTCCCTAATTAAGAAATCCAGAGACACACTGAGCTTTCATGCACCTCATCTCTTTGGTTTAGTAAGCTCTCAGATTGGCTACCGAGCCGTGGCCCTACCTAGATGTTCGCATTTTTACCCGGTGCGTTTGTCTTCTTCTATGTATGTGTTTTATGGCTCAACCAAGTTTTGTTAGGGGCCCGGAACACGTTTGAGACCCGGATTTTTTTTTACAGCTTTGTTGCTTCTCATACACCAATAGTATTTTTGAGGTTTCGGCGCGTTTTCGAAGACGTTTTTTCGAAGATGTTTTATTTAGTGCCCGGTATTTTTGTTCCTTGTTTACAATCAATTCCCTGCGTGCGGTCTCATGACCCTGACGTGCCTTGAGGGCCTCCGTTATGCTAGTATTTAGCGCTTCCGGATTGTTTATTTCGAGCTGCAGAGCATATTTGAAGGCTCTGCCGCTTTTTGCGAAACTCGGTACGCCTTGGATTATCGACATTAATTTTTGGGATTACCGACGGAATTCTTGGTAGCACAGGCTCAGAGTGACTTTCAGGGGTTCCGGCCCGACCGTTTGTGGCCATCGTCGTCATTTTCTTTATCATCAGCGCGACTCTCGAGCCCGAGCGTGGTTTTCAGGTGGCCAGATGAGAACTTTTGAGGTTCCAGCGTCCTTTTGGGAAGTCCGTGCGGGACTATTTTGACCCGATGTGATTTTTCTGGGCCCCGGTGCGATTATTTGTGTTCGAGTCTCACCTGTCGCTACTCTTCGCCCGCGGACAATCGACGTGAGAGATTGGCGACGCTACATGACTCAACGGTCGATGTGTCGTAAAACCAATATTCAACCAACCAACCTGCGATTATCGGGGGCCAAAACGGGACTTTTTGGGAGACTAGCGCATTTTTGTTCTGGAGCTCGACGCGATTCTTTGGGTCCCCACAACCTGTCAGGGACCAACTGCCCACAATGGCCCTTCCCCATTCGAAACGCCACTGTGCCATCAAATTCTGCAACATAAGCATCCAGGAATAGCTCATCTGTTTCATCACGCACACGTGATTTCAACTCCCAAGTTCTCCAGAAAGTTTGAGGAAAGTCAAACATCTGCTACACGGATGGACAAGGATGGACTATTAGGCAATAGGGACACAATGGAGTTAAGATCATAGTACTTTTCCTGCAATGCATACCTTCTTCCACAGGCTGAGTCGGAGAGTGATGCGCTCCTGAAGTTTGGTCAGGGTTGGAGTTGTAGATGGATGGAGCAGCACTGTGAAGGCCATAACATATGGTCCAAAGGACCTCTTTCTGTTTAGATTAAATTTTATTTTAATCTAAAATTAGTTAAAAATTAAATAACACTGTCAAAAATGGACTTCTATGGTGTCCCGAGTGAGCAATAGAATCGAGATGGGTTCTTGTGATATACGTTATAGAAGCAAGGTTATAATATAGCTTTCAGACAACAGAAGGAATGATATGGATTCACTCATAAGTGAACCAATACTACAACGTAATAACCATAACCAACATAATGTAATCTAGCATATCACATCTTCCCTTTGGAGAAAAAATAAAAAGTACAATCGAAAAATTGTAAGCAGTATATTTTCTGAAAATTTTCCCAAATATAAAAACCGAACCCAGTCTAACCTAAACTAACGTCAGCTGCTTTTGAAGTAAACATTTCCGTTTTTTGGAACTTTTTGGGAACAAAATTTCCACTTTAAAAACCTACACTAGTCTAACCTAACCAAACTGGCGTTATTGTGTTTTAAGGTGGTAACAAGACAAGTTTTTACACACACGTGCCTCCAAACAGCAAAGAAATGGGTTTGGTTTGGTTAAGTTAGGTTAGCTTAGGTTTTTTTAAGTTGGAGTGCTTTTCAGGTTTTCAAGAATGTTTTCCCTAAAAATACAACTTATTTGTAAATTTTCCATTTATGTTGTTTCTATATTTTGTTGACTTTTTCTTCAGAATACCATTCTTATGAAGGTGACTAAGATGATGGGACCACTCATTTTGTGTGCAAATGCGTACCTTTCATGCTGTGAGCAAAATTATGTGAAAAATGGCTTGGAGTTAGGTAATATTGCATGAAAAAGGATATGTAAAATCTAGCTAAACCTACCTTCTGATAAAAATAATAAAATCATGTAAGAATGCACGAAGGCGAAGAATGGGCAGGACCAGATTGATTGGGGAACACACTCTAATGGGTCCCATGTTAGGGCTTCAAATCATTGGCGGGGGCAAAGCCAACATTGATGTGACATTTGTCCCCTCGAAAGTATATATAGCACACCCCTGCCTGAGCGTCAACCTATGCCCGCAGGATGGTCGTGCGGATTCAGGGTTCAGGGATGGCCGGCTGATTCAGGGATATGTCCTCATGGAACCTGCGCCCCTCCGGGAAGACTCGAGTTTTCCCCTTCATATTTCTCAACCAGAAGCACCCTTTAGTGTGCTCAAGTACATGCCCGTCTCTGCTAAACGGATTTTCGTTCAGCCCCTTCAGGTATTTTTGCAGGGTGCACCTCCTAAAACTGGCGCCCCCAGACAAATACCCCTCCACACCCATGACAATTCCTGGAACCCACCCTGATTAGGATGTAGGGTGCACACGCAGTACACGTATGCTGTCAACTACAAACATTCCCAGCGTTATTTCGCAGGCGTGTATGGGGTCATGATTCCATGCCGAGTAGCGCACAAAGTTGGAAAAACGATGTTAGAAGTTAGACATTAAAAGCACAATTACAATATTTTGCAATATTTTTTTCGCCATTTCCATTTGCTCATCATGAACCCAACATTATTTTCACTACTTATTATCAAAATCTATCCATAACTTTTCATCTTACAATTCATTCCAGGGCCGAAATGCATGGGAGTGGGCGGCGCGCTCAATCTTTTGCCCATATGCTCCAGTCGGGACTGGCCGGAATAGGACGCGGACCGTGTGGCGAGTCGGCCGTCTAGTTATATATACGGAGTTCAATGCCTGATTCCATTGACATAGAGGTCAATGCTTGATGCTATCAATTCCTCCCGTAGTAAAGGAAAAAGCAATGACGTCATCAAGGCTTCCAGGAAAACTTGTATGCACCTTCTAATGTAATGGTATCTTTGGTGGGATTTGATGCGCGCTGTCAGACATTGGTACATGGCTGTGCATAGACTAGTACCTACCTATTGCTTTCTTGAGGAATGTCGATTGCAACAGTGTCCATGCAGCTTCTTTCGACCTTTTTCTTTCATGGCATCATAAGCTGGCAGACTGGCTGAGATGTGGCTCTCGTTAGTTCACTTTGAGGTACCTAGGTAGGTGCCTACCTAGGTAATATCTCATTGGGCATGTACCTAGGTAGGTACCTACCTAGGTAAATATCAAGCTGATAAAGGGTGATGGGTAGGCTGCTGGATATTATCCACAATCTCAATGATGAATGTGTTTGTTTTCATTGCACTGGATTGTATGAAGTTTGATGACTGGAAATTCAGAATGGAATGAATCCTGTTCAAGCTGCATGTGCATGTGGTGTTGCCCTTGGTGGTGTTTACAAATATCAGTATGACAATGCAATTGTTGTTTAGTGGTTTAACTGATCTTCCAAACAATCTGGTTGAAAGTGCATCAATCAGCATCAGCTAATCCCAATATTTTATGATGTAGTTAAGTTGTCCTTCCACAATTGATAGAAATCCAGCTATTTCAGATTTGTTTGCACAATTTTCAAGTTTACAGCAAAAGGTGGAGAGCCAGCCTACTATCTAATCCAAATCTGTTTCTTTTCAGTGCAAAATGTGTGAATTAAGTTTTATATGTTGCATGATGTTTTTTTGTCTTTTTTTCCTTTAGCTTTCTTATCAGCATAAAAACAGCATAGGTTATTGGGGGGCCCAAATCATCATTGAGGGGCCAAGATCAACATTGGTGGGGCCATGGCCCCCACAAAAGGATACATGCCAATGAATTGAATCTGAGAGAGCTTTTCAAGACGTCAGCCACACGCGATGGTTGACCCTCGCATGCCGCATACTTCGCTTGTATGTGGCAACCACAAGACCTTCAGCCGCCCTGCGCCGTCTCGTCAAGTTCATCGTCAACCACTATGCGCCGATGCGGTTTTTGATTAAGAGCCACTCTCACTGCACAGAAGGTTAAAAAACTCCATGAATCAGTCCGGCTGCTAAGAACGCTCGACGCAGAGGATCAAGTGATCGGCAGGCTAGTCATACAGCGCAACGGGTTTGGGGGTCACCCGGAGGAGCTTCTCTTGGCCATGGCAGCTGATGCAGACGCTGACATTCGTCAACGGGCGTCGGAGATGATTCTGGGATGTCGACGAAGAATCACGAGGGAGGGTGTCCGGCCATACGAGATTCCGAAACTGAATTTCGACACCACGATATACGTGGACTTGATTACTGGGACTCGGTGGCTATAACGGAACCACGCTTCTTCGAGACGTGCCGGATAGTGAGATTGAAGAGCTCGCGGCCTCGCCTATCCTGATAAAGCACTATCCTGTACATACGCAGGCCGTTGAGAGAGCTATTCCGGAGGTAAGCAAGGCGTCAAGCTCCGTTGTTGGCCAGACGGCTCGACACGGCTTCACCTGTGCCCGCCTGACCCACAGAGCGGCACAGCCAAACTTCGCCTCCAAAAGACATGAAACTGTAGGCAGTAGTGAAGGACTGTATACTAGTGACAGTGACTTCAGAGCCACTGGCTGATCTATAACTGGCTATTGTTGTCCCGTGGTAGAAACAAAAGGCATTTTGGTCATAAATCGAGTGAAACATATTTTATGACCCAGTTTCAAATATTTTGGCGGGGACAACCCCCCTTGCTCCCCTAGATCTGCCAGTGATCCGAACTAGATGTTGACTGGAATTTGCTTGTTTTATTATGCAATCACATCCATCATACTTTTGTTGACACATGAAAGTTCTTCCGTGTGCCAGGTTTTATTAAATTTGAATTGGCTAATTCGACAAACTTAACATTTACCGAATCCGTAGCATCTGATAGTCATAATATGTTTCCTTCATTTTTGGTTATATTGGTAAATGATGCCCACTGTCAATTTTCCCACATTTATGTACGAAATTTGCATCTATTGTATAATATAAGTGGGTGCAACCTTGTCCGAAGTTTCTCTTTTGCTCATCTTCGTTCATATGTTCATATGAATTTTACTGGCACCGCCGGAGCTTGCTGGCACTTGCCACTACCATTCCGGCATCAAAATGTGTTGGCAATAGTCTGTATAGCTATATGCATACTTTAGAACATAATTCTGGACGACAAAGTCGTTTGTGATGCAGAGCACTGAGGGTAGCGGCGCGACCGCATGGCCGCTAAGCCGTCAATAGCAGGCGATTTTCGCCTCTACGGCAGTCACGCCGCGCGCCGCGACGCAGCATCGTCGGTGCTGCCGGTGGGGGCGAGAATCGCGTGTGACGCGTGGCTGGCGGGCTGAATCCGACATGCTCTTCACAAATGGGCTGTGCGCCTAAGGTAAAACCGATTTAATTCGGGTTTTTGTACTTTTCCAATAACTTTAGACCCTTGCGCATGCTTGTATTGCTATCCAAATGTAATCCGCTTCCATCAACACACCATACCGCCCACCCGACTACTCCGTTGGGCGGCTCGGCACAATCGGCTTCGCGAAGAAAGGAGTGAAATACATGAATACAGCATGGAGACGCTTAGGCACACAATGGCAAACAGTAGATTTCCGGATGTGTATGGAGAAGCATGCAAAGTGACATCAATCGCATGAACTTAATTTGCATTTGTGACAACATTCCAGTTGACCAAGTTTGGTTCCATTAGGCTGTAATGAGCTTGACCTGACTTGACCTCGGCGACCTGACATGACTTTAAATTGTGTAGCATAACAATATGCGTCAAACGAGTCGCTAGTGTTGTCAAGAACACTTCCCTTTTGCCAATATACAGGAAGCGCATCAGTGCCGATTTTTGTGGTCTGGCTCTGCGATTTTTTTAACTTTAACGGCCCCTAACTCCATAAATTATCGACCGATTTTCACCTTTCTTGCCTTAAACAATGCGCCTGTCATTTCTAAGCAGGTACGCAAAAAGGCCTACATCGGCCGGTACAATATACAGTCATGTACGAAAAATCGGAGGAATTGGCGGATTTTGCCCTCCCCATCCAGGGCGTGTGTTAACCTGTCATGAACTTGATCTGATCTGACCTCGGTGACCCGACATGACTTCGAAACAATGTAGCAAAGCAATATACATCAAATAAGTCGCTAGTGTTGCCAAGAACACCTCCTTTTTGCCAATATACGGGGAGCGCATCGGCGCCGACATTTGTGGTCTGGCGTTGATAAAAAATTTTGACTCCAGCGACCCCTAACTCAAAAACATTTCGGTCGATATTCATTTTTCTTGCTTTAAAAAACGCGCGATCATTTATAAGCAGGTAAGAAGCAATGGGGTAAACCGGCTGGTACAATCTGGAGTTATCTACGAAAAATCGGAGGGGTGGGCGGATTTCGTCCCCATCCCCTCCAGGGCAAGTGTTAAGCTTTTATGATTTTCTGCGGTAAGCAATATTAATTAAGTCAATGCTAAATATGCTAACAGTCGAAGAACGACAGTGGGACTCCAGTATAAATGCATTTTGTTAATAGCTCGCACATTATCTCTTTTATAGTCTTTTCATAACATAATATAAGGTGTGAATACCCATACATATGTTGCATTACATCAACTCCTGAATTAGTTGCGTTGTTGTAAGGTCATGTCCAAGGGTGCATCACTTAAAAAATGAAGCTTAAGGTGTTTGTTTGTTTATTGGGTGGCTCTCGACGCAGTGTATGCACGATCACGGCAAATGGCGCCACCCACACTGTTTCGCCGGTGGGCCGCGAGATTGTGAAATGTCCCGAGTGGTGCGAGTGGAAGTGCTACGATGTGATATGTACAGCTTTTGCTTAGCTATAGATTGCAGGGAGTTTTTTTTCACATTCAAATGTGAGCATGCTGCTATTTAGGAAATTCAAATGTCGCGAAAGTGGAAGGGCCAGCTGCCATTGTTTCCCCTCCCCCACATGCACTTTGAAAGGTGGGTGGGCCATTGTCCCCTGCCCCCTGACCCTACGCCTGTGCCCGCCATTCAGCATCAAAGCATAGTCAGACTTCAAAATTCGCCATCGGCCTTCACCACCACCGCCCCTCTCGTGGAACACGAGACTTGCATTGCGAACGGTGTTTTGTACACGACTGCAAAGACAATGCCAGGGAAGTGACCGATGAACTACTTGCCCGGGAGCAGCAGGGTGGAATGAGCGCGCTGGAGCCTGTAAGTGCACACACAATGTACCGAGCACGCAAACTCGTCATCACCGGCGGCTGGCTGTCATGGCCACTGGGCCTCTGCACTGACGCCGCTCGGACCAGCCGCCAACAGGCGTCCCGCAGATCGACAGCCAGCTGCCGCTCATCAGTGTGCTGCGGCTCACTTGGCAGATTGTTGACAGACAGCTGATTCGATGCTGGTCCGGCGATGCTTCGTCGTAGCGCCAGTTCCATCAGCACTCGGCTAATGCAATACTTTACTTATAAATACGCCACCTGGGCTAAACTTGCTCCGACTCTTGGCCAAACTCGAGCAAAAGTATGGGTGCGGATAACAACGACCATCAGCTCGTGTGGATTTTCTCCGCTCAGACAAACGCGCAGCCGGCTAATCCCCCCCAAAAAAATGAGGCGGAAACTCGATCCTATTCCCCCAGATACAGCTCCGACCATCCCCAGATGTGCTTTCAGGGAGCTTCGCAGTGCGCTTTGCGCGCGCCGCAAACGCGCCAAAATGTCAAGGCAGGCTGCGCCTGGCGGCACCGATCATCAGTGGGCCGGACGGCGCGGGCCGCCGCCGCGCTAATGCATGGATAATGGCGCAATCTCGCCACTAATCCACCGACGTAATTGGATTGCTACAATCTGAGTCGACCGCCGTGAAATGCGGTTCGAACACGAAAGCTGATGACATTCTGTATCGAATAATGGGATGTAACGTCATTCAATTTGCTCCGAGGGCTGGGACTCGCGTTAGGCATGGGGTGGAGTGAAATTCGTTTTGATACGGTAAGCGGTGCGACTAGTGTTTTACAATTAGAGGCACTTACGTGCCGACAATGTTATGGCACCAGTAGCTAAGTATACCTACAAATACTCTGTTTTATATTTGCATTTCAAAATCCCGCTTCATAAGGGCGACACAAGCGCGGTTTAGCGTGGTTGAATATTTGGCAGACCTGTAACACGTATATCTGCATCAAACGTTTATTTTGACTTGTGTACGTTTATACACCAGACTCCGCCCTCCCTTGATCGAACGAAAAACAAGATTCATCAACCCTAGTGACATCATGGTACCGAAACTGTACTGGATATGTACATTTTATATGCATATACAATCACAGAAACACACACATACATACATGTTCATATATATATTAGCCCGAAAAATTTGTGAAGGCCAGTAGACTTTCGTAAGAGCCAATGAACTGGGACAAGTGGAACACATTATGTTATTACAACATAGACACTTCAATTGCTATCCAATTAAAGCCGTTCGGGATACATGTTCGAGTACAAGATTGCATAAGCATCCACTCAGAGGTACAACTGGAAGGCAGATCGCAGCAGACAGTTTCAGAAGTTCGATCAGTATGGCAACGCGATTCAAAACTGCCAACCTGCCGGTCAAAGCTGCCCACTACGGACCGCTCCGTCGCACTGTTCACAACGGTGGTGGGCACGCGACGCCACAAAACACCTACCTCACGTGACCAGCTCACGCCTGTACGGCACCGCCGCCGGCACCGCTTCCCAGCCCGGCGGCGGCCTATTATTGCCACATTATTGAGTAATGTGTTGTTATTTGAGGCGCGATCGCGACAAAGCGGACCGTCTCCCGACGGCGGGCGGCGCTCGACGGCGGGCGGGGCAGCGGCGCCGCGACGGCGACCGACCGCCCGCACACGATGCGCACCGCATCTCGTTATCGCACCGATAACCCTTCAATAGTCATCGGCGACGGGCGGCGACAATGCCCACGAGGAGCTGGGAGCAACAGCTGTAGACGCGGACGGTACCGTGGAGGACGGCTGACAAGAAAAGAAATGCTTAGGTTTACTAGGAGCCACAGGCTCATCTGGTGCAAGCCTGTCAGGAAGAAACACTATGGGAAGAAAATAAAAAGGTGAAGCAACTAGAGTTTCCTATCGATGTTATACCATGTGTTCTAGAGAAACTATCGACCCCATTGTGCCATCATGACCGAGCTTACCCACACCGAATACCCAAAGGAAGATACTGAACCCACGGGCATACACACCGGCCACTAGCATAATTCGCACTCTACAAGCATGCTGTAAAACACCTACTAGTACCAATCCCACCGCATTCACCCCAATTCCTATCCTACTTACTGCGTCACTTATGACTAAAAAAATAACTTTAATTGACCTACATAGATTGGCTACCTAGTTCAGCACGAAAGTTTATGGTGAAGCACAATTGCACAATTGGGTCGATAGTTCCATCGACCCAATTGTGCTCTTAACGTCACCTTTATCAACATTGCACTGCCGAAAAAGGTACTGAATTAACTGTGACGTGTATATGCGACCAGGATATATTCCTCTTTATGAGCGTGATATAAGACATATAATAGCATTAATCCCACCACATCCAGTACAAGGCAACTGCAATGTAGTATAGGGCCACTGGATACGCAATGTTTCCGTAGAATTTCCGTGCATATGAATCATCGGAATACTCCTTTGAACTAAAAAGCAACCTTGATCCTTGGGCGAGCACCCGATACTCCTGGATAGAAAGCCAGTTTGCTTCAGGACGCGGATGGCGAGTGCCAACTACGGCGTCAGGTCTATGGTTATCTGCTGTGGTGCGAGAACATCACCTCAATCCCCTATCTCTGAACACAGATTGGTGTATTTCAGGATAAATATTGTGATACAAGGTGGATACTTCAAAAACGAAAACGACAGACCTAGCTCTGAGTGACACACTTAGCCCTGTAAATGCTGTGTCACACCCGGAATCCCTGCTGAGAGCTGCCGGCGAGCGGACATGCCGCTGCCAACATCTTCATTTGGGTAAATGCGAAGAGCACTTCATGATACATACGGGGATACAATTTTAGGAGTTACATTATAATAGTACGTCTGGCCGAGTGTAGAAGGTGAAATCCTGGAACAAAAGCCTCACCGCAGTTTCGAAAGACAGGCACGGTCGGCCAGATTTTCTTTGGTATTTTGTATTTGTACTTTTTTCCTGGACTTAAAATTCGCTTGGGCTTCGCCTCTCTTGTATCTATGTACACGGGAGTAGACTCGCTCTGGTTTCGCCTTCGCTCACAATGGCACAGGTGGAGATATGTAGAACTGGCCGAACGAGGAATACATTTCAAGTGTTATTTCACCAACATCTTCGGAATTGTCCCGATAGCTCAGTGCAGGTGCAACACCTCTGTGGGCTGGCGCCAGCCCTCCGCTGTCCTGGCAATGCAAGTACCCGCGCTGGCATAACCACGCTGGCCGAGAAGCAGCGGTCCGGAGCCTCGACGGGGTGGCCGTGTCAGAGCACTGGTCGTGCTGGCCGAGAGGGTGCGGTGGCAACTGGCCAGGCGCGGCCGCCGACGCTTCGACGGGGTGGCCGTGTCAGAGCACTGGTCGCACATTAAGCTGCTTACGTTTCCCAGTTGTATTGGAATGTCCACCAAGGGTGATGGGTCTTCTAAGTCTCCACAACAGTATCTGCTTAGCACATCACTGCTCCATTTATCTACCCCAGGAAGCATTCGGCTTAAGATTTTAGAAATGGGTGAATTAGATTACTATTCATAATCTAAGTAGGTAGGATGGTATGCGCCAAAGTCAAAAACTTAATTCTGTTAGCCAAAAATAATTTGGCTGACTGCGTCCCCCTTCCTCCATCTCAAATGACACTATAGGTAATGTTATGATTTATCTTGCTAATATCGTCTTAGTGTACCTCAGTGCAGCGTAGTGTACCTTGGCGTTTCGCATATTTTATATGATTTCACACCATTTAGCATAGACGGGCATCAGACTTCAGGCATGTCCTGATTGCACATCGCCATGTCCATGTTGGCTGCGAGGGCGAATGCAAATGTCGAAACTGCTTCATACACTAATTTCGCCTGTTAATGAAGTTTTATCTCTGTTGCCCATTTTTTCATAAATGAAGAAACCAATGAGACCCCACATCCACTATAGGTAATTCTCTGAGCCACACTAGAAGTCGAAAGCAACACAAAGTGTCATGAATTGCTCTATTTATTTCACGATGCATGCCCTCCACGTACAGTGGCTATTATAGACAGTCTGGGTGTAACAGATATTTACAAAGAAGGGATAGATTGGGGTCAATAGTCCGAGCAGACGTGCAGCAAACATTCATATATTAACGTAATACAATATACATATCACTATCTGCACTGCACACGCCGTATTTGTTACACGAACTATAAACGGGTAATTTATGTAAGTAATAGGAAAGCGATAGCCTAAAGGTGAGTTCATAGTGCACACAGCTCCATTGTTTTGTCGGTTGTGAGACTAGTGCTGTTCGTGGAGGTAAGCCAGTGAATGTTTCTTGAAGTTTGACAGCCTCGATGTTTTTGTTCCAGTGGGAAGTTTGTTATAGTGGAAGACAGACAAGTAGAGAAATCGCCTGCGACCCGCACCTCTGCTCATGACTGGCAGGTGCAAGTGGTCGTCTGCACGTGTATGACGGTTTCGCAGGATGGAGTTTGCAGTGATTTGACCGGCAATGTACGTTGTCTCATACGTCAGAATGATCTTGTGGAGCAAAGCAAGGCCGTGAAAAAGATGCGGATCAGCTGCGGTGGGGAGACCCAGCTCGCTTCGGGTATCAGAAATGCAATTGCATTTCCGTAAACCCGACACGATTATAGTGGTGAAGCTACTGATCTTGTGTAATCTGTGGATGTTTGTTGCCGATCTATTCCCGTAAAGAGATATTCAGTAGCGGATGTTAGATATCACTAGGATGTTGACTATAGTCAAGATAATGGTGGGCAGATGGTGGTGCAGATGGCTCAGGACTAGAAGTCCAGTGTACTTGCGGACCAAGGCAGTAACATGGGAATCCCACGACATATGGCGATCAAATGTCACCCCACGTTCCTACACAAATAATAATGCATTTCCTCTCAAAGTTTCTACTGATTATTATCCAGGAAGTAGTCGTTGAGTTGGTTCAGACATGTCTCCATCTGACTTAGCAGATTGTGGAAATCATATTTGCGAACGGAGATGAGGATCTGGGTGTCGTCCGTAAACTGAGTGACGTTTGCATTCGGGACAAAATTCAGGTCCTTTAAAAAGATGCAGTAGAAGATTGGACATAGTGATGAGCCCTGAAAAACATCTATGTTGTTTGGCAGAAAGGGGGAGAGATGCCCGTTTCCACGTTGATCTGAGATGCTGCTCACTAAACCAGAACTCCACAGAATCGATACTGACTGGTAGTCAGTCTGATATCTATGATATCTAGCAGTTCTCCGATATGTCCAAGCCTTTGGACAAATTTGGCTAGCTGTTCGAGAGATATTGGTGATACTTTATACCGCCTGGGAGCTGGTAGAGACGCACGACAGCCGGCAACTCGGAAGTGTGTTCAGGCATGCTTGCCTGGCGTTTGCCCTCTGCTGATGCTTTAGGTCCGACACTTACTAAGTACTGATTTAGCTGCTCAGGTGGGACCTAAGATTGAACTCTGTGAGAGCCTTTTTGATGTTGATGATGGGCTTGATAGCACGCCACGCAACTGATGGGCCTTTCTGGGCTATCTTTTCGCTGATCTCGCCCCTGCAATTAGTTCTAATGGCTAAGCAAGCTTGTCTGCTAAGTACCTTGCATGCGTGCTTACCCTACAAGTGTAAACTTGTATAACGCCGATGCATGAACTGGTTGGTAGCTTCGCTAACATGTAGTGTTTTTGGGTTCCAAATTTCGATATTTCTGAGTGGCAGGTGCTCGTTGAGACTAGATGTCAGGAACCTCAGCAGGGTGTCCCATTTTTCAGCTACTGAGATGCGACCAGTGACATGGCCCCAGTCAATCTCACCAAGATCAACTGTCAGTTCCGTTTTCGTTGTGTTTTGTAAACACTCAAAGTGGCTTAATACATAACTTAACGGGGATGTGTGGTGGGATGGCTGTATGCTAACAGGAACAGGGTCTGAATGGAGCCTTTTCCATCAACCCTGGATCCACCATCCAATCGAAAGTTACATTTCAACAGCATTATTTTACATGAAAGCTTAGCGTGGCGCTCATGCACGGACGCGGTCCAGGTAGCAGCGACTATCCCTGCTCTGACAGCCGAGCCTCATTGGCTATAATAATCACTACATGAAATTCGAACAAATTTCCGTCACTGGGCGGATCTCAAGCCCGGTGCGCTACCTCGCCGCTACTTTGGACTTGCCCGTCGACCCACATAAATTTCAGGGAAAAAAAGAAGGAAACGTGTCAGCGGCAGACTACACTTATTCCTGTCAACGTTTTAATTTTAAGATAGCCCAATTCTTCGGCCAGTCCAAAATTGGGACCAGAAGCAATATGTCCAGGAGTTACCCGAGTGGCTAATTAGCAGGAGTGCATGCTGGTTAAGGAACAGACAATGACAGCTACTACCAGAGGAGCATGAAGAATCTCAAAGTTTCAATGTATTGCATGTAGGGGTCCGTCACCGCGGGCACCGTGCTATTCTGCTAGAGGCGAGAACCGGCAAGTCGGGCCCGATATTGAGGGCTGAGACGCCTACCAGCTACTTCCGGTACTGCGGTCACAACAGGTGATCATCATTGTGCGACACTGCGCGACACCGCGCGACGTTGCGTGACGCTGTGTGGTATTGTACGACACTGCACTCAGTGTCGTACAATACCACACAGCGTCCTTTCGCAACTGTGTGCGCTATTGTGCGCCACTGTGTTCCACTGTGCTACACTGCGTGTCATTGTGCGGCATTGTGCGTTATTGTGGGCCATGCGACATTGTGCGACACTATGTCGATATCGAGCGCCGCCACGGCCGGAGAGGTTGTTCAATATTGTCGGACACGTCGGACGGAAGCGGCGTCATTATGACCGACCGGCGGCAGCGCGATGTTTGACCAGCCGTGTAATCTCGCGCGCTCTCCAGTTACAAATGGCCGGCACCCTGTTGGCACTGTGGCCACCTTATTGGCGTCTGATTGACTGACGGCTATTTGTCCCGCCGGATATTGCCCTTCCTCCCAGCCCTCCCCCACCTGGCGGCTGCCGCCCCCAGGCGGTAGCCACACGTCCGAGGGGTGCTGATTGAGAAGCGGCCGTGACGCCGCGTTCTGCTCACCGCGACACGAGGGTCGGTCAACACTGGACCAGGGTCGGCCGGCTGATCGCTACCTTGGTCACCTGTGGTGTTCAGGAGCACGTGCGCTTGTCAAATGGCACGATCTTTCAAAATGAAGATTGTAGATGCAGCATGTACCTTGCAGGTCGCCTGAAATGGTGTCACTAGAATCATCCCACTTGGTGAGATTCCATTTGACTAAATTTTAATCGATAAAGGGCTAAGGAAATACAAGGGTTAGATAAGGTCCTGAATGATGCTCTTCTATTTAGGGAATCATATTGGGGTAATCAATTCATGTTAGATAAGTTCATGTACATCGTTGTTAAACACCAATAAGCTTACAGTCAAAACGTGATGGATCAATGAGGCGGGCTGTCTGGCGATTAATTGTAGTTGGAGGGTCCCTCATTGGATGTATTTAAAAATAGGGTGGATGGATTTTTTTTTCTTCAAGAATCTGGGTATTGCATTATCAGTGGTGCAGTAACGAATATGAAGTTCGGTGAATGGGATGATATCAATGGCATTTGGCATATATTATGCTTATAAATAGGGAATCATGCTATGGACATGGCAGTACATGGCAGTAGAATATGTACCTGCCTTGGAGAATGTTGTGCTGATGAAACTGACCATGGGGACACAACGGGGTAGATAACTTCCTGAGCATTCAGGAAACAGCATTGAGTAGGATGGCTCCAGTCTCATTTTTCAGATAATATTTTCGCTTTCGAGGTTTGGCACGTGCGCTGGAGGGCCTATGAAAATTACGCGCACTGGAGGGGGTGGGGGCAGATTCAGCCCTCCCCAATATCTCGTCTCCTATTAAAGCTGGAGTAACGAAATTTGCAGGGCGGATGAGTACGATCGTGAGCTCAATTGGGTGCAAACTTTATGACCTTAGGTCAATATCTCCAAGGTCAAATAAGGTCACATGTCAAAATATTCTTGTTTTGAGTGGCATGGCTTGTCATTGTTATGGATGGCTGTGATTGTGTATAAATGCTCCAAAATGGGGATCAATGATGCTTTGCCCATTGATTAATGCCCATTTTGGAGCACTTACACACAATCATATTATGTTTTGCATCATTATTAATGTCCACTGATAATCAATGATCAATGGGCAGTACTAATGATGCACTACAGATGCTAGACCCTACATTTGACCCCAGACCACTTATATTGCAGCACTATCGGGTTAGTTGCCTGTTCCAGTTACCGGAATCGGGCCACATGCCCTGCTGCGCCGTCGGTCGACTTGGCGCAATCGGCTTCGCGAAGAAAGGATTGGAGTACATGAATATAGTATGGAATCGCTTACGTACACAATGAAAAGCAGTAGTTGTCATGATGTGTAGGCAGTAACATCCAAAGAGACATCAATTGCATGACAGTCATTCGCATTAATGAAAACATTCCAAGTTTGGTTCAATTAACCAGTCATGAACTTGATCTGACTTCAACTCGGTGAACTTAACATGACTTAACATGACCTTGAACTTAAGATGACCTTGAAACTGTATAGCATAACAATATACACCAAACAAGTTGCTAGCGTTGCCAAGAACACTTCCCTTTGTCAATATACGGGAAGATCAGCGTCGATTTTTGTGGTCCGGCGCTACGAAATATTTTAAATTTAACGGCCCCTAACTTGAAAACTGTTCGGCGGATTTCCTTTTTTTTTTGCTGATGACGCGCCGGACATTTCTAAGCAGGTACGAAAAATGGCGTATATCGACTAATACAATCTGGAGTTATGCATGAAAAACCTGCGGGGTGGGCAAATTTAGCATCCAGTCTCACGGGCGCGCTAGTTAACCCAAATCGCTCCCTGTGGCTCCAATTAAGGAATGCAACTTTATGACTTGATGGCTTTGTGGCAATGGTGAACCTAGTTGTGAGCATAATATCCAACACGTATACTTTATGGATAATGTGCTGAAGTAGGATGTTCTAGGGCACGGAACTTGCCCAGTTAGGCAGTATATTCCAACTATGTGGCCTGCAATAGTTACAGGTAGATAACTACGTAACGGTACCAGACAACCAATCTTATTTGATTCGTGGCACTTGAAAATGTAGCACTCCAAATAATTCACATTTGACGCCGTACTAAGCCAATATGACATTAATTGCATTCCTGCCCACTTCACACAGAAATATCACGAATTGAACAGCCCACGCCAGGCTGCCATTCTGCGAGATAATGCCAATCGACCGCATCTCCCACGCCATTTCTATAACACCCGTCACGGCAGCAAGTCGACCAACAGCAAGTGGGGTGGCCGCGGTAACTCGGTATAGGGTTGAACTCTTGATCGCAAGATCGTGGGTTCGAATCTCACAACCGACGGAATTTTCCGGGTCCACACGCGACCAATCGGCGTGAGAGGCTGGCGACGCTATGTAACCTAGCGGTTGAATGCGTCGTAAAATAACCCAAGGTTCCTCTTCTTAACAGCAAGTGATGTTATCGCTACGACGGGCTGTTCAGTAGCAGCTTTTGGCAGCGGCGGGGCAGCGTTAGATTCAGGTGGCTCATCTACATCTAAGCTGTCTAATTATCTAAGCTGTTCTTAAAGATGTTCAATGTCCTGCTACTGACAATGGCTTCTGCAACTGGTTCCAGTATTCTATTACCCTGTTGATCAAGAAAGACTGTCTTAACCTTGTCCTGCTGTGGTTAACTTTAATTTTCAATTGATGACCTATAATTGCATCATTTCTCTTAAAAAATCAAATATTTCCCATTCAAACTATTCCCTTCTCCAGACCATGGAGAAATTTAAAGACCTCCATGAGATCTCCTCTCAGCCTTCTATATCTAAGTGAAAACATATTCAATTTATTCAATCTTTCCCCGTATGACAGGTTGCTTATGCCATTAATCATTTTTGTACGCTTCTTTTCTACTCTCTCTCTTTTCTCTCTCTCTCTCTCTCTCTCTCTCTCTCTCTCTCTCTCTCTCTCTCTCTCTCTCTCTCTTTAAAAGCCAACAATCTTTAGCTATTAATAACTAGGAGACCAAGCCTGAATGTAGTATTCCAATTGTGGCCTGATATATGCACAGTAAAGCTTCCTGGTGGCTTCCTCACTTCTGCATGATACATCCCTATTTATTGCCCTAAGCATTCTCAGTGCCTTCTTCCTGGCTTCCTTCGTCTCTTGGTGTCCTTCCTCTGCTGGATCACCGATAGTACTTGGCCACCCATCAAGTATGAAACCTTCATATGATGCCTACCTACATGCATGATTTTTGACTTATCGAAATCAAATTTAATTTGCCATTCTTCGGACCACTTCACAAGTTCGTCTAAGTCCTTCTGCGGCGAGATATGCTCATTGTGACCTGTTATTGTCCATAAGACCTTCAAATCATCTGCACATTTTAAAACCTTACTGCTTAGGCCACTTTCAATGTTATTTATAAATATAACAAACAGTAGTGGCCCCAGTACTGACCCCTGGGAGACTCCACTAAGAACATTTTTCCATGATGGCCTTGTACCATTTAGCATCACCCCTTGTTGTATATCTGAAAGCCACAACTCTATCCATTTTAAGATGCTACTTGCAATACCATGAACCTGAAGCTGCATCATTAACCGTTTATGGGGTACCTTATCAAAGGCTTTAATAAAGTCAATATATGCTACATGAACCTGATTTCCCCGATCAAATTGTTCTGCAGCGAAGATAAAAAAGTTCAAGAGATTTGTGAGACACGATAAACCCATGTTGAGTATCTTGAATCAATCTGTTTCTTTCGAGATAACTAACTATTCTATCCTTGATAATTGATTCGAGTACCTTTCAGACCAGAGATGTGAGACTTACTGGCCTATAGTTTTCAACTTTGCCTCTTTCTCCTTTCTTGAAAATAGGAACTACATTTGCCATTTTCCAATCTGTTGGAATTTCATTTTGTGAAACTGATCTACAAAATATCATACTAAGTGGAAATGTCAGTTCCTTTTCAGCTTTCCGCAAAACCCTAGCATAAATTTCATCAGGTCCTGCTGCCTTGTTTGGCTTTATTTTCCTGATATGATTGAAAACAACATCACTATCAATGAAATTAACATCGTTTATCCAATTACAATTCACTGAACTATAGAGAAGGTGGGCAGCTTAGTCATATCTTCCAATGTAAACACTGAGTTAAACTGTTGTCTGAGCTCCTCAACCATCCCACTATCCTCACCCAATATAGTCCCATTTACTTCCAGTGGACCAATTGTGCTAGAAACTTTACTCAGCTTGGAGAAACTAAAGAACTTTTTGCTGTCCCCATTACAGTTCCTAGCCAAATCCAATTATTTTGCTTGCTTTGCTTCTCTGGTTTTTTATTCATAGTGTCTCTTGCTTTTCGATATGACCTTATATTTACGATATTTGAAGCTTCCTTAAACACTAAATACAGCTTTTTAGCCTTAATTGCCTTTATGAAGTCTGGTGTAAGCCATGCTGGCTTTCTTACCCTTCTCTTGCGCCTTTGCTTTTGAGGGACATGTCCAATCTGAATTTCCTTCAAGTAAGATTTGAACTTTTCCCACATTCCACAGGCATTTAAGTTGGAGAATCCTTCTTCCCATCTTATGGCACTTAAGTTAAAGACACTGTCATGCAGTCAAAGTCTGCTCTGTTGAAATTATGAGCCTTTAACAAATTATCCTTAATAGTTCCCACTACATGTGTCTTGAATCTAACTATGTTATGGTCACTTGAGTGGCAATGCGCGGTGTCAGAAAAGCATTGGTATTCAATTTGAAGCACCTTCCCGCAACAGACAACCAGTCTATTGAATGTTTAACTGAAGCGTTTATGGAACTTCTTTCCAACAGACGGTTTGCAGCGGTGCCCTCCAATATCGTTTGGCAACCGGGGACGTCACATGGGCTGGACAATTGCTCAGTCCCGTAGTCGCTCCAGCTAAACTTACCTGCTTTCCACTGAGCATTTCGGATCTTAAATACCATCAGAATTGAACAAAATCGGGTGTATTTGAAAGCTTGAGTAACTTTGTCCACGAATATGAGCCTTATTTTCTCCTAAAACTCGGACCCTTTGCTTGGACAAACGCTGACTATTCATGTCGAGCGCCGCATGAGTCGCGAGGCGCCACGGGTAGTAGCAGTATGATGAGACAGGCAAACTGAAGAGCACGGCCGGGAAGGAGGGGTAGGGGCAAGTAAGAGATAACCGTTGCAACATAATTCCTCCCCACTAGGTGCAGCGTCGTAAACAAGGGTGGGGGCATTAGGGGCATATGCCTTCCATGGGAAGGGGGAAGCTCTCTAGCCATGAAATTTCGCCAGCATTACATTTAGGCTACTAGTGGAAGTACCGAAGCCGATTGGAATATCACGCCCTTATCACCTATGTGCAGATACGGAAGCTACAGCCGGTTTTCAGGATTGTTTTCCATTTTTCACTTATATGTGTCTAGACCAAGGGTGTTCTTTGATATATTTTTTTAGGGGCAAGCGCCCCCTCAATGCTTCCTCTATCTCCTAATAATTTAGACTTTTAATTAACATGGGGTACCATGGAGCATGTGACCAACCGATTGATACATGCCGCCCATTCTAGGTTATGAACTTAAAATATATAAATATCTCAATGAAATATGAATATATGTTTTTATTACCGGACAATTTATATACAAAAAGTTCCCGGTAATTTCGAAAGTATTTGAACAGGCGGGAGGGGGTTAAAATCCACCGACTTCGGAACGATGGTGATTGGTTTGGCATCTTGCAGCGCCAAATTAAGTTGTTCCAACTCATCTCAGCATAAGATAATAATGGGTACTTATGAAATATCCTGGTCGAAATCCGGCGACTATTTGCATGAGCGTTGTTTGAGCCACCTCGAAATCCGTTTTCCCCCGGATGCAAATCCTAGACACGCCACTGTCCACGCTACTCTATCTGGTATGTGTGAACTTGGAGTCTTAATCACTGAATGAGTAATTAGACCTCCAATGTAAAATCCAGCCCGTGAAATATAGGTGTATCTGTTGATGGGGAAGGGAAGGTGGTGTGAACAGTAGGATCAGTTCCTCCCACAACCTCAAAACACTGCAGCTTAAAGTTGTTGATTCCTTGGTTTTTCAAGCGAACATTTCGAGACATCTGAATATAAAGCTTGAATTTTCCTCTACACCAGCCTTGAAGGCCTGTCGATAGCACTGACCATGAGTGTATCCCATAGTAAGGTCACAGGGTGACCAACTCCCTCCCTGAAGTGATGAAGCTTCAATTGGAATTGTCCTGAAATTTAATACTCAGTGTACTGAAGCTTATAATATTCGTATGAATGTACACAGACATGTTTCAGCCCCTTTTTCCACACCATTTTTGAATAAGGGAAAACCACATATGATTAATGCTGTTTTCGAACATCACTACCAGGTATTTGTACCAAATGTTGAAATTATTTGCCATGGGAAAAAAAATACACCTTACTTGTCAGAGAAAGCGGTGGCTTAGTGCTTTATTCACCTTTTTAGGCAATACATGGTCACAAATCCTTTTCTTAATAACATCCTTTGCACTGCAGTTGGTCCAATTTTTATTCCAAGTGCACTCAGTGTGCCTCTTCCTTTAGGTGTCGTGTGTCTTTGTGAAGCAGCTGATGCACACAGTGCACCTCAAGTTACTAAGATTAGGATCTAGGATGTGACCATGTAGAAAGAATGCTCCAATGCACATGCACTCTCATAAGAAAATGGCATTAATGCGTGGTAATTCACATGCAAATTGATTTCACAAAAGCATCATAGTTTGAAATGAGGACATTTCCATCAAAATGCACTTCAATGCTGCCCCTGTAAATTTCGACATGCACATAATGATACACAGATATAATTGTAAAATGAATTATGACAACATGCATCTCAGGTACTTCACACTTAATCTGCAAAATACCGTACCTTCTTATTACTTAACAGAGGGCTAGAGAGCAGATAATCAGGCACATGTCATGCAAAATATACTTACCCTTTAGTGCCATCTAATGGTTTCCATATGCTGGGCAATGGGTATTGAACTATGGTTATATCTATCATAACATGTATGTCATCTGGTATTCACGGCACATTCAAGATTATAATATTGGAAGACATAGGTAACGAAGTTTTTTTTTCTACAAAGGAATGTTAGGATATGTTAGGCTAAGTTATGCTGCATTTTTGTCTACATTACATTTTATGTTCTGCTACCTAAACAAGTCTTTTTTGTTATGTTGCATACAACCTGAAAAGCAAGCATTTGCACAGAAAATGAGTGATTCCATCATCTTAGTCACCTTCATAAACATTGCATTAAAATGATAAATTCCAAGGATTCATAAAACGAATTAAAGCATACATTTACCGGTAAGCCTAGGTTCATATTTGGCAAATCCAGCTATGGTTTAAATTTCAGTTCGTGAAACTTTAAGCGTTATGAACGATAACAGGTTGAAGGTTGTTGAATCCCATAAACTGAAGAAATTCTGCGCCAAACTTAAGAGCATGTTCAATATCCTATCAACCCAAACAATATTCCTCAGCCTCATATTTGAATTTCCCACGCCAACAATCAGAAACACCGTATGCCAAACCGCAACAAGACTCTCATGTCCTCACTGCGCTACATTTGAATCTAAGCCATGTTTTAAAACGCATTTGGAATGGTTACGTGACGTCACCATATATACCAAGATACTGATAGATTATACTATAAATATAGCATATTTCTGCTTACGTCAGTTGGGCTGGAAACAGAAAACCTACTAGATTCCGTTGTACCCTTTAGTCTTAGTACCCAATTTTGCAGTTCGTTCGTTCTAAGTTCGTTGTCACATATGTGGTGGCCCAACTCGGCTGTCTCGACGGTCTGGGCCGTGACGAGTTGCTCTGCACACGGCGCAGTCTGTACGCTTGTCCCGAGAGGAATTGTTCGCCGTATCGTCAGCCCGGTGCAGCTGGTCGTCACTGGGGTCGGGTGACTTCTGGACACGGGCAGATCATGTGATCGGCTCGTGTCCGACTGCGACACGCGTACACGACCGACGTGCCCTCCACCGAGGGGTCGCTGCCGAAGCCTTCCTGTGGCGCGCCAATGAAACGGATAGCCACGATCAGAACATGTCGACACGCTGAGGTGTCCCACTCCACCCCCATCCTCGGAGATCGCTGGCGTCCCACGGGGTCGTGTTGCGGCTGACAAGGCAGCTCTCGTCCGTCAGCAAGACTATCGTGTGTCACGAGATCGGCAGGGCGGCTGCTCCGCCACTGTCCCGCACAGCACTCTGAGATAGTCGCCCGAGCCGTGGGATGCGGTCAGCATGTGGTGCTGCGTTACGGTGGAGCAAGGCGGCACATCCTAAGGAGGCTGATACGAGACACGAACTCGCGCGATATCCAACCACAATCGGGACGTTCTCAACTGCTCGAGAAGTTGGCTCACAGTGTGGGAGGAAAAAGTATAATTACAGTCAACTGTCACGAAGTTGGGGGGGGGGGGAATGACATGATGTATGGGTGAAATATATAGACGGCTCGGTTAGCCACTGTGCCATTACAGCCCAATCTATGCGACATATTTACAGTTTGGTGCGAAATGGAAAGGTTAAAGCTGCCGGGCATAATGACAGCGCTAACATACAAAGATGCTTCTTACACTGTCCGTTTTTTTCTTCGCTAAAGTGATGTAGCGCCTAGCCCGCCTGCCACAAACCATTCTACACCTGTGGTTGTGTCGCAGGTACCGAGACGTAGTTGGATGTAATTATAAATTGTGGATCGCGAAGACGCAAAGACGTGCTCGCTGGATCGTAGGCGCGTGTGGCATGAGTGTAAGGTAAAAAGCTCTGGATTCGAGGGAGTTGATCACGGAAATGTAGCATGTGGATGTGGGTGTGGATGTGGATGTTGACAGAAATGCAGATCAATGCATGATATGGGATTGGGGAGCTGTAAAAGCCACGGGTGAGCTAGACCTGAGCGACACAGAGCAGTGGATTGTGGAGAGAGTTCTTGAGAAAGTGAGCAAAAGAGTGATATGGCTGTGTGTAGATGAAAGTGATAAGGAACGTATGATACAGATGAAAAGGGACGAGAGAGAGAGAGAGAGAGAGAGAAAAGAGAGAAAAAGAGACGGTGAGAGGAGGTATATAATTTGTTTCTTTTGTTTATATTAACATAGGCACTTCGGCCTCATCGGGCCATTTCCTGTTATGGAAAGAAAGAAGGAAAAATATAGTATGTAAAAGTCAGTTGATAAGTCCTGGAGTAAGTTCGATTGTCAGAGAAAAATGAAAAGTAGCTTAATGAGAAATAGATCATATCCCCCAATATGATGGGCAGATAAAATATTTTTTGTTTGTTTATGACAACAATCCGCCAGTATTTGTTGAGGGCCGTGGTTCTTCTCACAATGAAAGATAATGTGTGGAATTGTAGGATAGGTGTTGCATGATGGACATGAAGGTCGAGGCGAAGCTATGTAGGTATATCGATGGGTACGAAAAGTAGGGCCGATCCGTAAACATGATAGAACTTGTTCTTCGGGTTGTTTTACATATGATGTGGTATCCACAAGGTATCGACGACAGGTTTGATGACACGTAATTGTGCATGGTTTGTGTTTTGTGTCCAGTTACGAGTCCTAAAATGTTGAATGCTCTCTTGTGTTGGTGATTTAAATGCCTAGATGCCTTCAAAATGTGATGTAATTTCAGTTATATTTTGGACGTGTAATGATTAATTTGCTAATTTGTCGGATTCTTCTTTTCCTGGGATGCCGCAGTGGCTGGGAACCCACAAGAAACGAACCTTCACCCCATCAGATAGTGTTTGATGTGTGTCATAAATAGAAAAACTCAATGGTGCGACAAAGGAAGTGAAGAAAGTTATTGAAGAACAGATTTGAAGTTCGAACCAACGACAAAGTTGCGCATGGGGTGACACAAGAAACGATCAGGAATATAACGGGGAACAATACGGATGTCATGCAATTCAGCTATGAAAATTGAGGTTCCGTCCGGTAAACGACGCAGCTTTAGGAATATTTCCGAAAAACGACGTTTACTATGATGTTGGCTTCTTTGGATGCGTCAGTTAAAACAAAGGCACCATGGCGATATAGAGAACGAAACTGGTGGACTCTTTGTTTTGTTTTGCAGTTTCGCAGAAAATATTTTGATCCGAGAAGCTATAGTGAGACCAGTTCTATTTTTCGGCTGATCCTAAATAATCAGGTTGTTATTTTGGGAGAACTTGCAATGATGTGTGTATTGGGTGGTTTTGATAAGTTTCCATAACATATAATTTTGGAGGCGTTCTAAGTATTTGTTGCATTATATGGAAAGCTGATGAAGGAATTTCCGATCCGGCTTGTAAAGAAATGATGGGTGAAGATCGCATTGCATTGCGCATTGCACCGATTGCGATACGGAAAAACTTATTTGGAATGGTGTCTAACATTTTTAAGCACTGTGCTGGCACCAGTATAAACTACTGAGCCATATTCAACAGTGGGGAACTCTAAGGATTTATATAGTTATAAGAGGGGGTCGCGTCGATCGGCTCAAAATGTGTTGGATGTATTACAGCGGAATATATTTAGTCGGCGAAACATTTGTTTTGGCTGTGTTTGATGTGTTGAAAACTTGTGGTCAAAAATGGTTCCAATAAATTTAAAAGCATTCGCAAAAGGTATATCATTGCTTCCGAGGTGAAGCAGTGTTTCTGGATTTGGGCGCGAAAGTCATTTGATATCATTGTTGCAGGGTTTGTTGCGGAAAATTGAAACCATTCTTCAGGGATCATTTATATATTCTGTCCAGGGTGTTTTGTGGGTGGTACAATAAATGGCCGAAATGTTTTGTTTCCTCCTGAGCACCAAATTGCACTGTCATCGGCAAACAGAGAGCATGATACATTAATAGACATGTTGGTGAAAAGATTGTTAATGATGAGGTTAAATATAACTGATGAAATATAGCTTCCCTGTGGTACACGGTTCTAAAAAAAATGTGGATCGGAGATGGCTGACATGGAATTTACATGGAATTTGCACCTGACGTGGAATTTACGAGAACCAGACAAAACAAACATATGAAATAATGTGCTAAGTGTCCGTTTATACAGAGGTGCTGAATTTTGAAGAGTAGTGCGGGTTTCAAAACCATATCGTAAGCTTTCCTTATGTCTAAAAATACTGCGACGGTTTGCTCATATTTTTTGTAGCCTACGTGGATGTCTGTCTCTAACCAAATAAGATGATCTGTTGTCCTGCGTCCTCGCCGAACACCCCATTGAAAGGAAGATATAAGATAATATATTTCCATGTGTCAGGTCAGTTTAAAAAAAAACTGAGTTCAAAATGTTTTCCTCAGCATCTGATGAGTGCAATGATTCGAAAATTATTGGGGTCTTTGCCGGGTTTTGGAATAGGAATGATGTAGCTTTGTTCCTGCTTCAGGAAGCACGTGATTTCAACATAATGAAATGGTATAAGTTCTGTCTGTGTGGATGTGGAATTGGTTTTGATGCGAGAGGCGGAGAGAACAGTGGTGGCCGCCTGGGGGTAAGTTTTGGTGGACGGGGAGGTAGCCTCGACGGTTCGCCGGGCCTAGGGGTAAGAGGCTCCGATCGTGACCTTGACTGCGAAAACCTTTTTTTCCGTCGCCAGATTTGACAGAAATTGGAAGTGATGAGGTGATCGAATGTGTTACAGTTGAGGCAGTGGGCTGGCTTGGAGCAGGTGGAATCAGGATGTGGTGAATCGCCGCACTCGGTGAAGCGGGTTAATTGGCGGCATGTTTCGCTGCCATGGCCAAAGCGCTGGAATTTGAATGAACGGAGAGGACTGGGAATAAAGACACGGACTTGTTGTCTAAGGTAGTCGACGAGGAGGGTCTTGGGAAGAGCGGCAGAGTTGAAAGTAAGTACTACGAGACTCGTGCCACATTTCTGACCGTCTTTGTAGCATGTAATACGGCGGACGTGGGCCACCCCTCCTGCCTGAGCCCCGTCTGAATATCTTCCTCAGACAGGAAGTGGAGCTCCTGCGTGAAGATGGTGCCCTTGGTAGTATTATGATTAGAAAGGGGAGCGATGGTGGGCGCTTTTCCACAAAATATTGTGGTGCGGGAGGGCTTTTGCAGGGGCTTCAATGTCGGCATTGACTAAGGAGCATATTGCGAAGAGTTGCTCAGTTGGCCAGAAAACATCGATACGACGGAAGAAAACTGTTTCTCGACAGGCTTCAGGACTACGTACGGGTCAGCACTGTCGAGGTAGGATTTGATGAGTTGGATGGGCTCAGGTTGGGAGGGTGTGGTCCGGTGCGGGCCATCAACGGTTGTATTGAAAGATGGAGCATCATTTGCAAAGTCCGGAGTAAAGAATATAGAGCGAGAGGAGAGTGAAAAAAGTGAATAAGCGAGTGAATAAGCGAGACGTGGGCCAAAGAGCTGAGGGCTGAACCGTTGTGAGCCAGATGCGGGACAGATGATGCCGGATAGTCAGATGTGAGACGCTGAGGTGTGGAACAGTGAGGTGTGGACAGTGGGTCAGAGGGGCGGCGCAGTCCTGGCTCGCTCCCCGCGCCGACGCCGGAAGTCAATGTCGCACCATCTCTCCAGCTCGTGTTTGCCGAGAAACGCTATACTCCATGTGTACGCACAGTGCGCACTGGTAGGCAAATGTTAAATATACAGACGAGTATTGTCACTTGGAGTGTCGGGCAACAGGGGGAGGGCGAGACTGGAGTGGCGTAGTGGGAGCGGCTGCGGCGGAACACCTGAGCCGCCGTCACTGGCCGGAAGTGCTGCGGTCGCGCCATCGTGGTCACGAACACAAGGGAGCAGCAGAAGCAGCAGTAGCAAGCAGTGTGGCGAAGCCTGGCACACGGCGCATACATCTGGTTTCATCGGATTAGGGGCAGTGTCGGGTATGCTAAAGTACGTAAACAACATAAAATGAGTAGTTTCGCTGGAATAGTATAGATATAGTCTCCAATGAGCTTCATCGCTCGACCAATGGACAGGCAACGTGAACAGACAACGAACTGGCAATGCGTTTTCAGTTCACAAAAACGAGGAGCGCAGTGACAGCGTCGTACTACTCGTATATATTGAGAGTAAACTAGCTTCTTATAGATTAGGTGTTTAAATCTATACGTATCCGAAACACTGATACATATATTGTTATAATGTCTAACTTATCATTATGATCAAAGTGTTCAGCAGAAACAATGTTGTTTACTGGTGAATATTGTGTTTTGTGCCATAGCACTTTCAATCTAACCCTTCCGATGAACTACTAAACTAGATTGTGCAGACTTTCCAATTTGGAAACTGGCATAAGATGACGTGATATGTGGGAAGAACCGCCATCATCCCCTCGAGAGAACCCCAAGTGAAGCCCATTAACTAGCGTGCCATTGTTCGTGCCACACAACCATGGAAGCAACACGAGACAAATCCGCCGGAGCCCCCTAAGTCGGTCACTCCTGACACACCAAACACAATTTTCGAAATGCCTCTACAATGCCTCATCGGAAGATTATTTGGATCCACCACATCCACCCCTCGCCCACTACTAGCACGATTTCCTGGTTACCCTCCTCAATCAGCACCGTCACCGTCCTCCAAAATTCCCATGTCATCCCTGAATCAGCATTTCAACCACGGATAAAAAAATACTCCATCACACCTATGTATCAGTATCCCATCATCACAGACACAAAATACTTGAATCCGCACATCCATCAGACTATCAGATCCGTGATGTTCCGAATGAATTGACCCTTAATTGGTATTTCCATCAACTCGCCCCACCCCCCGCCCCGATAAATTTCCGGCGTTGTCTTTGAATTGGCATCTGCGCCTGTTCGTCCCATGCACACGGCTGGAGCTTGTTGCAGTCAGCTGGCATTACTGGCATCGCAAGGCCTGCGTTAATGTGATCTATACTGGTCTTCCTTGAAGTAGGTGATAACTGATCATGTAAAAGTGCCAACTGGTTGACTTATGGCGCCGAGTCGCAAGACCACGTTTGTGCCCAGCGAAGACTGTCTGGACAAGGCGGACTTGATGGAAAGTGCATTTTGAAGCGTCATGAGTGATAGGCATTTAAGTGGGTCCTACATACACGAAAATTTGCAGCGAGCCACAACATTGTGGTCTGTCGCCACAATGGGTATCCATTTATTGGCCTAGACTAGCCCTGTTTCTTTGACTATAACTATCATTATCTACCACTCATGTATCCTGTGCAAAACCATAGCTATCATCTAAGTGGAACCCGATATCCCCTATGCTCAAGCTGTATAGTCTATCAATGTAATTGTACAGTGCCAATAAGACTGGATGCAAGGGGTCACGGCAGCTCATTCGGTAAGGCATTGGTCGTACTGTCATCGATAGTCGGCAGATATCTCTTGATCGTACGATCATGGGTTCGAATCTCACAAACAACGGAGCTAACGGGTGCTCCCTGGTTCGGTTGGCGTGAAGGCTAGCGATGCTATATAACCTAGTGGTAGGTTATATATATATATATATATATATATTCATATCTGCTCAGATGAATGAATGGGTCGTGGGAAAGCCCAAGGTTCTTCTACGGTCAATACATAACTGTGAGACCACTCAGGTAACGACGTGTAATTACTTCAACTGGCATAGCCAGCACACACCGCGGTTCTCCCCAGTACACTACTGGCAGTTTGGCGCCGCCAGTAGCGTTCTTAAAGTCAGCGGAGCTTGTTTTTAAGCGCGGGTTCAAAGAAACGTAATGTCGAAGCATCAGTCACAACAACTTTTTTCCGCGATAACTTTCTTCTCTTTCACCCGTAGCACTATCCACATACATACTAAATTATGTTGCGCTTACAATGAACAGACAACGTGAACAGACAACGAACTGGCAATGCGTTTTCAGTTCACAAAAACGAGGAGCGCAGTGACAGCGTCGAGCCCAGCAGTGAAAAGAGCGATAACGCATCCGACCCCCTGCCGCGGAGCAAGCAGTCTCGTGACCAATGCGCTAACCCATACACTGTATATCATCCCAGTTATTGGCGAGCACATACACTGCATTCCTTCTTCCTCACGAACGAATAACCCATACAATTTTGAACGACTCGCATTTTCAGCATATTCACTAAATTAGCATAGTACGCCAAATCGAACACCAAACAGTCATGGAATGAACCACCGAGGCGTGCGAACAAAGAGTCCGGAACGGGTCCAGCGCGCTCTTGTACCACAATGATCACCGGTACCGTATGTCACGTCGGCACGTGCGCCTTGCTGTGCGGTCTCGGTCGGGTCGAGCTGATCCGTGGGAACGTTATGCCGCACCGTCTCGCGGACGCTGGGTCGTGTCGTCTCGGGCGCGCTAGGCACCGAACCTCTGGCGTGCTGTGATCAGTGGTGCGCGGTCACTGCCGCTCTGCGCGACTCACCGGCGAGCGCCGCTTCAAGGTGCTGCTGTCACAACTTCCGCCCCGGAGCCAACAGACGAATCGCCAGTCTTGCTCATACCAATACTTGTTCTCCATCATCGACGATGCACCTACCGTCCGGCGACAACGACGATTCGCATCCATACACAGACTCGTTGTTCAGGCAGCAAGTGACTGGTTCCCATGGTGCGTGACGCACACTGGGAAATGGAACCGATGGCATTTCTTCGGTGGCTGAGGAAACACGGCGCACTTCAACCGCCTCGAGACTGACAAGTGTGGCATTTTGGCTCGCTCTGTCACGTCGGCATGCCTTTTCTGCTGTGCCTGTCGCGCCTTTAACCCTTCACTGTAGTGTTGTTGCGCGGCTGCTGCTGTTGGCCTTGTTATCGGTCCGACAGCCGCCTTTGGACGCGTTGGCCGTATGAAGCTTTGCCCGCTGACGTCTCCCATGCACACGAGATACAGATATGTTCCCCAGCGTTCACCGGTTCGGCCAGCCCCTCTACCAGCTCCTGCAGATGCAGGTTTCCTTCTTCACGTCATGTGGATAGGATAAGAGGACGGAGAAGATGCTGAACAGAAACCTCTTCCCGTCAGCACAAGGTCAAACTTTAGTCTGACCTTGTGCTGGACTCCTGCCAGCGCCAGAAGACTATCCGCCACCATCACTGCCTATCCACAGGTACATGCCTTGCTCGATGAAGAGCCGAAAGACTGCAGATCTCGTCCCGGCAGGATCCCAGGGCGCCGTCGTCCCCAAGAGTAGCATGGCATAATTCTCCACACTCTAAATATTTCGACATGCTGTAGAAAAACAAGAGCGGAAAACCTGGGCATCCATTCAAGTTCCGCCGCCTCATCACGCGGTACAATGGTTAGCATGAGGTGGGAAGCGCTAGGAGGCTCAGTGGTGACTCATCGGTAATGCGACACGTGGTCAGAGAGGTAAATTTTCGGGTAACTGGACAAATGTACGTATGGCTAATGTACGTAAGCGCAAATGTACGTATGGCAAATGTAAGTATGCGCAAATGTACGTATGCGCAAATGTACGTATGCGCAAATGCACGTATGGTAATCGTACTGACGCGTAAATGTACGTAAGAGCGAATGTACGTATGGCGTATGAACCCGACCAAATGTACTTAAAAGCAAAGGCACGTATGCTTAAATGTACGTACATTGGCTCATACTTACATTTGCTCTTGCATTCTTTTACGTTTAGGTACTGTTGCGCTTACGTACATTGGCGCATACGTGCATTTGCTCATGCATACTTTTGCGCATACGCACATTTGCGTTTACGTACTTTTGCGCATACGTACATCTGCGCTTACGTACATTTGCCCATACATACATTTACGCATACACGCATTTGCGCATACGTACTCTTGCGCATACGTACATTTGTGCTTACGTACTTTTGCACATATGTACATTTGCGCTTACGTACATTTGTTCATACGTACACTTTTTTTTCTAATGTCGACCCCTGTTTCGTATGCAGTAGCCTATCCTCTTTGGCTACACGCACTGTTACAGGCTCGATTGCTATCGGGCTTTCCTATCGCCAACTATTTAAAAGTTTGGACAGCCAGCTTAGGAATGCCTCAGGATGCCAATATACATGTCATTTCTCTTCATACCTACAGTTCACCATAACTATTTGCATCTTTTTGTCTTTTTTTGCAGATAGGCCACCACCAGTTATTAGTAGAAGTAGCCCCAGGAGCACCTCAGCTAGGTAGCAAGCTAGTAACGCCAAGGAACTCCTGGGGCCACACAGTGAAAAGTGTTAAGAGGGGAAAAGTGTACATTCATGTGCACTATCACACAAATCTGTGTGACAGTGTCACAGCATATTCACACACATGAAACATGTACACCTAAACTTACTTCACATACATAAACGCATGCACTCGCACACATATATAAATATAAATGCATACACATATACTAGCATGTACATACATAAGTATACACTGATTTTCACTGATATCTGGCCGTATTCTGAATGTTCATGTATTACTATTGGCACCAATCATCCTAAGCTGTGAATGCAACATTGTTATGGGCGCTGTATGACCGAAGCAGTCGAAGCGCCCCTAAGCCCAAATAACTAACTAAGTATACACTGATATGTGTCCATGCACATCCATGCACAAACATGCACACAGTAGCACACAGCTGAAATCACATGCATAGGTACAAATGCATCATCGCATATGCATTTACTTGTTTATCCAGCTTTACTCATACATACATATAATATCAACCTACATATAGTTTCTCCTTTTTATGATGCGAATTGTTAATTTTACTAACCATTTAGTTTGTGATGTATAAGTCAATAAAATATGCTCTGATAACTATTTTTATATCTTCTTTCTTAATAGGTACATGATTACAGGAAGGAAATTTTGTACCAATGATAGTATTCCAAGTTCTTGGTGCTATAAATAGTATGGAATGAAGTCTATAGGTTTTTGATGAAAAAGGTACATTGAAATGATCAACATGCCTTAAGTTAGTTACTTGATGATGACTATTTGAACATATTCATTATAGTGATTTGTAATGTTTGATTAAAGAATCTGTGAAGTAGTAGTATGTTCTGTTCCTGTACAATATGAGGGAACTTCAATATGTTATATTTGACAAATAATTCATTTGCAGGATATGAATAGTGCTGATTATGTATGATTTGTAATGCCCTTTTTTATTTTAACAATTTTGTCTAATCGCGTTGGAAAATTGTTTCCCAATATTAATGCACAAGAATTGAAATATGGAAGAATCAAAGTATTATATAGATATTTCAATTCACGACTTGTGATAAAGAATTTTGCTCTTCCCATTATTCCTAGATTTCTGCTAGTTTTTGCAGCAACATATGCTATGTGAATTTCCATGTTAATTTGTCATCAACTATTATTCCAAGATATGTGATTTGCTGTTTCCTATGAACTATTTCAGAATTTATTGCTATGTTTAAGTCAGTACAACGGCATACTGGAATAAATTTGGTAGTTTGTTTTATTGACATTGAGTGATAATCTATTGGCCTGAAACCATTCAGTCATTCCTGATACATTGGCATTGACTTTAATTCGTAATTCCTCCATATTCGTAGCTTTTATCATGACAGCAGCATCATCAGCAAATAAATAGAATGTTCCATCCAAAGAATTACCCAAATTATTAATGTATATAAGGAAGAGTAGTGGACCAAGTATGGAGCCTTGTGGAACTCCCATAATAATGCACTCTGCATCTGAGACAAGTAGAATGTCAATGCTCACAGTATCAAAGGCTTTTTCAAGTCAATATAGAGACCACATGTAAGTTCTTTCTTTTCCAAATATGTTGTAATTTGGTCATACATGTGAGCAATCGGCATGTAGGTGCTATGTTTTTTCCTAAATCCAAGTTGGAGAGTACTGAGTATATTATTCAGCTCTAGATAAGATAAGAGATAAGAATATACCATTTTTTCAAGGATTTTTGAAAATACTGAACGCATAGAAATTGGCCTATTATTTGTGAATTTGTTCAATTCTCCTGATTTAAATATGGGGGTAACTATGGCTTGTTTTAGTTGCTTAGGAAAAACTCCACTTCTGAGACAGAGGTTAAAAAGTGGGTGATTTGTGCCAAGATATTTTTATATGTCAGTAAGATAGTTTTTGTATTAATGCCATCAACCCCTCCTCCAACACTGTTCAGTGACTTTACAAGTGTTTCGACTTGGATTTCATTAGTATACATTTCTTGTTCCCAATTGGCATAGTCATGTCCTGCAATATATTCTATTGGGTCTTTGTTAGAAATAGTGATATTCCTTTCTAACTTGTAGCCAATGGTTGAAAAGAAATTGTTGAAGGCATTAAGAATTTGTTCTGTTTGATATTCATTATCTTCTTCATCTAACATGGTCTCTGGAATTTTTTGCTTTGTTCTATGTTTATTTATCAGCTCATGTAGTAGTTTCCAAGTTTTCTTTCCATTTGATTTGCTGGAGTGAAGGGCATTTGAATAGTGTAGCTTCTTTGCTTCTCTGAGTATCTTGATAAGGATGTTCCGGAATTGTTTGTATTGGACCTCGTTGTGTGGATTTGGATTTTTAATAAACTTCTTATATAGTTTATTTTTTCGATTTATGGAACATATAAACATAAAGCCTGAGCTAATCCAGGCTTTCATTGGGGTTTTCCTCCTACTAGGGCAATTTATTTTTGGTAATAAGATGCATGCCATCTTTATATGCTGAGAGCAAATCATTACATGCTATATTTGGGTCATTGTACCGATTTAAACCTTAATACTAAATAGTCATTTAAGAGATGGACTTGATTGTAATCAAGTATTTCTTTGGGATAATTTGACTCCATATTTTTTTTTGTCAGGGCAGTTAATGTTATAAACACTGGAAAATGATCTGAAAGTTCTTCTATCAGTATACCTGATGAGGAAATGCATGACAAATCATTTATGAAGATATTGTCCAATAGGGAGCTAGTAGTATTTTGCATCCGAGTAGCATTTGTGATTGTTGGTAGAAAACTATATGACAATAATTGGTTTGAGAATCTCTCCACAATTCTATCATTTTGAATATTTAATAGAATGTAGTTGAAATCTCCTGCGATAATTGTAAGCTTCCTCTCATTCTCAATTATTTGCAGCAATTTTTCAGTGCCCTCAAGAAAATGATCGTGGCAGAAACTTGGTGAACGATGAATCTGGCAAATTATGAATGATCTAGTGCTATTTCGAGACTCCATTTTGATTACAACAGCAGCAGCTTCATTAAGTTGATCTACAATATCTTTTTTTCTCTTGATTCCAAACTATTATGAATGCAAATTGCAGACCCTCCCCCTTCTCCCTGCCTTCGACTTGCTGGGTACATTTGATAATTTATCATTTTAAAGAACTTTTCTCTATCTTTGCTAGGCCATGTTTCAGATAGACATATAGCTGACCAGTTGATTCATGTTGTAGCTAAAAAGTTTTGTAAGTCATCAAATTTATTCTTGAGAGACCTAATATTTAAGTGTATTATGGAAAACACCCCTGCACGTCTGCTCTATGTTTGCTTGGAAGTACATAATCACATTGTCTTAGGATGTTTTCACATGCAGAAAATTGACCTCCCAGTCCCTGTTTCAAGCAGTTGAGAAAACTGGCCTGCCCTTGATATATGTCTCCGGTCACCGTAATACTCCTTAGATTCCTACCTTACCTTGTCTCAGTTTTCTGCTTCACCTAATTAACCTGATTCTGATACCAGTATATTTTTCACCTTTTTCTCATCTGGACCCAGACTGGGGTGTCACAGGGAAAAAAGAAAAGAAAGAAAGAAACATATATATAAATATATATGTTTTTTACGGTCTATTTATTTAATAAATAAAAAATTAAGTATTCATTTCATTCTAGTTACGAACCGAGTCACACGAGTTTAGTGTATTTTTTTCAACATTCAACAAACATTTCCTGTTCATTTATGTCGCCGTCTGGTTGAGCATAGACGGTGACTTGTAAATAAATAGCATCAAAAATAAAATTGGTAACGACTATGTCTTAGAAAATAGTTTTTAGGAAGTGATTTGACGAACAAAGTGAAGTGCTATTATAAAATTGTGTGCAGTTCCCTGATTGCAAAGCTGAATAATAGTTTTGGGATTATCTGATTGCGAAGCTGAATAATATAATAGATCTTGCAGTTTTGCGTATCGTCATTACACGTGCGCAGCGTTTGTAAGCGAGGAGGAGTTTCATTGATGGTGTGTTCCAAGGTCTTATGCAGGAGTGCTGTTTATACCCATTCATAGTCGTGATTGGTTGGCTGTATAGTAAATTAGGCAGTTACTAGGTATTGCTATGAAGTGCTCTGTTTCATTGTGTGGTACCTAGAAATGATTTAATGAATGATATCCCACTCAGATAAATGGGCAAGTGGCCACCTGTTCAGGCTAACATGCTTAAGTGAACTTGCTAATGATGATGACTTGATTTGTAATCATATTTCTGGTCTCCCAGGCACCTGGGTAGGTAGGAGGTTATTGCGTGCTAATGCAACTCCATCATAGCAGCATGGTAGGTTGTATGTAATAAGATTGTAATGAGATGACAGAACAGATGCTGAAAGAGGATAAATTGATAGGTACGTAGGTAACCACCCATCTAGGTAGTTGGTTGATTTAGAGATCCAGCCTGCAGTCAACAGAACAACAGCCAGATGGTGGATCTGCATCCAGGTAAGAATGGATGCCATGGCATTCATGGATGTAAATAGGTACATGCATATGTACATATGAACATACATCCACATACCTGCATATACAATTACATATACATATATATCCATACCCATGGGCACAGGGAATCAATTCCAGCTCATAAAGTTGCATATGCTAGGTTATTTTTTTAAGGATGCAAACGCTGCTATGTGGACCACTTAGTGCAATATCGAAAGGAGACTAACATGGAAATACAATGAGGATACATGGTGAGGGACCTGAGCACAGCAGACGATTGTAATGTTAATGGTCAGCTTTGGTGGGTTGGTACTATTGTGTACTCTCTGTGGACATATTGTATATTATATGCCACTATGTGTATGAGCTTGTAATTACTTACAGCTCACTCTTGTAAGTTACCCCATAATTTCACAAGTGTGCTGGAGTTTTGCACATGGCAACCCTGAAGTCTCAGATTAAAAAACCTTCTTTGAAGCAAGTCAGCTTAGACTTCACCCTTCATTCACACTCACATTCACTCTCCATACTCCCACGTCATACCAATGGCACCTTGGCAGTATGAGCAGGAGCATAGCCAGCGGTGTCTTAGTAGTTTTCAATGCATGTCAGTCTAAACTGTCATGCAAAAAAGCTACTATGTCTCACATCATCTACATATGCTTAGTCCCACAGAACATGAACCCCTGTAATGTATCCCCATGTAGATATACATAAAATAAATAAATACATTTTTGGTGGTCCAAACAACAATGGATCTGCATTGTTGTATGCATATGCTATCCTTTCCATTTACTGCTCTGCAATTGATCCCCGCACCTTATTTCTTCCACTCCTTGCCCCACTCCTGGTTGTGCGTACCATGAGCTCTTCAAGATCCACCCTCTGGGATGTTCTGCCTCCTGCAGGTGATTCATCTTTATGGAAGGATTTTTTGGATTGGTAGTATGGTGCAGACTTGTTTGGTGCCTTTTCAGTTTCTTGTATAATTTCATGATATGCCAAGTTATGATGAATGTGGGCATACCTCTGTTCTCTACTCTTTCGTGCTATTATCCTTCCATTTTTTTTTGTGTGGCAGTTTACTATGAGGCCTTTCTCCCACATGTCTCCTAATACTTGCATTTGTTTTGCCCGTTTTTCTGTCAAATTTTCATGTACTATGATTTGTGTAGTGTTGTCACCTGTCTGATTGAATTTTGAGTCATAAACAGCACTCCTGTCATCAAGGTCTTGGGATTTACCAACACCCTCTTATTTTGTCTCAGACGGTGGCATGGTGAGATTGAACCTTTCAGTTTCACTCCAAGATTCTCTTCTATGACCTTTTTGTGATTTCACTTGTTTTTCCTGGTTCCTCATATGTGTCGGGCGGGGCAAATGGGAACCCACCACCACTCAGTATCAGAGAATCCTTCCGTGTGTATGGTTCAAGTTCATCCATCTGATTGTTTGTGTCTACTAGTTCCTTTTTTAGTGGCTTGTTTTCCTCCTTTAATTGTTTCATCTCATCTTTGATTTTTTGCATTCTTCCTTGATATCCTGTATCTCCCTTCTAAACTCTATTTCAATTTTCTGTATTCCCTATTGTATCAATTTGCTTACATCCTCCATGACAACCCAGTCCAGGTCCCTAATTTAATTTATATCAGCTAGTAAGTTATCAGTTGTGTTTATAATCCTAGTCTAGTTTTACCCACTAATTTACCAGTAGCAGCCAAAGCACAGAATCATAAAAAAAAACAGAACAAGACAGTCTGTATCTATGCCTTGATCTACCGATGCGCCGCTTATGCCCCGTATACTTATGCGTCCGGACCGCTCGCCGTCACAGAGCCGAATGGCATACTTTTGCAGGCACTTGCGCAGACATACTTTGACGCATACGTACATTTGCGTTTACGTACTTTTGCGCATACGTACATTTGCACTTACGTACATGTGCGCATACGTACATTTCGCATGCGTACATTTACGCTTAAGTACATTTGCGCATACGTACATTTGCGCAGGCATAATTCCACACATACGTACATTTGCGCATGTATACTTTTGTGCATACGTACATTGGCGTTGACGTACTTTTGCGCATACGTACATTTGCGCTTACGTACATTTGCGCATACATACATTTGCGCATAGGTACATTTGCGCAAACGTGCATTTGCGTATACGTACATTTACACTTGCGTATTTTTGCGCATACGTACATCTGCGCTTACGTACATTTGCACATACTTACACTTGCGCATACTCACATTTGCGCATACGTACTCTTGCGCTTACGTACTTTTGCGCATATGTACATTTGCACGTACGTACATTTACCATACATACGTACATTTACCATACGTACATTTGCGCTTCCGTACTTTAGCCATAAGTACATCTACGCTTACGTACATTTGCCCATACGTACATTTGCGCATACTCTCATTTGCGCATACGTACTCTTGCGCATACGTGCATTTGCGCTTACGTACTTTTGCGCATATGTACATTTGCGCGTACGTACATTTACCATACGTACATTTGCGCTTACGTACATTAGCCATCAGTACATCTGCGCTTACGTACATTTGCCCATACGTACATTTGCGCATACTCTCATTTGCGCATACGTACTCTTGCGCATACGTGCATTTGCGCTTACGTACTTTTGCGCATATGTACATTTGCGCGTACGTACATTTACCATACGTACATTTGCGCTTACGTACATTAGCCATACGTACATCTGCGCTTACGTACATTTGCTTACGTACATTTGCTTACGTACATTTGCTTACGTACATTTGCTTACGTACATCTGTCATGCGTACATTTGTCCTTACTTACATTTTCCCTAGAATCAAATATGCGGCAACAATGTTTTGTTTGTGCTTAGATGCATTTGTGTGAAAGTAATTGGACAGGCTGAAAGAGTATGACATTCGTTCGGACTGCAGGTATGCGTTATACGACATCCGCCATGTCACCACATACATTGCAAACAAACATGAAATGTTGCGCGAAATATTGTATGAAGGGCAGTGATATTTATATCAGCAGACAGGAAATAAGCTATCCTATTTACCTGTAGCATGGGTTTTTCTAGCCATACCTGTGTATCGTTATTACTTTGCATGGGCGTTGACTTTTGAAAATTATTGGGAGGGGCACCATACACGAAGGCAATGGGCAGGTCCAAACGGATTGGAGGCACACTCCAGAGCGTTCTACACTGTAAAGAAATGATTAGCACTTGTTCTGCTAATTGCATGCTAAATGGCTGCTTCCAACAACGCTGTTCCCTAAGGACGTTAGAAACAAGCATCATTCAAGCAACGAAAAGCACCATATGTACTATTCGGCTGGAAGAGGCTAATTTTAGCCTGCAGGTGCTGGGCTGGAAGAATGAAGATGCTTGATCCTAGCAGCCATGGGCGTTATGTCAAGCAGTCCAGAATAATTCAACTGCTTATATCTTCCACTATTACAATTCGGTTTCTTCGGCGGAAGTTTGAACGTTCTATGGCTGCTTACAGTTAGTACTTGGGTAGTTCATATCAGCAGCGTGGTAAAATGGCGGGAAAGTTAGCACATTCGCGCTGCTTAACGAAGCAACTGCGAACTTTCGGCCATTTTAATTTGGGATACGATGGCGTGCGGATCGGTGCAGTCGTGCGGCAATATTTGAGTGAAGAAGAGAAGTCTTCTCTGGGATCAAGAGGACCTCTGAATCCAGTCACAAGCCAGTCATAGTCTGTACAATGTGGGTGTGTCTTCACGGCAAATGCATTTCCACATGATTTCAATCTGATCATATTAGCATCTTGCCAACCTCGCTACATACACCCATGAAACAACGGGCCCTGTATGACTTAACACAGTTGATGCATCCTCAAGCTACAATAACCAACACACCTTATAACCTAGCTTGACAACACAATACTTGGCAGGCCTAGCAAGGCATATGTGGTATTGCTCTCGGACAAACAAACTGAATTGTCATTTAACTTTTTGTCATTCAACTGCTAGTCAAACATTTTATGGCATTACTATTCAGCTATGGACACTGAAAGGCTGAGTGAGCTTTGCCAGTTGCAGCTTATTTTGTGGGCTAAAAATCAATTATGAGACAATGGTTTTGGGCGGTTTATTGTGCTGCTCAGAATTTATGGTAAAGTTGTCTTAAAACGTGTTTTATATTTTTGGAAATTTGTCTTTGTAATACCATGTTTATGAATGCGACTAAGAAGATATGACCACTTGTTTTCTGTGCAAATGCTTAATATTCATGTTATGAGCAAAATAATGCCAAAAAGTGGCTTTGGGTTAGGTAACAGGATAAAAAGAAATGTTTTTAAAATAAACTACAAATAGAACATAACCTAACCTAACCTAACATAACCTACATTTTGATTTTTAAAAATCAAAATATATAATTACAACAATGTGGAGCAATGTATTTTCTGAAAATTATCACGAATAAAAAAGAAACTTACCCAGCTTAACCTAACTTAACTTAGCCTAAGATACCTTTGAAGATAAATAAAATAAATCCAATTAAATACATTTTGAGGAAAACAATTCAGAAACTTTTCGGTGTTATTGTGCTCTAAGGTTGTAACAAGAGACGTTTTCAACGCATTTGCCTCCATGAAGCAAACAAATGGAATAGGCTTGGTTAGGTCAGTCTTTTTAGTTGGATTTTTTAAAGACAAATAATCAAAAACAATTTTGTTTCTCTCCATTTGTACAGAAAATAGGTATTCCCATCATCTTAGTCATCTTCATGAAGATGGCCTTCTGAAGAAAAAATTCCAATGTATATAATGACACCCTTTAAGAAAAGAACAGAATTTGTTAGCTGAAAAAAGCTCCAGGATCTGGATTATCGCCACCAATTATTGCTACCAGATAATTGTATTGGCCTACCTTAGATGGGCCACTATGGCACTTTATAATTTTTAATACGTTATGACTTTATGACATTATTATGGATTTCATTGGTTTATTGATAATTATGTAGCCATTGGATCGCCTCTTTACATCACCATTTGTTCATGACTGGCAGTGCGCTATGGAAGACTGAACTGGGATAAAGGTGAAGCTTGTCTAACAAATGAAAGAAATTGTCTGTGTTAGGTTGGGTTTGTTTATTTGGTATTATTGTTAACTCTCGAGTAACATTTGTTAACATTTGGTAACACTCGAGTAACATTTCAAACCGGGACAGATCAAGGTCAAGGTTTGACTGAGTTCTGCGATGTCCTCGCGTTTCGTCTCTATGACTTCAATTTACAGAAAATTGATGTCATTTGTGTTGTCATTCGTGTTGTCTTACTGTGCAGTATCAGAAAGTTGAAATTTAGAAATAATTTTGATGAATAAAAATTCAAGCTGATTTCTTCGGTCACTTCACCTTTTTGTGGTTTTCGCCCAGGCCTACCCAAATCCAGCATTAAGCCCATGGTGAATTCTAGAGTAACATTTTTAAACCGAAATATGTAAAGGTCAAACCTAAAGGTTAAAGGCTAGTTTGAAAGTCCTCGTGATTCGTCGCTATGGGTTCAATTTGCACCCAGTGGGTGTCACTCGACGTGGCTTGTGCCATATTATAATGCTACCAAAGAGAACTAATTTATGAGGTCAAAGGTGAAACCGATTTCTTTGGTCGCCTCGCATTTTTTCTTCGCCCTAACCTACCAACATCTGGTACCAAGCAAGAGCCCGTGGTGCACCTCAAGTAACATTTCAAACCAGGACATGTCAATGGCAAACCACAAGACCGAAGGTTAGCTTAAATAGTTCGAAGTCCTCGTGCCTCGTCCCTGAGTCTTCAATTTTCATCAAGTGGAGTCATTCGACGTGCCGCGTCGTACTCTATGAAACTTAAAAAAATAACACCAAGTTTCAAAGTCAAAGTTCGAACTCATTTCTTCTGTCGCCCACGTTTCTTCGTTTTCTCCCAAAGCTATCCATGCTTGGTATCAAGAGATAGCCCGTGGGCAACTCTGGAATAGCATTTCAGCTCTGGACATGTCAGATCAAGCCTCAAGGTCAAAGATTAGTTTTATATTCGGAGTCCTCGCTTTGCCAGTATCTATGGCTTCAATTTGCATTATGTGGGTGTCATTCGACGTGGCTGTCCGTGCGGTATCAGAAAGTCGAGATATCAAAATAATTTCAAGGATGTCGTAGGTCCGACGTGTTTACAATGATTGAGTGTAACAGGAATAAGAGGGTCAAATCTATGTTTGTTTGCAGCCTTTGTGATAGCAAGCACTCGTACCCTATATGACTAGGGGCGCCCCAATAAATCCGTCATAACCTGCTCGGACGGTGCTCTCATGGGTGGCTTTTAATTTACACTGCCACATTGCTGTACCGGACACATGAAATATAGAACTTTTTTCATTTTGTCCGCTTTCCTCTTAATGGTTCAACGGAAGTTGAACGTAATGCAATGTGGCAGCCCGAGTTCATAACCACGAGAGAGCAACGTTGTAATCAGGTGTAGAACCCAGTAATTGTCATGTGGGCACCTGTCTGGAGGGGCGCCATTTCTTTGGAGTGGCGCCACTGTGAAACCGCCTGAAGGGCGCCTCTGGCTGCAAAATTCGAGGGGGCGTGTTGCACTCGGCCTTTCCCAATTGGGCGCTTTCCTTCGAAGGGGATGCCGTTTTATTTTAGAGCCGCCCCAGACTGAAAAATTAAAGCGGATACACTGGCACCTTTTCAGAGGGACGCATTTTCCCGACCTGAGAGGCGCCACCTTCAACGTGGGGAATGCATACCCTCAGTTCCAGATCCTATATTCTCCCTGGTTGTCATTGCATCGAAATGTGTCCCCGTAAAACACGAAAGCATGGGAAAGGAAATTGCATGTTGACATTTGCTACTGCAAAACCATTGTCCGATATTTTATGTTTTTCCTGCTATAAGAAGGCAACGTTTAACTTACTTACAGTATTGCTTTATTAGCCCCCGGTGATAACCAGGCCGAAAAGCTGAAGATGAAAATCAGATGACATGAGTGGTACTACATGATTCCAGGGGTATATACAACCCAGTCTGGCTATAAAATTGTTTCATTGGTTGAAAAAAAAGCCCGCCATGAATAAATCACATCTGACAACCAGTTGGGAACACATGGGCCAGAAGGCCATGTGTTCCTAAGGCCATGGCGTACGTCAAAATGTCTTTACAGTATAAATGTATCCTGACCATATAATGCAAATATTTCTACTGATTGCGGAACCAAACCAGGCATCTAAGGCATCTAAAATATCTGTGTTCGAGAAACAACCGTTTATTTAACGATTACGTTATACGAATTTAATTTGGCGCGCGTGCGACATTGGCTGCAAACAGTCGGAAGCAAACAAACGCCTTACATTTGGCAAGGGGGCAGATTTTACGGCTCTCAGACGGCGCTTTGCCGCGTGTTCTCAGTTATTTTCCTTTTTTTAACTTATTCACTTTTTCTATAGAACATTTCAAAACTTTGGAGCAGAACGTACGCCGTACGGTCTGCACCAAGTCTAAGGAAAATTCACTTGGGGGGACCGGGAAGAGAGATTTCGCACCCAGCTAGGCCTTGGAGCGGTCATTTTTAGGATGAGCCAAGGCATTGTTCACCTACCACGGACGTTGGGCAGTATGGAATATTTCCATTTTTACGGCGGATACTTCGGACCTCCTGCGCCGAATTTATGTGCGATATTGCCCCGAATTGAAAGTCGATCACCCTCCGCCAAAATTTAGCCGCGTTCCGCCGAAAATCAGTCTGTTCTTGTGACACGAGGGACAGATTGGAAAAAAATACGCGTTGCGGTGGATACCTATATCCGCCATAGTGGCGGCTGTGCAAATATGTCGACGTCGATATCAGCCGCAGTGGCCATGTGCTGAAATCTCGTCGCAGGTATTCGCCGTGGCAGCTCTGCGCCGAAACTCGACATAATGGAAATTGGCTGACCTCACCTCTGGTCGCCTGTTGCCGGTTGCCATTGAGCGGCAAACTTTGCGACTAAATGGTGGTGATCCTCCCCTCCCCTCCCGTCGCCAGTGTACCGAGAAGAAGCTTTGATTCTCGGGGCAGTGTGGCTAAATTTCGCCGTAAGATCTTGATAATTTCCGCTCACTTTAAAGCCTGTTCCTTCATTTGTAAAGTACGAATTAAATGCGGCAAAAATGAAATAAATGACAACGCAACGCCTTTTTTCAGACAAATGTCTGAGAAACTTCGTGGCGTGAGAAGTGGCAAAAGTGCGAGCCAGGGAGGCAGCAACATCAAGACCAGATCTGACGGGCCGGTCCACGATTTTGATGATGACTTCCCTCCGATTAAATACTTCAGACCTGCCAACAAGCTGCCAACCTACAAAAGCATGGTGGGGCTGCTGAGGTACAACCTTGAAGTGGAAGGGAAAGGAGCGGTGACCTCGAAGATGGGAGAGAGAGAGAGAGAGAGAGAGAGAGAGAGAGAGAAGAGAGAGAGAGAGAGAGAGAGAGAGAGAGAGAGAGAGAGAGAGAGAGAGAGAGAGAGAGAGAGAGAGAGAGAGAGAGAGAGAGAGAGAGAGAGAGAGAGAGAGAGAGAGAGAGAGAGAGAGATATATATATATATATATATATATATATATATATATATATATATATATATATATATATATATATATATATATATATATATATATATATATATATATATATATATATATATATATATATATATATATATATATATATATATATATATATATATATATATATATATATATATATATATATATATATATATATATATATATATATATATATATATATATATATATATATATATATATATATATATATATATATATATATATATATATATATATATATATATATATATATATATATATATATATATATATATATATATATATATATATATATATATATATATATATATATATATATATATATATATATATATATATATATATATATATATATATATATATATATATATATATATATATATATATATATATATATATATATATATATATATATATATATATATATATATATATATATATATATATATATATATATATATATATATATATATATATATATATATATATATATATATATATATATATATATATATATATATATATATAAAAAAAAAAAAATATATATAATATTATATATATATATATATATATATATATATATATATATATATATATATATATATATATATATATATATATATATATATATATATATATATATATATATATATATATATATATATATATATATATATATATATATATATATATATATATATATATATATATATATATATATATATATATATATATATATATAGAGAGAGAGAGAGAGAGAGAAGAGAGAGAAGAGAAAGAGAAGAGAAAAAAGAGAAGAGAGAGAGAGAGAAAAAGAGAGAGAGAAAAAAAAGAAAAAGAAGAGAGAGAGAGAGAGAGAGAGAGAGAGAGAGAGAGAGAGAGAGAGAGAGAGAGAGAGAGAGAGAGAGAGGTGGCGAAGCAGATATTCGCCAAGTGGTGCCACGACACTGTGTACTGTAAGTCAGTTGATGCAATAGAAGGTCAGGTGGCACAAGTTCGTAGCCTGTATGTGAAGGGGAAGCAGGGGCAAGCATAGGGGAGGACCAACGAGGCCGACTTTCAGTTGATTATGAAGTTGCTTGACAAGAAAGATCAGCTTTTCGGTGTCTACGCCGACAAGGCAACCAGGAGGAACAAATGTCGGGAGGAGTGGGGGCTGAAGATGACGGACAGAGATGTCAAGTACTACGAGAAGGGCCCCAGGCTGCAGGACTGTGACAACCGGTGCGACCCTGTCTTCTACCACATCTGGCTGAATAATCAGAGACTGCAAGAAGCTCATGATCAGTATAAGAAAGACAAGGCATAGCAGTTCAGGTATGAGTCTCTGAATACCGTGAAGAAGGTGCTTCGAGAGAATGGCGACATTGTCATTCCCAGCAGTGACAGTGGTGAGGATACCCCAGAGGAACATGAGGCCACTATGCTGGATGAAGCAGAGGGAGATGCTCTGAAGTGGAGTCAGAGCCTCCCAAGAAGAAAAACAAACATACCAGCAAACCGAGGCCTCAGGCCATGCTCCTCTTCCTGAAAAGTTCATACACATAAGGGAGTCGAAGAGAAAGGTGAAGGACAGCTTCTACAGAGCATGTGAAAATATCTCTGGCCTTGGCCTGTCAATTCCTAAAGCTGCTGGAACCGTGGTGGTCGTTGCCAACACCATGTTTGGAATGAACTGGAAAATGGCCAATGAGAATGAAAACACACTTGATGCAGACACCGCACCCACAGACAGAAACATCAGGACCACCCTCCTTGCAGGAGGTGGAGGGGATGGCCAGGGAGGCAGAGGAGGTCATGAAGGGGAAGCAGGAGGGCAGGGCCATCACTCATGCCCTGGACAGCACCACCAAGAAAACGGTCGGGCCGTTCATTATCCAGGGACTGCACGTGGGTCAGAGCTGTCCTCTGCTCATTCCAATCTTTTCAATCTACGGAGAAAAGGCTGATGATGTCGCCATGGAGTTCGGCATGGGCATGGAGATCATGGCGGTGTGCAAGGGTATGACATCTGCAGAGTTGTACAAGAAGGTGGCCACGCATATGGCAGGCAGTACTGAACACAACAAGCGGATTTCCTCACTGATGGTAGAGATGCACAGTCTGGAGACCAAATCGGGCCAAATATTTTGAGATATCACACCACCTTGGGATTCGCTACTGGAATGAACAAGGGCATGAGGCTGGTGGGGTCAGACATGAAGACGGAGCAAGTAGTGAAGGGTTTTATGGTGGATCAAGACTATGACTCCAAGAACTCCAGTCTAGCAGTGCAGGCTGTCGATATGATTTGATGGCGATATGGTGTTTGGTCGCTCCAGAAACCGGAAAACCATGGAACCGGAACAGTCGCAAACCATGGAACCGGAACAGAGTATACGGTCTTCCTGAAGGAGAGGGACCTGGAGGGGAACTTGTTCTGCTATAAGGACGCCAGGTTTGGCTGCCTGTCCAAAGCCGCGGCCATCGCTATTTAAAACTTCGACAACATCAGCGACTTCCTGGAACAGTTCCCAGACATCAACAACAGACTGGCCTATCTGGTCAGGGAGGTTATGGACTAGCCTTACCTGAAGGCTGTCCTGGTGGTGTGGGCCACCCTTGGCCTGCACCTGGTGCAGCCATGTTACGCCATCACTTTCCAGGAGGGGGCCACCCACAGCAGCCTCATCGCGTTCTACAAGGGACTCTACAGCGACATCGAGACCTGTGGACATGGAACTCTTCAGCTGTGTCAGGCCCATACTTGATGGGGTGGGGCAGGACCTGTTCACCGGTGTCAAGGAGAACTACGGCCAGGAGGTGGTGGAGGCCGTGGTCGGCATAGCAGTGAAGCACAGGGAGGAGGTGATCAAGCTGGCAAACCTCGCCATGACAGAGCTGAGGTTTGTGCTGGCCAGGTAGCAAAGGGATTATGGCATATATCAGGAAGCTTTCCCTCCTCAGTTTCCCAGCCGGGAGCAGGCAGTCAATATAGATGACACTCCAGTCCATAACATTGGAATGGAGAGGATCTGTGGTAAGGTGGACCGCAGGCTGGAGAAGCTCAAGAACCTGAACGCAGTGAGCAGGTCCATTATACTCCAGAAGACTCCGGCACTGAGAGAAGGCAAGCCGGACAACTTCCGAAGCTACAAGAAGGAGATGTAGGATGCCAAGGAGCTGAAGCTGATGTGGAGCGAGAAGATGAAGAGGAATCAGGAGAAGGGATCTGATGACAAGCAAGAGCTAGCCAAGAGGAAGGAATGGAGGAGGCTGGACATTCTGGAAGTCCAAGGGGGGACCTTTCACTGACGCTAGTGAAGTGGATACGCATCTGGCCAGGGAGGATCTGGAAGACAAGGAAAAGGTGAAGAGGATGAAGTCCGAGATGCTGTTTGTCGGGGACAGCTCCACCCTCCTCCCCAAGATCCATCCTCTCTTCAAGGTACAAACCACCGTTCCTGAGACTGGGAAGAAAATACAGAAGACCGCTGCTGAGTACGGCAAGGTGCTAATGTCACTACAGGGGAAGAAGAGCAACAGGGCGACGATCCAGTACACCAGCTTCCAAGGGACTCTGGAGAAGATGGTGAGGAGGAGGGGACGTGAAGAGCATGACCAGAAACCAAGTGTATGACAACCTCTGTATGTCCGTTTGCTACTTTTGTGTAGATACATTATTCTGGATCTGTCGTTTGTGTACAGCCGTGGTAGGTGCTGGCCGACAGATGGGCGGAAAATCTAAATTCGCGATACCCGAATGGCGGGACCTTTTTCTCTGCTAGACTTCAGCGGTTAGGCTCAAATGGCTTATATATGTTGGGGGCATAAGCCAAGTTTACTCACGTCTCTTAATTTTCCCCTTCCAATTTACCACCGGGGGCTACTCTATGGTGATCGTAAAATCGGGTCCAGCACATACGACATAAAACTAGACGTTCATAGGTAGCGATAAGTTGCGAAAGTTCCTAATTTTTGTTGTACATTTAGTCCTCAAAATACCATTTTTCACAAAGGTAAATCGGAAAAGTTGAAATACACTGAACATTGAATTGAAGTGTCTAAAAGTGGCATTGAAAAAGAAGTGGCCGAAATCCAAGGATTTGTTTTCGGGAGAGGAGGGGAGGGAAGGCGAGGCTAGGGCTGCCCCGAAAACCATTTTTGTTTGGCGTGCATTCTTATTATATATATTTATATATATTTACATACATATATATACACACACACACACACATATATATATATATATATATATATATATATATATATATATATATATATACATTTATACATTTGCGTTTGCGTACTTTTGCGCTTACGTACATTTGGGCTTACATACTTTTGCGCATATGTACATTTGCGCATACGTACATTTGCGCACAAGTACATTTGTGCATACGTACATTTAAGCATCAGTACATTTGCGTTTACGTACTTTTGCGCTTACGTACATTTGCGCATACGTACATGTGCCATACGTACATTTGTCCTTACGTACATTTGTCCTAGAATCCATCGAATTACTTCATCAGCACGTCGCGTTAGACCAGTGATGTTAACAACAATCTGGTTAAGGGATGTAACTGCGTATGTCAAGGGGAGACACTGGTCCCCTGAAGTATTGATTTGGCCCTGTCAACCATTGACTTGTCACCCTGCAATCAGCCTGAAGCTTAGCCGTTGTTGGTAGCAATTTTGCTTCTCATGACAATCTTTAAAAATGGCACTCGTCTGCGTGTAAACGGGATGCATGCTGAGATCCTGTTTGTATATTGATATTGTTTAGAAGGTTCGGGACTGTGAGGTTAAGGTTTCTTTGCGCAGAAGCACGAAGCTTGCAGATACCTGGTAAGTATGTTAATTATTCTGGATGCCTAGCGATTTAAAGTTTTTGGTCCCATCCGTCCACATTGTGTTGGTTTGTTTGTTGCTTTTTGCGTCATTCCCAGAGGGATTTACAATTTGAATTAATTTGCCCTTTACACATTATAATTACTAGTGGGGGTGGAGCAGGAACCACAGCCATGCTTCTGTCTCCTAGAACTGAGGGTGGTTGGCTTGAACTCAAAGTGGTAAACTTGGAAATTCCCACTCTGCTTGAACTCCCTCCTATAGCATTTGCTGAGTGATGTTAATGTTGGATTTGGACTATTTAAAGATAGACAAAATACAATTAAGAAATATGAAAGGAATGAAACTATAACAATTCAGCAGAAATGAATATGTAGGTAGGTAGGTAGGTACAAACCTACCTGGGTGCATATAATAATTATGAATAAATTGCAAAACAGCATGGCATGAGTATTTATGGAGAAGCCTGTGAGCTTAAATTGGAGAAGATTATATGGACTGGAATTGCTGAGCTACAGCACCTTTAGTTAGTTATTGGGGTTGTAGGGTGCATCAACTGCAGTGATTATACAGCACCTTTGGGCACCTTATTTAACAAGTTTGCAGTTTAGGTTAATTTGGAATTCTTGGAATTTCTAGCTCCATTGCAATGCTTTTGAATGCAGTTGACATAATGTGACCACCTGTTTCCTCTTCAATTGCATGCTTTTCAGTTGACAGGCATAAGAACAAATAACAAGTTTTACCCAGATTTTACCTCCATGAAGCACTCAAATGTGCTGGGTTTTGTTAAACCAGGTTAGGCTACACATTTCTGGTTTAAAAAACATGAAATATATATCAACTCCCATTTCTTTACAATCATTTCAGGCTAGGCTAGGTGGTAGGATTTTGAAGTTGAAAATTTGTCAACAAAAATTGGAAGCTTTCCATATTTTTCTTCCATGGAATGTTAGGTTAGGCCATGCACATTTATCTTTATTTTGAACTCACTTTTTATGCGATATTGTTCGAATCCACACAGGTAGCACAGTTGGTTAGAGTTCTGGCCTACTCTGGTCTCCCCTGTCCTGGCAGCAGGGTTTAAGTCACGGTGTGCCCACATTTAGCCCGAGCCTGGAGGGTTGGTTCGCAGCTGGTCCAATATGGCTGAAGATGAGCTACAGTGTTCAGTGGAACTGGAATTCATGGATTTGGTGGTGGGGCCAGGGTTCACTCAACAAGCTCTGTTTAGCAATATAACCCTGGCTCATAAAGCCACCCAACAAGAATTTAGATTGTGTTTATTTAAGAAAAATTCAAGCCCATTTGTTGTCATTATTCTGCCTCCTAACCAAAAAGTAAGTAAACATGCAGATGCACAGGAAATGAGTCTTCACATCATTTAATCACATTCGAAAATTTTGCATTTGAAAAATAAATTACAAGACACATAATTACCTGAAACTGCAAATATACGAATAATATAGCATTACAAATATTATCCAAAGAAATATAAAATAATATAACCAACATATCCCCACCCTCCATGTAAGAACACAATTTATTCATTCAAAATCAGAAGTTTTCAACCCTTTTTTTATATTTAAGCACTGTTGAATTAAATGTAACCTAAACTGACCTAACATACTCTGATCTGTTTTTTAAACAGCCATTTAAGAAAAAATTCACAAAAATAATTTAATTTTTCAACAACATTCAGAAAAGCAAAACCTAACCAAACCTAACCACTTTGCTTTCTCCATGGAGGAAAAATGTCTAATACAACGAAGAATGGCTCTTAAGTGCTCCTGGGTTTTAGACATTGCGTGAGACGAAATGTACAACCCTCCATATACCAGGAGGTGCTGAGTTTACATCAAAAGTAGCGTTAGGGATTATGCTATATTACTCAACGTTTCGGGCAGGGGGCATCGTCAGGAGTGATATAAGAAATGGCAGGGTTAACAATTGAAAAAGCGCGGGAAAAAAGGCGTGCAAAAATACACGTGAATCACAGAAAAGCATCCTCATTGATGCAGACACTTCAAGAAACTCCAAACCAGAAATCAACTAGGTCAAGATAGAATCCTCTGAGGAAGCCCGAGCCGATGGTCCATATACATATCGACACATACATGTACGCACATATATAGACATATATCGAATGTAACGTGTAATACATAAAGTATAATTGATGTTTATGTAATGTTATGTGATATACCAAGACGTCGTTTGCGTGTTTAGTTGCGACCGTATATTACGTATGTGTAGAGATTCAAGGACCTTCAGATCAGCGTTGTCCCAGGCTGTTGCTAGAATTTCTACTGTGAAGTTTGTGTTAGTGTCGCTGTGTCCATGTTATAATGTTTGTCGATCATGTGTTCGCCTAAAGGTGTGTATTCTCTCCGAAGTCTGGCATCTCCCAAGTGCTCATTGTACCTATCCCTGATGCTACGCTTGGTTTCTCTGACATAAAATATTCCAAGACAGTGGTTGCACGTTATTTTATAAACTACGTTTTTTCGCGTGCAGCTACCTTTGAGCCCGTTGCTACAGGTGTGGCACGTTCGTCTACCAGCAGGGCATGGCGACAATTCCAGGGCTGAGCGGACCCGGTAAGATTTCAGCGTAGGTCCGCTAGTAGGTCACGTAGGTCCGCTAGTCCAGGCTACCCTAACATTATTAAATGAGACGAACGGATAGCTGCACTTACCTGTCGACATAGTTGGTCGTCGACAAAAGGAAGTCTCATGTAGACATAGTTGGGATTGCTACATGCTCGATGCCGACGTTGCCCACTTATATTACTCCTGTTGTGAGGGTGGTACTGAAATCAATTATCAAGGATAGAAGTTAGTTATCTGGAAGGTAGCAGATTTATTCAAGATACTCAACATGGGTTTAGAAAAGGACGATCGTGTCTCACAAACCTTTTGGACTTTTTGAACTTCGCCACAGAACAATTTGATCAGGGAAATCAGGTTGATGTAGCATATCTTGACTTTAGTAAGGCCTTTGACAAGGTACCCCATACACGGTTAATGATACAGCTTCAGTCCCATGGTATTGCAGGTAGCATCTTAAAATGGATAGAGTTGTGGCTTTCAGATAGAAAGCAAAGAGTGATGCTAAATGGTACAAAGTCATCATGGCAAAATGTGTTTAGTGGTGTTCCCTAGGGGTCAGTACTGGCGCCACTACTGTTCATTATATTTGTAAATAATATTGAAAGTTGCCTAAGCAGTAAAGTTTTGAAATTTGCGGATGATTTGAAGGTCTTTAGGGCAATAACAGGTCAAGATGAGCATATCTCGCTGCAAAAAGACTTAGACGAACTTGTGAAGTGGTCCGAGGAATGGCAAATTAAATTTAATTTTGATAAGTGCAAAATCATGCATGCAGGTAAGCAGCATATGAAGGCTCCATACTTTATGGGTGGCCAAGTGCTATCAGTGACTCAACAGGAGAAGGATTTAGGTGTTATTCTAAATACAAAACTGGGGGCATCAGAACAGACCAAGGAAGCCAGGAAGAAGGCACTGAGAATGCTCGGGGCAATAAATAGGAATTTATCATACAAAAGTGAAGAAGTGATCACGAAGCTTTACTGTGCATACGTCAGGCCACATGTGGAATACTGCATCCAAGCTTGGTCTCGTAGCTATCAAAAAGATTGTTGGCTTTTAGAGAGAGTACAAAAGAGGGCTACAAAAATGGTTAACGGCATAAGCAACCTGGCATATGAGGAAAGATTGAAGAAATTTAATATGTTTTCACTTAGATATAGAAGGCTGAGAGGAGATCTCATCGAGGTCTTTACATTTGTCCATGGTCTGAAGAGGGGATACCTTGGGGAAATGTTTGAATTGAACAGAAATTATGCAATTAGAGGTCATAAATTCACAATTAAAGTGAACCACAGCAGAACAAGGTTAAGGCAAACTTTCTTCACCAACAGGGTAGTGGAACACCGGAACCAGCTGCCAGAAAACATTGTCAGTAGCAGCACATTGAACATTTTTAAAAACAGCATTGACAATCATTATAAGAATAGAGGGTTTTCTTTTCAGTATTACAGGGAGGGCTGCTTGACAGATTTGATTGGCAACTGGTTCAGTGTACAGAGTGCAACCAAGAAGGGCCCATGTGGCTCATAGTTGCACTAGTCTTTCATGTCTTTATGTTTTTATGGACAGCACGAGCGGCTGAGTGTACCCGATGTGCTGGGTATCCGTTTTCCAGGAAAAGAGTTGTCATCTTCGCAAGGCTCCGCTCGCACGAAATAGTATCCGAGGAGACTCGTGCTGCTCTCCTCATTTGAGATGTTAAAACGGCCTTTTTAGTGGCCATCGGGTTTGTCGAATCATAGTGCAAGATGATGGGGGCTGCCATTGGTTTAAAGTACAGTTCGATGGTGTAGCTACCATCAGCCTGAACTACAAACAACGTATCAAGGAAAGGAATCGAAGTGCTATGAGCAGTGTGTTTTAAGGTGAACTTGATCCTGGAGTGTTGTTGGTTAATTTCTGCAAAGAAGTCCATCAGAGAGGCCAAGCCATGTGTCCAAACACCAAAAATATCGGCTATATACCTCATGTAGAGATCTGGCTTCAAATCATACGAAGCTAAGAAGATCGACTCAAGGCGGTGCATAAAAGCAATCGCTAAAGGAGGTGCACATTGGTTACCCATAGCCACTCCTTTCGTTTGCTTGTACATGGAGTTACTGAAACGTATGATGTTATTGCTGAAAATGTGTTAGTAATTTCACACAGTCCTGTACCCCAATCCCGAAGAGACAAATATCATCCAGATTGTCCTCGATTAGGCGAATTACAGCATCTATTCCCTCCTTTATCGGAATACTGCCATATAAATTTGTGACGTCCATGGTGAAAACAATACTGCCCTCCGGAAGTTTGGTAGGAAACGTTTCTTTCACCCTCTGTAGGTACGACTCCGTGTTTGTCAGATGGGCGGGAACTAACGCTAGTATCTGGAGAAGAATCTTGCTCAAGAACCAAGATAGCTTGTCTAGGGGGTCACCACTCGCCGACACTATGGGGCGCAGTGGAACACCTAGTTTGTGGTTTTTTGGGAGCCCGTATAATTCCGCTGTGCGGCTGGAATGAGGAAGGAGAGATAAAACTGTGTCTTTATGTAACTTCCCGGATAAAGTTTCCTTGATAATAGTACATGTTTCGATTTCGAGACGTGTGGTAGGGTTTGGTTGGGAAGGAATGCTCTGATAATCGTCCGTTATTGTCCTGGCCTTTTCAATGTAATCCGTTTTGTTTAGCACGACGAATCATTTGCATTTATCTGACGGCTTTACTATTACATTATCGTTGTTTTTAAATTCCCGCAGTACTTCCCTCTGCTTCGCATAACTGTCCGACCTTTTGTTCGATGCTTTGTTGTGATATTTATATGCTTTTAAAACTTTTGCTTTAAAATCTTTTAACTCAGATTCTAATTGGGTTGTGGCTCTCGGTGGTTGGTATGTAGGAGAGTCGGGAAACATGGGGCGAAGCTTTGAATGACCTGTGCTAGAGGTGCTTTGTGATAAGCCTGCCCGCGGTACCTGAGGTACAGTTTGCTGTTTTGTCTCCCTCACATTCCAGCACATACCAGCACCTCCTGGTATATTGAGGGTCGTACATTTCGTCTCAGGCAGGAAAAATGTCTGCAAAACTTGTCTCATGGGTATCTTAAGGTGGAATGATACCACTTTTGGTGATGTAATGATGTTGTGAGGTCCAACACTAGTAGGTTTTATGCCATCCAGCATCAGTTTATTATTTGCAATCTAATATCCATAGGCTTTAGGTGAACCAACATTAATATTTCTTTCATGTATTAGGTTAGGCTAGGTTTTGACTGCAAAATGGGACACTTTCAACAAGATTTCATTGGCATATGACATCTTTTCTTGCATCCCCCAACCTCAGCAAAAACAATGCCTGTGTATGTTTACGACAAAATTATACTTTATCATTTATGTAGCAGAAATATATGTGCAAGAGTATACCAAAAACACTAGAGGCTGATCTAACCAATCAACAGGCTTCACAAACAATCTGTCATCATAGAATCTCTGAGTGGTAAATCAGCAAGCATGACAAATTTACGATTTTAGAACATTCTTTAATAACATGCACCTTTACCATCTTGTGCCTATGTTTGGATAGATTACTGTGCTTTGTGAGGCACCGAGTGTGCATTGTTGCATGGCCTCATATGCCTTAGGCTGCCTTCCCCTGCTCATATATGCATACATCTGAAACGAATGTGACTCAGTGTGTCTTTGGAGGTCTTCAAGACCATGGAGGGGCATCTTGTGAGGGGGGGGGTAGGGCAGCCTTAAGCATGTACATTAAGTTAACATATTCATCAACAGGTTTATGTTCGTTCGAATCAGTTACAACAAATATTTGTGCCTGTACTGAGCATACTGGAAGCACCTGCATATGATGACACAAAGGTCAAGGTTCAATGCAAACCGGTTCCTTTGGTCTCAGAGTTGGAAAAACTGAGGTTTGTTGGTGTCATGCATACCAATACATTATGTACTCCAGGATTGTGACTAGACTAAATGAAATATTTCGTACTCCAGAAGGGACAACGGAGAACAACATTAAATGCTACCACTCAAAGTCCATACCTAAAACCAACTAGCAGTTTCAGCGATCCCTGCACGCTGACCAGTCAATAACAAAATACAGCTTTGAAAGGCAGTACAAACCATACAGCACATGTTCGTCTGTGTTGCGCTAAAAACGTCTCTGCACAACTTGCGGCATTTGAAAAAACGCTATATTTGTGTCAATATAGTGAATAAGTAATTCAATATTTATTCAATATCTATCAACATTTGTTTTTATGTATGATATATTTATATTGATCAATATTTGTTCCATATTTATTTGTAGATATTTGTGCTGGAATGCTCGCCAAGAAGTACCAGAAATCCCTAGTTGGCAAATCTTGCGGTACTTGGTATCGCCGGAGTTAATACTCGAAGCCTCATTTGGCCATTAAGGTTCTTTGAATGTGCAATTGAAGGTCATTTTGTTAAAGAGACAACATTTTTAGACACAATGAGCCCGTTCGATGCAAATACATCACTTCAATTTTCCTAAAAGAGGCCCCGGAGCAAGCAAGTTCTCCGAGGCGATTACGCCAAGGAACCAATGCCATTTGTGCACTTCTGCATGACTGTCAAATATTTTTGTGGAAATGTGTGTAAACATAAATCATGCGCCTTGAAATATAACTGCATTTGGCATTCATCAGTGTCAGTAAATGGTCCATAATACTTGTTCCAATCCCATACTGTTTGCCAGCCCGGTGATCAGCTGTACTTCTAGCGCTGGGGTAAGTGAATCCGGCCAGCTCTATTTGACAGCAATAATAAACCCTCCTTTAGTCGGTTTTACGGCGGCAATTTGCTCTCCCGTCCGGCCACTCTGGATCCTTCGAAGTCGATCCTTGCTCCAACTAAACATTCCAGACATGAACTAAACAAGTGCATCGAGGAACTTTTAATATTCATAAGAATTGGTTTCAATCAATTTCCTCATCTTTTTCGTTCAAAATAACTGTTTCTTGGTGGTGAGAATAAAACTAATTTAGACGGATTGTTTTATTGTAATTTTCATTAAATAATTTTATATTCCCAAACCCATATCCCAGTAGTCTCGTTGGGTGTGCTATGAATATTTATTAGGTGTGTGGTATGAGCCGGTCACTAGTGTCAGGCATGGAGTTATAAACTTGTTTGACATCGATTAAGTATACTTTTGTTTACTTACTTGTTTGTTTGTTTACTTGTTTATCATTTTCTCTACCATTGCTCATGAATTTAGCTGATAACCTCATCCTTCGCTAATTTAACCACGGAGCCAATTTCGAGGTCTGAAGCAGAGCGGCGTATTATGCGTTGGTGGCGAATGGTGCGCACAAACTCGGAATGGTGCGAAGGTTGACCGGGGCCATGAAGTGCATTTTGGGATGGGCGCTGTATGACCGAAGCAGTCGATGCGCCCCTAAGCCGAAATAACTAACCGAAGCTTAACCGTTGGATCCATGGGCGTGCACTAGATACAGATTGTTTTTGGAGCAGATTTAGCCATAGAAAGGTTATCCCTCCCCTCCCCAGCCAATTTCACAAAGTGATACAGGTGGTTTGGTTATTAATTGATTCCTTCCAAGCCGTTTCTCGTGTAGCGGCTTGAGTGGCTACTGACGTGTCCGTTGGCGAGCTCCAAAGACCCGTCGTTGCTTCGCGTCGAATGTGTGACGATGGCCCAGGCAGCAGTGGCTGGGGGCCCAGCAGCGGCACCGGCCGATACCGCGAGGTGTGCACAGGCACAGCGGTCGCCGTCGACGCCCCCGGCTTCGGCTCTAGATGCGCTGGCTTGACGCGGTCAATGGAGACCACGTCCTGGCGGTGACCACGGTCCAGGGTCCTCATCTTGTACGTGCGGCTGAGGACCTTGTACGGGCCGTCATACCGGCAGGAGAGTGGCGGTCTTGTGGCGTCATGGCGGAGAAAGACGTGTGTGGCGTGTTAAACCGTGCGCGACATGTACGACCTCGAGGCAGTGGCCCGGGCGGAGTTGCGCGTAGTTGCCGCATGGCGCGAGGCAGTTCCGCGGCATAGGACATTGGTGTAATGTCCGTGGCCCCTGGCGACCTCGCGACAAATTCCCCGGCAGGCGGAGGGACGCGCCGTACACCAGGTCCGCGGCCGTGCAGCCGAGATCAGCGTTTATAGGCGGACCGCATGCCCAGCAGGACGAGGTGCAGCGCGTGGGTCAAAGTGGGCTGTCCCCTGGCGGTCAATGCAGCCTTCAGTTGACGGTGCATCCGTTCCACGAGGCCGTTACCTTGTGGGTGGGAACTAGTCGTGTGATGGTGCGCACAACCCAGAAGGCTCGACAGCTCGGCCCACAGAGCAGACTCGAACTGACCTCCACGGTCCGTCGTGATGTGGCTGGGTACGCCGAACCGAACCATAATTTTCGCAATCTTCTCGGCATACTGCACCATCTACAACACCAGAATTGAACACAACATCATAGCCACAGGCGCAAAATCAGCATTACAGAGCATAACACCCCACACTAAATACAAACAACTCTCATACCCAAAATACTACACATCCACAAACAACTCACTATACCACAACGGCCAATACTACTCTGGATCCCAAGTCACACATACACACACGGCACCGAAGCCAACATAGCCACAACAATACAACAAACCACATCCTGCCCACTTTCACAGTCAGACTACTACCCCACAATACGCCAGGCAATCAACAAAGACATTCAACAAACACGGGACACATCAATCACGCCACTACACGAAATACACCCAAAACACGAACCCTGGCACACCATCAACCAAAACACTAGACAAAAAGAACGCACACTAACACGATTACGTCTCGGACACACTGCACTCACGCACTCCTACATCTTACAACAATTCCCACGACCACAATGCACAACATGTCATCGAACACTAACAATTAAACACATACTCATACACTGCACTAAATACAACACCGAAAGACAACCCATCACAAATTACTGCAACCTGAACAACATCCCACTAAACATCACGACGTTTCTCCAAGATGACAATCCAACATTACACGTCCAACATTACACGAGCATCTCTTCCACTTTCTCTCTATCACACGCCTGAGCCACTAACTATGAGAAACAAAATGAAATGATATGTTAAAAAAAGAAAAACAGAAAACCTACAAAAAGGGGGAAAAAGAACCAAAAAAAATGAAAAGATATGTTAAAAAAGAAAAACAGAAAATCAACAAAAAGAAAAAGAAACAAAAAACTAACCCCACGTGATACTTACTGACTACTAACGTTCTTGCAATGTAAAATCAAATACTGGCGATGACCAGACCCCAACCCTCCAACTACACCCCACCCAATGGCACCAACCGGACTGGCAAACTCCATTCTTCTGAACCAGCTCAGCTCGACTACCACCTCATCTGTCTGCAAGACGTCTCAACTTCTACTCCCTCTACGCTCCATTTTTCAAGACGCTTCAACTCTCTCACAACTCGCCTCTACAAGACAACTTTAATCTCCCTCGCTTCCTCTCATCCCCACCACATTACTCCTCATACCCTTTCACCCCTAACAAACAACAACACAAAATACTGACACCACAAACGCCCCCCGGAAACCGCCGACATCACCACGCGGTGGCAGGCTGGCCAAACACACACACACACGGCGCAGCCGCATAGTAATGTTCGGCGCGTGACTCGTGCTGTCGGAGCACGAGTTACTACACTCGTCACTTCGGCATGCCTGCTTTCAGTAAGTGTCTTTTCCAACATGCTTATTATTTGCGGCAACAAAATGTAGTCTATTCGCCTCATTTTCATACCCGGGTAAGGGATCTCGGTAATTCCTGAAACGAACGTAACACATTCATGCCTGTCACCGGATTATTTTATCCGTTACATTCAGGGCACATTTCACACGAGCGGTGTCTCAAATTTGAGGACGGGCAATGGCAGTCCCGTGTGATTATGCCGTTCAAACTCGCAGGACGCTCATCTTCACGCAATATCAATGCAGTGGGAGCAGGACACGGCCGGGACACAAACGTGAAAAGGCGGCGAAGAAAGAGAGAAGCCAGATGGAAACGCTTCAAAGGCCGCAGCACACACACACACCCGCCTGTCGGCCGGACGGGGCTTTTACCGACGGGAAAAATCCGCCCCTGAATCCCTACCAACGGGTCAAAGGCGTGTAACAGATAGCGGGGACAGATCATATCAGCGGCGGGAGCGATTGCCGCTGGTGCAACTCGACACCGGCGCCACCATCTCCCGCCGTAACGAGAACCTGCGACGGTGAGGCGCGGCAGACTGCCTGCTCGCCGGCCCGTAAAACCGACCATGGCGCAAGGTTAACTATGTTACCGAAAGGCTCGTTTATACATGGATCTGTAGAGAGATGGGCGGATTCCTCCCCCTTATTGGGATCCCGGAATATATTAGGTCTAATTCAAAACTGGATAGTTCAACCGAAGTTTACTGATCTAGTCTACACTTACGGAATACCAAGATGTCAAAATTAGCCCAATGTCGAGGCCAGTAGGAAACACATGTGGTGATGGGGAGGTAATCAAATACAATATTTGGTACCAAGCTTGGATTTTTCATGCATTACATCTTGCTTACATGGACATCAGGACGTAATGTTCCACCAGGCACTGAACGATTTCGGAGAGATCGGCTGATGGTGATGCCGTGGCGATGTAGACTCGGAGGAGTCTCGCGGCAAGAGTGAACCATCTGGGGATCACGATTCCATTAATCCATTCGAGCACTTGTGAATTGAATCGTCAAGGTCGTCCAGTGCCTGGTGGAACATTACGATCCGATGTGTTTCCACATTCGCAGCCACGGTGGCTGTAGCTGCGGCGTCAAGAACGTCATGCGCAGCGTGCATCTGCTGCCGACGCCACTACGCAGGCTGCAGGACCTGATCCGGCCAGCGATGTAGCGCAACGGCTACTGGTGCCACCCGGAGGCCGTGCTGCTGGCGGTGGTCGTGGACCGCGACCCACCGGTGCACGGCCGAGCCGTGCTGGCTATCTAGCGGACGGCTACTGGTGCCACCCGGGCGGCGGTGGTCGTGGACCGCGACCCACCGGTGCACGGCCGAGCCGTGCTGGCTATCTAGCGGACGGCTACTGGTGCCACCCGGAGGCCGTGCTGCTGGCGGTGGTCGTGGACCGCGACCCACCGGTGCACGGCCGAGCCGTGCTGGCTATCTAGCGGACGGCTACTGGTGCCACCCGGAGGCGGAGCTGCTGGCGGTGGTGGTGGACCGAGTTCAACAGGTGCGCGCCCAGTCAGTGCTGGCTATCTAGCGGCGTCGGCAACAGCCCCAGGAGGAGATCCGTACTCTCGGCGGTGAACTTCGCTGCATCCGACTTCAGCGAGATGTTTGGCTGGAACATCGCGCTGACCACCGAGCCGCCCCTCACCATTGGCCTGAACGACGCAGCGATCGAGGGCATCCGGAGTGTCCGGCTGGAAGTGGGCTCCTGTCCAATGCACACGGTGGCGGTGCAGAGGGCGGTGAAGGTGGTGACGCAGCCGGCCAGTGCTGTTGTCGGAGAAATCCAGCGCCACAGGCATATCTGCAACAGCCTCAGGCACCGCTAGCAGCTGCCGACTATCACTAGCAAGAAGTCTTTCAACGGGGGTATGAACACTGCCAGACCTGTGGCGGGACGGCACCAGATCTGTGGTGGGACAGCACCATATCTGAGACGGGACGGCACCAGATCTGAGACGGGACGGCACCAGACCTGTGGCGGGACGGCACCAGATCTGTGGTGGGACGGCACCAGATCTGAGACGGGACGGCACCAGATCTGAGACGGGACGGCACCAGACCTGTGGCGGGACGGCACCAGATCTGTGGTGGGACGGCACAAGATCTGAGACGAGACGGCACCAGATCTGAGACGGGACGACACCAGACCTGTGGCGGGACGGCACCAGATCTGAGACGGGACGGCACCAGATCTGAGACGGGACGGCACCAGACCTGTGGCGGGACGGCACGAGACCTATGGTGGGACGGCACCAGAACTGAGACGGGACGGCACCAGATCTGAGACGGGACGGCACCAGATCTGTGGCGGGATGGCACCAGACCTGTGGCGGGACGGCACGAGACCTATGGTGGGACGGCACCAGAACTGAGACGGGACGGCACCAGATCTGAGACGGGACGGCACCAGATCTGTGGCGGGATGGCACCAGACCTGTGGCGGGACGGCACGAGACCTATGGTGGGACGCCCCTGGCCACTGACAACAGCCTCACCACACCACCAATGACATGTACATTAAGCTTTGTGCGCTGTCCACATATCTTTCTCATCGATTCGTCGCACCGTGCTGAGCTTCTCTAAAAATGAATAACCCGCACCGCGATAGGATAAAGGTGCTGCGACAAAAGCGACGCACGGTGCACAAAGCAGCGCGACCCGTGATGCGTCTTTTCCAACGTTGGCCGTTGTCCCCGCCAATGGCCAATCCAACAGGTCCCGTGCATAATTTCGCGGCGCGTCACGCTCGCATTTACCAGAACAGATGTCTCGACAGATACGGCCCGGCTCGTCCCACTGCCGGCCGGCCATCCATCACCGGTCGGCGCGCCGGTAGCGGCGGACCGGCCACCATCGGTGCGCCACAATTAGCGTCGCATTGAGCCGGCGAGTCGCGAACGGCACGCCGTCTCGCGGCTCTGATGGGCCTCGAATTGCGCGCGCACTGGACGCTCGCACTGGAATCGCGTCGCGCGCGCGGTCCGGCGACAGCCGGCAGTCGACAGCACAACACGCCGACAGTCGACCGTCCGGTGAGTTGGCGCCTCGCCTGTGCAGGCCACGGCGCGGCCGAGACGAACGCGCCCTACCGGCCGCGCGCGGCCACCCGTCGGCCACCCGTCGGCTGCCAACGGACACAGGTCAGTGACCCGGCCCAGAAGAGACGCATCACGGCTGCGTATTAGCCGCCAGGTTGGTATGCTTCCCGGCGTAGTAGCGCAGTTTCGTGACACCGTTGCGGCCTCGTGACGCCGGAAATTGCGCGTGCTCGCCGGACCTGAATAGCGAGTCACCGCCACCTCTGTGTCACTTCCACTTCTGGACTGCATCTCCAATTTAAACTGCTTGTTGGATCGCACTTGCTCGCAATGACACTTCAGCCGGCCTGCAATGCATGCATAATTTGGAACATTAATTTTCCGTGTATGCAACCGTTTAATTAGTGACATTCAATGATGCAGGCTCAAGCAGTTTTCGTTGCTTCTGACTTTGTGAGTATAATTTTCTGTCCTGGTTCATTTTCTTTGCACTGACTGAAGTGTGTTGCTTAAACATGCGCCCCGCTGGTGGACGCGACACCGCACCCACACGGCGGAAATACTGCCATCTCCTTGGTTAATTTGTGAATTATTAGGGATAGCAAAGAATAAAAGCAACGTTGAACAGCAATGGAATGAGCAAGGAACGTTAAATATATTTTCCTGTAAGGTTCATATCCTCCATCTTATATCTAGGTGATATAATTTGTATCCAGAATGTAAGGTTGGCTCGGAGAGTGTCATTCAGCGTTTATTCCAAACCTGAACACTTGTGAGTCGCGTAGAACAGGTGCATCTCTTTCAAAGCTAAAAATGTAAACCCGACTGCTGAAGATATAGATAATGAAAAAGTTCGAAATTTTAAGTTCCCAAGACGATATATTTGAAATGAATGGATAATATTCAGAAACGGTACATATAATTAACTTTCCAATTCAAAACGCAAAAATCCGAGAGAAAGCTGGTTGTGTCAATTATCTGCGCAAGTGCTGAAACTTGCATGCTCACATCGTCATTTACCAACTTTACAAATTTGATGGCCAGCTGACGTAAATTGACCTAAGTCGGTCACCTTTGACGACCTGACACGAAAATGTGAACACAGCATGCATACTTGATGACGAAACTAGTACTCCACGTTTCGGCACCCTGGTGGACGCCGTTTTCCGCTATCGCAAATATTATCTGGCTACTCAGGCTTCTCAGACTCAGGCTTCTCAGGCGCTGGCTTCTCAGGCTACTCTTCATGATATGGTACACTGCATGAAGTTAAATGCACTGCGCCGACTCGTCGAAGTGCGTTGATCCGATGCCGGTGCGTGTCTGTGTTCTTCTGCACGGACTGGACCGCTATACGCTGCGTGTCTGATGAGCACAGTGCCAAGAGAGGGCATCTGTTGGCGGCTCACCGGCGTTAGCTGCAGCGGCGGCTGGAATGTCTGACTCTGTGTGTGCAGCATGTCAACATCACCGGTCGCTTTCTGCTCTCGTTCGTCCAGCTCCACACTGGTGCATTGTGTCTTCTGTTTGAGTAACATTACCCGGCCGCTGTTCACTGTGATATGCATCACTGTTCAGCGAATGTGCAATTAGCTTCTACCGTGCAATGGTGAGAGCAGCAACCAGTCATCCCAAATATCATGTTTAGGCGTTCTTAGCTTGCCCAAACGTATCCCCAAGCCCTTCATATCGTCCTACTATGGCGACGACGGCCGGCTTGTGTACAGTCTCTTTTCCACTTACATTTCATGACTACTGAGGATATCTGAATTGTTCAATAACCAGAACACAATCGCAGGTGCTCATAGCAATTTCTAACCATTGATGATGCGCTGACACTGGTTTGCCGACAGATACATAGACCAACATACCCACACAGACAAGCAGACACACAAGCCAATAGACACACAGACCAGCAAAAACACAGAACATCAGACACACAAATCAACAGACATACACACGCACATACACACAGACCAGCAAACACACAGACCAACAGACACAGACCAACAGACATATGAACCGACTGACACATGGACCAACATATTCACACATATAAACAGACGCAAGGACCCGCAAACACACAGACCAACAAACACATATACCAACATACACACAGATAAACAGACACACAAGTCAACAGACACACAGACCAGCAAACACACAGACCGGCAAACACATATCCAACAAACACACAGACCAACAGACATACACACGCACAGGCGCACAGACCAGCGGACACACAGACCAACAGACACACAGACCAACAGACACACAGACCAGCGGACACACAGACCAACAGATGTCAAACGCACAGACACACAGATCAGTGGAGACCGCCGGACTCACGGCCCGACTGCCGCCACCGACAGAGTATGCCGTCGACCGGGCGCAGATGTTCACTTCTCACCGCTATCACACACCGCACACGCGCCGTGCCCTCGCCGCAGCACGTCGACGCCCTGTCGGACGGCCCGTCCTTTTCCACCAGGGGGACGTGTCCCTCTCTGTGAGCAGTCCGTCCACATCGTCAGCGGTCCCGCCCTTTTCTGGCCGGGGGCCTGCTCTCCAGGATCAAAAGACATATTTCTGGATGTCATCAGATGCCTGTGACATTGTCAGAAATCTTAATCTCCCCGTTGGATCGTCTCCGTCTGTCGGGGGTCCTTCCCTGTCCATCCGGGGTCCGTCTCGGTTTGTCTGGGTCTTACCCTCACTGTCAGAGGGTCCGTCCCCATTGTCGAAGTCCTTCCTTATCTGTCAGAGGGTTCGTCCCTCTCTGTCGGACGCCCTCAACCGTCGTCAGTGTTCGTGTGCCATGGTAAAATTAAGGATTTCGTCGCAATGGTGGGTGCCCCTTCTCTATCATGAGTGTGCCTCCCACCAGCCCAAGCGGAACACCGAAGCAAAATCCGCCCTGCAGCGTGGCCTTTCTTGGAAAAATTATCCAGTGTACCCTGAAGAGTTCCGTATGGATGCATTTATTTCCAGAAGCCAAGAGTACTGCACAGGTATAGGTATAAGTGCGCTGTACAGGCCCCTTTAAACAGGTCTGGATGGAGTCTGAAAATTATTAGTAGGACACTCAAGTCACATGTGTTACATGAGATCGAGTGAATAGGTAACATAAGGTTGGTTAGGTAGACAGACATTGATGAGTGTAGGGGATGTTGGTGGATATATTTTGGAATTAGGGATGTGATATTGGTTGTAGTGAAGTGCTTTTTGCCCGGGTGGTGGTATCTCCCCTTTACGGACTTAACCTGGATGTACCCTTGTGGCTCAGATTAAGTCGGATCATTTAATGAGTTTATGACTTAATGACTTAGTACTCTGTCATTTTCCTCAGGACGCTACCACAAAGCCGGGCCCCTGGGTCAATCGAGAGAGCAGTCACGCCGCCATGGCCCCTACCTCTGCATCAAGCTTTGTCGTCACCGTCAAGAACACCTGCGCATTGGTAGTGCAGCGGAGAGGATCGCGCTGGACAATCCAGGGCCTACCCAGCTGATCATGACAACACCGGGAGTTGACAGGACAAGCTTGCAAGATCTTGTCACTGGGAGACCGGACCTGACCTGAGTTGACCTGGCAAAACCTGATCGATCGGATGAACATACCGAGACCCTAGAGCTCGGCGTGATCGCCAACAGTCATTGAAGAAAGTTCATACGGCTCCAGTCTGTGGTGTGAACCACAATATAGTAAGCGAGGGACTATTTCTCCCCTCAATAATCTCGGAGGATCTCCCAAACAATATCCTGACTATAACATTTTACTACAACTTCGAACGCTGCCTTGGGTACTTCCTTTCACGTATAATTAAGATCTACGACATACTCCAGCCCTTGAGGTGTTCTTTCCTTTAAAAAACCTCCATGAAACCGCTATTCGTCCGTCATTTCTTTTCGTATCTTATCCACATTACCGTCGTCTCGGCATTGGATTATACATGCTGCACGTCTGACTGAAGTTCTTCGCAGCTACGCTGAGAAGGACGATTCTTACAATGGGTGTAGCTTCCTCTTAACGATGTCAATCCGTCACCAAGACGCGGGAGTGGTTAGTAACTGATGATATGGCAGTCTAGTGCGCCGCTAAACAGCACACATAGGTGGACTCGGTAATACTGCCGGTTGTATAATTCGAGCCCCCGGTTCTGCGATCAGGTGTCGAATGACCTCCCGATTGAGCTACCACGACCCCTTTGTGTGGAACCACACCAATCACAGAGCTCTGGCATCGGTATGTATGTATTTGTCCGAGCACTTCCACAATTACAACAGCGTTGCTTTTCCGGTGCTGGTCGTGATACGATGATACATGAGGGCAGTATAACAGGTCCCAGATGGATAACGGATTCATGTTGGGGAAATTATGGAATACGAGCTACCCAGTTGAATCGCTGCTGCCCCGGGGCTCGTCTAAGGTGCTTCGAGTGCTGCTGTGTCCATTAGCTACTGTGGGCGCTACAGTGTGGCGCCATTGTCACCGCCCAGCTGACTACGGCCCCCGCAGAAATGCTAAAGCAACAGGAAGGTTTCGTGATTGCGGGAGGCTGCGGGAGGCGCGGTCGTAAGTGTGGGAGGCGCGGCCCCCCCCCTAGTTAGCACACTTATAAATTATTCGTGAAATATGGTGGAACATACCACTTTCTGACCACTGAATAGACATCATTCCCAAGGAAGTATTAACATCGTGCTTCCACACAACATGTTGTGTGGAAACATCATGCTTATGCTCGCCATCACGGATTGTGATACTCAATCACCTCGCAATACAATTATAGGTACAGAAGTAATACATCATGTGGCGTGATAAACAATCCCAAACAACAAACAAAAATGCTGATACAATGGTATTGCAAAGACAAAGACAAAAACGTATATTCCGGCCATCCACAATAGACTTGTGGTTATTACAGCCTATTGTCGAGTTTTAAACCAAAGGTCATCAGCCAAATAAAGGCTGTCACATGAAAACATATAACAGTTCATGCCAGCGACACGGAAAGAGTATGCAGGTACGACAGAAGTCAGCAAGTATGATAAGAAGTCAGCAAGTACGATCAGAGCAGTCAGTCCAGTCGCACGCACAAGCGTTGCCTGAGGCGCCGACTGAACGGGGAAATTGGCATTAGCTTCAAGTCGTACGGAAGCTCGCTATATAGGGCAGAGCCTCGAGAGCAAAACCGGCGCCTGCCCATCTCTGTCCGTGATCTGGGACGTACGCGCCCCGGTCCTGACGGGTGTGGCGGTCACGCTGTTCGGCTTCTGTGTTAATGGTATGTATCGGCTTACGAAGCCGGCTTCTGCAGACGGCACACCTTGTGAAGCAGGCGCAACGTTAGGAGATCAAGCTATTCGCGCCCATCCAGCCAAGGCGCTCTAACAGATCCACGACATGATGAAATTTAGCTCGTCCTAAAATAACTTTTGCTCCATGGTTATATTTTTGTTGTTGAATCCGAGGCATATTATCCAAGACATGCAACCACTATCGTTAATATCAGTATCCATGTATTTGAAGTAGCACACATTGAACTTTTTCTTTTTTCCATCTTTAGCAGAGGCAAAGTGCCATCCGCTAGAAATATGCTCCGTTAAGGAAGAGTTGTTTTAATACGGCTTATGTGGCATCCGGTTATGTCAAATATGAAAGAGAGGAAAGGTGAGACGACGGCAAGCAAAGAACGAGGTGTAATGACCGATACATGCATACACAAATGAAACATACACGTTCATGGTTACACACGACACTTAGAAGTACGCTCTGGAGGGTGGGCAGCATCGCAACCTGCGGAGAGGCTCCACTGCTCACCTGCAGCCTGAAATGCAAACAGAGGCCCGACGCCGAAAAAAAATGGATTTGGCTCAATTTTGGCTATTGGCTCAAAATTGAGCTTCAAGAACTGAAACGATGTTCTAATTATAATGTCTCAATGACAAAATTCGGACCTCCTACAGTTCTCGTTCCGCAGTGTTAAAATGGTGTTTTTTTTTCTTAATTAGGTGTGAGATGTCGAAACGAGCATAGTAAGACACAGAAACCTGTATGATCACGGTTGGTTGAAGCGCGTAGTAAATTCATTTAAAGGAAAGCCATTTGTACTACGCGCTTCAACCAACCGTGATCATATAGACACCGTAGTGACAAACATTAATATGAATGCATAAACCTGTCTTCGAAGCATGTCAATTCAAATATTATTTCAGTCCTTCAGGCTTCATTTAAGCGAATGGTTTACTCATGAGTGCATGCTTTTTGTTTAATTTCGGACACACCATGCCATGTAATCGGCAAATCTCATTGCCTAGCACACTTTTTTCTTTATTAAATAAATTTAATCCGAGTTGTTGCTGGAGTAGCTTTAGCAACCAGGGTTCTATTGCTAAGCAGAGCTTGTTGCGTAAACCCTGGCCCCACCACCCGATCCATGAATTCCAGTTCAACGGCAAAGTTTTGATCGAAAGTTTAACGTGCCGCCAATGCACCGACACGGCCGCCCGGTAGCTCGTCCCCGGCCTCATCGGGCCAGCTGCCAACTGACACTCCCGGCCGGGGGCTAAATGCGAACGAGCGAAGCGACTCGAACCCTGTGTTGTCAGGACTAGCGCAGGCCAGCGCTTTAACCAACCGAGCTACTGGGGCGGCTAAAACACCACGTCATAGATAATCTCAGTATCTGGAATTGTGTTGCTACATGCTTGTGTAATCAATATGTAATGGTGATCATAAACATGCTACTTATACACAAATTACTCTCAGGAACGGGGCATTGTGCCTTCATGAGAATACATCAACAAGCACGATGTCGATACATTCTTTGAAAGGATATCTAGCCAGTGCTCAGGAAGTGACATATGCCACCCTCTTCCATGAATAATTTATCACTGTCGTTCCGACATCTCACATCTAACGAAAAACCCATTATTTTAACATTGAGCTAGAATGTTACACGTGTCCCTGCTGGAGAGCGCTCAAACCTGAGAAAGATCAGAAATCAGGATGAATGATCAGAAGCCTAGTGAATATAAATTAAACAATACAACACTGTTGACGACGGTAGTGGGTCGTGGTTGCTGGCGTCGCAGATCTGCGCATTGCCATTCACCTCAGTTGTCATTGCACCCCTCTCACAATTCGTCGCCTTTATCGCTACACCTAATGCCGGACAGAGCACCACGGGGCCGATGGCGCCATGCGAGCACGGCATCATCGCCGTCTCGGCAGCACCGAGTCCGCCGCCTGGCGGCGGGAGCGCGCAACACGGGCGGCGCGTAATCCCCGGAAGTGTGCCGCTCGTGGCGCGGCCCGACAACACGGCGCAGCGCCGTCGCCCGAGGCTCCCGGGTGTCACCAGCAGCGGCTCGCTGTGCCCGGCTGACGTCCGCACGGGGCGCGGTCACGCCGATAAGGTGGAGTGCGAGGACGCCGGGCGGCAGCAGGAGGGGGCCGTAACACCCACGGTCCCCTCGCCCGGCTGCCCCGTCACCGCCGACCGACCAGGTCCGACATGATCACACGCTGGGAGATAGCACATTGATGCTGTCAGTCACCGCCGATAACGCAGAAGCGGCCCGGATTACGATAATGTTAAACACGGGCGAAAGGAAGTCATTTGTCAGGGGTGCTGCTTTCATTCAAGTCAGCGCCGTATTGTCAAGGCCTGTCAAAAGACAGCACATGGGTACTGAGGAGGTATTCTCCGCTTCCATTAGACAGCACATACATGGTCAAATGGAGTCACATTCATTTCAGTACACGGCAGAACATACTTCGCACCAATGATGGATTTTTGCACCCGGAAAGTTGAAATACCTACCGTCATTTTCGACTTAAGAGAAATGTAATTTACGACACAATTGGCAGCTTGCGGTAGTTTCGTGGTGCATTGTTGTGCTGTGGTCTTTGCGAGAGATTCTGAAGTATCGACAAAATTGGCGAGCAATAAGCGTGATGAGGGATCGCACTAGCACTGGGCGCGGATGGGGCACTGTGCGGTCTTTCAACAGGGGCGCAGTACTGGCGGCGTAGCCCACGGGGCCCTGAGGATCGGGACCCCTTCCCTTTGTGCCAGCAGGGCCTCCCTGGCGGTAGCTAAGAACTCACCGATTTCGGCGCTGGTGCTTTAGGACTTCAATTTTACGGCTGATAGCAAAAGTTATTGGCATGGATGCCACTTTACGAAAATAATTTCGGGCAATAGCCAAGAATATGTCGGCATCCATTCAAATTCCATGTCCTCGGATTTCGCCCACTATGTTTTGCGCCTTTGGCAGGTTATTTTTCCTTCATTTGGTACAGCTGTGAACTTTTTGTTGCTGACCCAGGTACCCTATTAGCATTCATCAAGTTCGCCTACGTTGCTAGCTCTCCCTTGCTAGCCTTGGTGTGCAACTCATGTATAATACCTCATTTTTACTGTCTACCTGTTTTACATTCAAATACATTCGTGCAAAAGTCTTTTGGCCTTTGCATGATCTCCCAAAGCCAAAGGAGAGCGAGAAAGTGTTGGACCCTCTAAGTTAACCATTTCGCGTCCATCTACAGCAAAGTCAGCCACAGTAGACATTTAGAACACACGATATGACCGATGTTTTCTTCCGTACATTTCACGTTGCTCTTGCTCTTGCTCTTCTCACCGAGTTCTTGACCATAAATGCACACATCACGGTAACATGACATATATACTTGCTGAAATACCTGCGCCAACTCTGCAATTAGGTGCCCTGTGTTAAACGGTCATTGCCACATTGCAGTCAGTGCAGAACCTTTGTTCTGCAATGCAGCTTTGGCGTTTTCAGTTTATGTGCAACGTACTGTCTTGCAATAGACAAATAAAGGAGTGCCACAGCCGCCCGTACCAGGAGGTTACAGACTCGGACGACGGCAGTGAGTTCGCCCAGCCCCAGACAGCTGAGGAGTACCACAGCCGCCCGTGCCAGGAGGTTACAGACTCGGACGACGGCAGTGAGTCCGCCCAGCCCCAGACAGCTGAGGAGTACCACAGCCGCCCGTACCAGGAGGTTACAGACTCGGACGACGGCAGTGAGTCCGCCCAGCCCCAGACAGCTGAGGAGTGCCACAGCCGCCCGTACCAGGAGGTTACAGACTCGGACGACGGCAGTGAGTTCGCCCAGCCCCAGACAGCTGAGGAGTACCACAGCCGCCCGTGCCAGGAGGTTACAGACTCGGACGACGGCAGTGAGTCCGCCCAGCCCCAGACAGCTGAGGAGTGCCACAGCCGCCCGTACCAGGAGGTTACAGACTCGACGACGGCAGTGAGTCCGCCCAGCCCCAGACAGCTAGGAGTACCACAGCCGCCCGTACCAGGAGGCTACAGACTCGGACGACGGCAGTGAGTCCGCCCAGCCCCAGACAGCTGAGGAGTACCACAGCCGCCCCTACCAGGAGGTTACAGACGGCCTGCTCGGTGTGCTGGACGCCAGACACAGCAGCAGCGACGGTGGTTAGCTGGCCGCGGCGGAACGAGTCCTGCTTAGCTCGGGCCACTCGGCGCTCGATCGCGAGGCTCAGTTTGACAGTCTGGACGCAGTTCGACTCACGCTGCTCGCCCGGACGCTACACGTTTGCCGGCAGCGCGGACTGAAGCCGGAGTGCGTGCGGAACGTGTCGAAAGCACTGGGCGACGCCAGCCCGCGCGTCATGCCTCCGAACACTGTCGGCCTGGTGAAGCTGAGCAACACCGCACCGGCAACCACGTGCACAGCGGAGCGCTCCTTCGTTCCTCCTGAGGCGCCTCAAGTCGTGGTTGCGGAGCTCCGGCAGCCGGTAGCGGAGCACTTTATTAATTATGTTGTTTATCATTATTTTTATACTTACAAGGCAATAAAACACTCTGGAGCCACTCCTCCACCTAAATATGATAAAACTTAGGAAAGGGTCATTGTGTCATAACGATGTAACTTAAAGCATGTGAATTCACAACTTCAACGCAAAAACATTGAAGTCACAAGCTGTGTATTGAATTCGATGGGCAAAAGCAGATTTCCAATGTAAGCTCGTAGTCAAAATGCTCTTTAAAAATGATCCAACTCGGATGTTCCCCATTTATGGGCATGCTTACGGACACGTATCCTGACACTGCTCATCGTCATCACACGTGGGAAAGACATTGTGTGTACCATATCCGCCACGATGTCAGAGCCAGTGTAGAGTCGGCGGACGGAATAGAAAAACTTACACATGAGCAACCACAAGTGCCGTGACTGGCACGACTCTCCTTTATCGACGTAGGCCACATCAAACTACTGCACAAGTGTCACTGTAAAAAGTATATCCAGGGGTGACGAATATTTGTCAGAGTACCACTGCCGGACAGAAGGGTAGTATCACCATCATCAAAGTACCTCCGTCGAGCAGTAGGGTAGCACCGCCATCATCAGGGTACCTTTTCCGAACAGGAAGGTGGTGCTACACCACCAGGGCACCTCTTCCTAGCAGGAGGGTAGTGCTGCCATCACTAGGGAATATCTGCCGAACAGAATGCTAGCGCCGCTATCATCAGGGCACCTCTGTCGAACAGGAAAGTGGTGTCACCAGCATAAGGGTTTCACAGACTAACGCAACAAGTAAAGTGCAGATGACATGGAGTGCAAACAGCCATGACAACCGATCCATGTCTACGCACCCTGGGACCCGCAATAGCTGTCCATAATTGCAGCAGAACCGCTGTACCTAACAAGCTGAAATATGAGCTGCCTTTCAATGCCACGTAAGTATCATATGACCAAAATAAGGTTTCACTTCACCTTGTGCCCTAATGATGGTGCAATGAATGAGAATGGTGGTTTATGTACGACATTGATATACGAATGATGTAGATGACGTACAGTACGTCTATAAGATCAAGCATTTGCATGGCCTTTGGTTGGGCGACAATGGTGGCCAGGCGTTTAATACAACTGACAAAATAACTTCAGCTGACCTGTCGGATGAGCTCTAAATGACCCTGCGATTCATTGAAATTACACCTTAAGTGGAGGTAGGGGTAGGCATTTTTTGGTCCGGATATTGGTCATTCTACCATTTTTGGATGTAATATGATCAAACTGTGTGAAGAAAAAAAATTGGGGATTTTTTTAATCTGCGAAACTCATCAATACCGACATTTTTCCGTTTTACCCCTATACAAGCTCAGTGTTAAATTATTCCAAAATAGGGTGGAATTTACCACTTTCTGAACACTCAATCGACATCCTGCCCAAGAAGTATCGACATCCTGCTTCTGATGCGTGCTTATGAAGTGCTCCTTTCTAACATTACCTCGTTTGTTAAGTAGCATGATCATGCTCTTGATAAGGGGTGTGGTACACGAATATTCAGCAATGCAATTTCAGGTAAATGGATTATTCATAATGCGAACATCACCAGGGTGTATATTTTTTATCTCCCTATCCCAAATATAGCTTTTCCTAATATATTTGAATATTAAAAAAAAAAACGGTCAGGGTACAAACATTGACTCAAATTTAAGTCTGAAAAACATCAAAGGCACTTGTAATGATACTAATTTCATGACAAATTTCGACATCCTACTGTGCTCGTTTCGACATCTCACACCTAACGAAAAGCCAATATTTTCACACTGTACAAGCTCCACGATGGCTTTGGCCAAAACTCAGATATTCTCAGTTTTGGTGCTAGATAGTTAATTTTTGGTTTATTGGAAACGCAGAACCCAAATTTGGTCTTAAAAAGTGTGCTTAAATTTGAAATCTGAAAATTAGCGGATGAAACTGATATATGTATATATATGTATGTATATCGGGCGTACAAGAAGTCCGACAAACTGGCGGCATCCGGTCGTTGAGGATGTCCAAGTCGCCCGGCCAGGGCAGCTCGTCCAGTACTCAGTTGAGGGCGAGTGGTCGTACGCTGATCCTCGAGCAATTCGATTAACCCCGACGAACTGCGGGTCTGTCGCCAACGTTTCTGCCGCAACTGCCTTGAAAATTTGACCCTAGAGAGTGAAGTGAGATGAGACTGGTCGAGGAATTGTGTATTTCGATAATTTTTGTAATAAATTGTGAACTGAAAATAATATTTTTGAGATCTTTGCATAGTCCATTTAGTGGTGGTACAAACTTAAAATTGGCCATACCTGACTTTGATTGGGAGATATATCGTGGTCAAATCCGATTGATCGAGAAATTGGGCAATTATCCATCTGAATTTTTGTTTTTCGCGATCCTTATAATCGATTTAGTGTGAGCAGGTCACTTCAAAGTGTCCATATCTGTCTTTGTTTGGGAGATATATCGTGCTCAAATCTGATTAGTCGAGAAATTGAGTAATTACCAAACTGAAATTAAATTTTTGAGATCCTTATAGTCGATTTAGTGGGCGTAGGTAACTTCAAATTGATCATATTTGTCTTTCTTTGTGAAATACAGCAATTTTATTACATCCAATTATGCTAATTACTTTAATTAGGTGGTGCTGATGAATTTCGAATTAATCAATTATTTTTGCGATTGTTTTTTGCGAGGCATGATCAAATGACAGCGACAAAAAAAAAACATGGAATCTGCCATACACGAGCGCAATTGCAAAAGCTGACTCCATACCCCTGACCTCTACCCTAAGATCGTCTGGAGCTGAAATAGTAAGTTAATTTTGAAGTATTAGGCTATCCCCAAGTTTTTAGGACCAGCTTGGGGCAGCCCTCCCTTGTCGAAGATGGCTGCACGACAAATGTCACGCACGATTGCGGGACATTTGACGAATCCCAAGCCGCTCTCCACTTATGGACGATATGCTTCGTCATGCGTGTATGAACATCAGATGGAACGGGAGGGAGACAGAGAGTTCATGGCCCGGTATTTTTCAAAACTTTAGCCATCAGTTTTATGGAACGAAATGGAGCTGACACCTCTACCTTTCATCAGCGTTCCCATGTCCCTGTAGTGATGACAGTCGCCACGGATGTTGAATTGGAAGGGAATGAGAGGGTGTGTTTTTTTTTTTGTTTTTTTAAATGTCCGCCACCCAAGATCAGGTGACCGGGAGCGCCCCCTCCCCTTACCCAACGACTGCAAGCACCTTACGTTAACACCATAAAATAAACAGTAAAGTCGCGGCACTCCCAGCTAAGAGATGGAACACATATAAATAAGCATACAAAGCATCGGGTATTAGAGCAGTAAGACTAATAATAAAGAATGCTGTTAGTAGTCATATCCAAAGGAGGCATATGACTGACCCTGGATCCATCCCAACAAGAAATTAGGGTCTAAACTATAATGTTAGCAGCTGGTTTGTGGCCGGATGGTGGTGAGCACTCCTGATTTGTTTTTGTTTTTTAACTTTGGCTCCTCCCACAACTCCACCCAGCTAAGCATGGGCTTGTTGCTGGGTGGAATGTGGGAGGAACCAGTGGTTGGGTGTTTTCAACTTTATATATGGTTAAGTGCAAACACACACACACGCACGCACGCACGCACGCACGCACGCACGCACGCACGCACGCACACACATACACACACACACAGACACAGACACAGACACAGACACAGGCACAGACACAGACACAGACACACACAGACACACACACAGACACACACACAGACACACACACAGACACACACACAGACACACACACAAACACACACACAGACACAGACACAGACACACACACAGACACAGACACAGACACAGACACAGACACATACACAGACACACACAGACACAGACACACACAGACACACACACACACACACACACACAGACACACACAGACACACACAGACACACACAGACACACAGACACACACAGACACACACAGACACATACAGACACACACACACAGACACAGACACAGACACAGACACAGACACAGACACAGACACAGACACAGACACAGACACAGACACAGACACAGACACAGACACAGACACAGACACAGACACAGACACAGACACAGACACAGACACAGACACAACACAACACAACACACACACACACACACACACACACACACACACACACACACACACACACACACACACACACACACACACACACATACACTCACACGTACACTCGCATGCCAGCATCCCTGTACAAACATACACACACAGCAACAATTTGCTGCTAAGTATTTTAATATCTGCTCAAGAAGTATGTCTTAATGTGATTTTTTAGAACAGTCTTAGAATTTGGTATCTCTGAATGCAGAAAATGCTTTGCTATGATGGAGTTCCAAATATTTGGTCCAAAACATTCGATGGTGAAGAGACGATAATTTTTGTTTGAACTTATGCTGGAAGTGGTTTTGTGATCTTGTGGAATATGGGGAGTCAAACAACTCTGTGAAAAGGAATCTGATGGAATGAGGTAGCTGACGATGAATGAATTTTTGCATAATAAGCATCATTTGAAGTTTTGCTACATCTTGGACCTTTCAAATTTTGTATTTCTTAAGGATAGGGTTTGCACTCTGAGGGGGAAATACACCCTCAATAATACGCATCATTCTTTTCTGAAGTACCAATAGTTTGTGTATCTGATTAGCATAGTTTGCACCCCAAAGAAAACAGCAATAAATTATATATGGAAGAATTAATGCATTATACAATTTTAGGAGGTGATTCTTCCCTAGGAGATATTTAATTTTTGATATCATTCCTATGTTGCGACTTATCATGTTTGAGACACTGCTGATATGGGATGCAAATTTCAAATTTTCATCTACGTATACACCAGGGTATTTTACCGGATTCTGATGTAAAATAGAAATTCCATTAAATCCGTGATGGACGTAGTGCATTAAGGAAGTTCTTGCTGTGAAACGTGATGGACGTAGTGCTAAATTTCATCAAATACAAGAGAGCATGTCACATTATCCCCCTTCCCCCCCCACCCCCTGAGGCGTCTCCCATGTTTTATGTCACTCTATAGAATCCTAGAATGCGAAATGCATGGCATTTTAGCAACAATCGACATCACAAGAGCACTTACTTAAAGCGATGACTCAGCATCTTCAGAGTCGCAATGCGTCGTTTGCATAGACGGAATGCATGCATGCCAGCACTTACTTGTGCGTGGATAGAAATAGTACACACTTGCTGAACGCATTGCGTAATAGGGATATGCTTCAAACTTCCACTTCAAATCACAGAGTAATATATTCCATGAAAACAAGCTGAATGAAGATGGTCGACGTGTTATTACAGTCGACCAGGCTCTGAACGTAATCGGCCTAACGCTAAAAGTCCATCGCTGCTCTCCGTAATCCAGATGGTGCACTATCGCCAAATCTGTTCCAGCTCATTTGCGGAGAATCTGTGCTGGAGCCAGGGATTATTGAAATCCGGTTTGGGTGTTGTTTATTTGAGCAAGGATTCGGTGGAAGCTGGGGGGAGGGGGTGAGAGCACAGCGAGGGACTTGGGAGAGGGTGCGGGACGACCGCCGCCGGCCAGCTGTGCAATGCGTGTGGTGGACTCATGCAACCACAATCACTCACTGGGATCTATACTATCAAATCCTATAGGAATATATTCTCGTGGTATAAACCGAAGTTGTAGGTTTTAAGAGGTCTTCAACGGGTGAAGTTAGTCTCCACCACTCGCTTCACATTATAAATTGGGAGAATACATGCACATTTGATGGTCAGCAGAGGCGCAGCAAGGGGCAGAGACCGCCTCACCCTTATAAACCAAAAATACATTAGATGAAATAAGAAATTTGGAGATTTTCACGACGAAATGTCAGAAATTTTCGCCGAAGTCGGGCTCTGTTTCATGACATTTTTGTGGTCGTGCCCCCTTCCAGAAAATCCCGGCAGCGCTACTGATGATGAGACCTGGACCTCCGCCTGGTGTCGACACAGGCCGACAGGTAATAACCGGCTGCACCTGCGTGGTCAGTTGCCCGAATAACACGATCGTGCAATGCAGCTCATTTAAAACCTTCCAGCTGATGCTCATTCAATTAGGAAAAAGAGGAACATGAATGGGGAATTAAAAATGAAGAGCGGGAAGAAATAGCAATGCGAACAAGATACCAAACTAACCGGCGATGTTCTGTTATATGCCAAGATATTTGTCTTTTGTAAGAATAGTTATTCTTCTTTTTAGTTTCTTATGATGTGTGGCTAACTTCGTCCGGGGAAGAAGGCAAAGAGATTGCATAAATGGACCATCATGTATTTGCATTTTGCAGACAAATCAATGACGTCAGCCATCAGACAGCCATCATACAAATCACCACCCAATCATCAATCATTAAATCATGCAGAAAGTGCACAGGACGTACATTGGGTGCATTTCGTTCACTGCTGGCCAAAACCTATCCAGCATGGAGATGAGAAGCCCAAATAGTTCGTTCTCAACCGGGGCGAGTAACGTCTGCGTACGCATGTGTGCGCATTGGTGACACTAGTGTCCTACCTGAGCACTCATGGCCTGGCCTGACGCTTAATTACCTTTTTTTGTGGAAGGATTACGCCCCCGACGCTGTGAAAATATACGACAATAATTAGAAGGGTGGAGGCGGAAGCAGTTTCAAATTTGACTTGGTCTGGTGTACTTCCATTAGCTTCCTGGTTAAGGATGGCGATCGTCCGGAGGGTTCCACCCCTCCCCCATACCTTCCCTACAAATCTACCTGAAGTTCTACACCCGGCCGTCGAAGCTGTCGATGGTCGGTGAGGGCTCTCTTGCACTCTTTCTGAGCAGCCTGTAGGTGATTAAGCCGGTAGTTCGCTTCTCAACCTCACCGTCAGCGTGGTTGGTGATGAAGGTGACTATGCACAGAATGGTTCATTGGCTGCTGGTCTACGGACACTTGATTTCCTCACTCTGGTCCACGGATACTCTGGCCAATCATGCATTGCTAAATACGCACAGAGAATTAAGCCAGCCGTGGTCACGGGAACGGATCCTCCATCTCCCATGATCTCTGAAAACAAGAGTTAAAGATACAAAAAAAACGCAGATGGGGATACGAGAGCTGGCTAATGTGTTAACAAGTTTCACACCAGAACGTCATGCTTATCAAATGCACATACTAACTTTAATCCACGCTGACCCGCCTTGAATCGGACCATTAAGTAAGTCATAGGACTATTATCCTATGACTCACTACTTTGCAGGAATGATACATCTCCAGGTATCTGTCACCTTAGGACGTCAGTTTCAGGCTGATGCGAGACCGTTCAGATGCCTCTGTTAGTTTGACGTCGATGTCACCAGAGACATAACAATGACATGACGAAATGCTGGCGGTGGGCTCTATTTGAACAGTCAACATTGACTAGACAGGCTAGTATCACCTGAAGCTAATAACCGATGTTTGAAAGATCTATGATATAACGTACAATCCAACGCCGCACAGATGGACACCACAGGTTGATGGAAGGTGTTGGCTTCACGCTCTCGCCACTGTGCTTATTAAGGCACGTGGGAGGGGAGAAGGGAACCATCCGAATGCCACATTTTTCCCATTCACAGCAGGATCTACTCCAGAAAATTATCGCTCCCTCCCTCTTATTGTTTATTCCGTGATGATTGGTGCAATATATATGTATACATATATACATATATATATATATATATATATATATATATATATATATATATATATATATATATATATATATATAATACATCGATTTCGTCCGTGATTCTGTTCCAGACTGTGAGGTTCAGTTGGAGGGCAGGTGACATTTGTTCGTGCATCACCCAAGGATTGAGCTGTTATGCTGCCGCCCCCGACTGGCAGTCTGGCAGCGTCAGTTGGCAACCCGTGCGGCAACGTCCCGCTGAGTCGATCTGAGTCCATGCCGCGGTACTGCAGTGGTCCGACTGCTGCGCATCGGCTCATGTTCCGGCTCCGGCTCCGGCGCATCGGCTCATGTTCCGGCTCCGGCTCCGGCGCATTGGCCGATGGTCAAACTTCGACCACTGTGCATTGGCCGATATTCCGAATCCGATTTCAGTGCCCGCTGAATCCCAGCCTACACCATGTAATAAGATGGTCGGTGTTGCAGTGGGTTTGTTCACTCTTGCCATATGCCACCTTCTTTCTGAGTTGCAGGACCGTGTTCGGCAGCTGATGAGAAGTTGATGTGGCCCCGTCCACATAATCTGTAAGCTGTGTGGTTGCCACCAGCCCCGTGCTTCCTGCGTCACCGAAAATGTGCGCAGACGACGTGAATCGTGATAATGAATATTACGCTTGGCGCCATAGCCTTTATTTCATTAATTTAATTCAGGTCAAGTTCATGACAGGTCAATGGAACCAAACTCGATCGACTGGAAGGCTGTCATAAACGCAAATTACTGTCATGCGATTCATGTTATTTCGCATGTTGCTCCCTACATGTCCCGAAAACTGCTGTTTTTTTCATTGTAAACCTAAGCGTTTGTATATTTAACTCATGTACTTCATACCATTCTTGGTGAAACCGATTGCGCCTGGCTGTCCGCCCGGTCAGTTAGGCGGGCAGCTGTGATCCCGTAACTGGAGCCGGTCACTGGCCTTTATATATGCTGATACATCGGTGACCTGGCGTCAAATGTCGCATCTGTCATCTTCATTGTATCACTAGCCATGTACGAAATATCATTTAATCCCATTTTGGAGCATTTACACCCAATCGCAGCGACCCATCACAATGGCAAGCTAAACCACGCAAGACAAGCAAAATGTAACTTAATAATATTTGGCTTTATTTCAACCTTGAGGATATTGGCCTCAGGTTATGAAAATTGCATATAATGGAGATCACTACAGTACCCATCTACCATGGAAATTTCGCAACTCTAGCTTTAATAGGAGACGAGATATTAGGCAGCCGAATACGCCACTCCCCCACCTAAGATCAACTGGCATGCAATGCAACATTCAAAATATTCCTCAGAGAGACGCATACGATATTCTTTACTAAATTCAGCGCATCACACAAGCATAATTTCCCGAGGAATTCTAGCAGCTGACATTGCCTGAAAATATGAGTGCTGTCATAGTACCTCGTCACTATCGCACAATGCCTCATTATTATGCACCAATGCCTTCAGCTCATTTTCCCCTTCCAAGAACGCTCGTGGCCTGTTGTAGTTAAGGTGATGAAATTGTTCGTACTGCATTAAGTTCGCTCCGATTTGAGTGTTCCTGAAATAAAGCTCTGAGCATGGACTGGAAGCAGTGCCTGAGAAGCTGAGACGAACACAACACTGGATTCAGTGAATAAAGGGCCTGCTTTGAAGCAGCTTGGCGTGTTAAGGACACCGTTTTGGTAGTTCTGCCATATTTCGCCCTGTTGTGGCCTTCCGTCTGCGGTCCCAGATGGCTTGCAACAGTGGACAACAACAGCGACAGTGGCCTGCAACAGTGGACAACAACAGTGACAGCGGCTTGCAACAGTGGACAACAGCAGCGACAGTGGCCTGCATCAGTGGACAAGAACAACGACAGTGGCCTGCAACAGTGGACAACAACAGCGACAGTGGCCTGCAACAGTGGACAACAACAACGACAGTGGCCTGCAACAGTGGACATCGTCCGCCAGATGTTTCTTCTGGTTTCCGCTGCGTGGTGAATCCTGCTTGTTTTCGGCTGCCAAACGTCATTTTGAGTTCGGTCAGCTGGCCAACGCCTACGAACTGTCGCTGGACCGACCTTGCCCGGGCGCTGGCTCTGCTCTAAACCCGACACTCACCTCACGCCGTAATGCAGGCGCACGCGCACCGACAAAACGCGCCGCGACACGGAGTCGAAACGAATCTCGAATCGATCCCGAGCGCGAATTGGCTGCCGAAGCGAGCGAGCCTTCGAACCAGGCCGTAAAACAGCGCCGTCGTCGCGGCACCACGTGACAACGTCGCCGCGGGCGACGCGCGGATTGCCGCCGTGCCCGACGCGTACGAAACCCGGCGCACGGCGCCGTCGGCGATCTCGTGAAAGGCGCCGCAGGCGTCGCATTGAGACGCGTGCACACACATGGCCGTTCGAGGAGGCATTAACAATAAACGTCCGTCTTTGACGGCGGCCAGTCGAGTGGAGAGCGAACGGCGCGCCGATCAATACACATTAATAGGCCGAATGCCGGCACGCACCGAATAAGACAAAGCTGGCGGCGGCGGCGACGCCGACAGCTGGTGTCGCGCGGCCAGTGCGCTCCTCCGGCACGGAAAGCTCGCCGGCCTGGCAGACATGACCGCACCGCTCTATGTGCTCAGTATGACAGCGCTAATGCGATTGTGCGCCGCCGGCGCGCTGTGGCCGCACGGCTGGCCGAAGCTAATGCGCCGCGCCGATAAAACAATGGCCGCCACCGAGCTGGGAACGCGACGCCGGAATTCACGGGAACGCGATTTTATCCCGCATTGCACATCGAATTGAGCTGGTGCTGGATTGCGCCAATTTCGGAACGGCTCGACGGCTTGGCTGCCTCCAGTGCTGCTCTTATTGGTGTGCCGGAGGTGCTTATTGGTGTGCCGGAGGTGCTTATTGGTGTGCCGGAGGTGCTTATTGGTGTGCCGGAGGTGCTTATTGGTGTGCCGGAGGTGCTTATTGGTGTGCCGGAGGTGCTTATTGGTGTGCCGGAGGTGCTTATTGGTGTGCCGGAGGTGCTTATTGGTGTGCCGGAGGTGCTTATTGGTGTGCCGGAGGTGCTTATTGGTGTGCCGGAGGTGCTTATTGGTGTGCCGTGTGGCGTCACCAGCGTCTATACTGGGATCACTGAAATAGACTGAAGTGTAGCAGTTTGCAACATGGCTCTGTTACACGGACAGAGAGTGATGATCGACGATCGATGATCGACAGAGAGTTCTCCAGTCGTTCAGCAGAGAATGCGGAAACTGGCTGCCGCTCGCGATTCCATATGCCATAGTGGCATCACCATCAATAGATCAATTGCCTGTGCATGGTGCCGTTAGGGGTGCTGGACGAGCAACGGCAGGTGAAGCGCCGTGTGGTCAAATGTGGCTCCGTGTCCCGGCTCGAAACATCGATTGGGGGCTTCGAGAATCCGTGCATTTGCTTTGGAGCTCTACAGCAATGGGAGGTAAACTCAGAAGTGGAGTTCCCATGCACGACCGTTTGGTGGACCAAGGTAACCCCACTATCGTTACCCTGGCCGCACGAACTTCTTGCTTTCTTAACGCGGGACCCTTCCGGATTGGCCACACCAACCAACTTTGCAGGATACATTCCCCTCATGCGTTAGGCTCCACCAATAATTTTCGAACTTCTCCACCTACGAACAAAATACTTAGGGTGCCAAGCTTAATTCCGGAAGACATTGGAGGACTTCGGCAAGTCAACTGTTGGGGAGAAATTGACACACCACTTGCATGTGTCAATTTCTCTAAAGTCATGGTAGTCATAGTAACATCAATTCGCTGCCGACTACACTCGCCAGCAAGGTGTCCGACAACGGTGCGAAATCCGTGGTTGGCCGTGTGGCAACAAGATTGTCCCCAAGAACGCCCTGTTTCGAGAAAGGCATATGAAGAACAAAAGAAGCATCTGATTGGGAATGCCGTAATACAAGCTGGTGAAAGTCAACATGGAATGACAGGTCTGGTTCTGGGCAAATAAATCGTAACTTCAAGTAAAGTAACAAAGCAGTTAAAAATGTTTCAAAAGCGTGACGATGGGCCCGGGTTGAGTTGCTCAATCCAAGGCACTAACTTTTGTTCACAAATACAAGGGGATAGTCCTACTTGGCTCCCACAGGAGGCATATCGCAAATACAAGGGGATAGTCTCACTTGGCTCCTATAGGAGGCAGTGCGCTCCAGCATTAATTGTGTGACCAAACATAGTAGTGTGTCGACTAGCCTGCGACATACCTGAGAACTTGATGCAAACTTGTGGTCACTATATACATTACCGTTACACTACATACACTATAATATGCCACACTAATAGCACTGCATACACTAATAACAACGCACATAATATACCCTGTGTTGCCACAGAAATCCTCCGTTGGGATTGATCATTGGCAGGTCTGCCAGCTAACTTCTCGAGTTGCCACCACTGGTATAACTGGTATAACGACAAGTTGACGCAGTACAGGATGCAGCGCAAGAGTGTGCTTTTCAGCAAAGCACAAGTACGCCATCAGCGGTTCAGTGGCGGGAAAAACTGATGGATGGGTTATACATGGATATGTGGGGCTTCTATAATTGGACAAAGTCGCTCGTTTTGGTACGCTCAAGAACACCTGCCCCACGACGATCAACAAATTGTTCAGTCAGTTTTCCCCTCCGGGCTCTGGGTAGAAAAGGCCCCTGTAGAGCGCTCGAGTGTGCCACACCCTCTATCTCAAAATGTGTTCCTCAAAATGAGTGGCGACCCTTCGGAGAAATGACTCCCCTCTAGAGAAATACTTCCCCTTCCCGGTGACAATTCCTTGATCCACTCCTAAAGTGGACCAGTGCAAGCGAAACCGGATGTTGGCGCTTCTTAAAGATATTTCTTCAGATAGTCAAGTAATACGACACGATGTATCAACCAGCAGTCTGCTGCTGCCGATGCTGCACGAGCGCTGGAGGAGTTTGGAATTGTTGAGGAGTGTGCTATGCAATATCAGGTGATTGGTGGTGGCTATTGATTTTACGACACGCTAACCGTTGAGCCATGCAGCGTCGCCGATCTCTCACGCCGATTGGTTGCGAGCAAAGAGCGACGGCAGGTGAGGCTCGAACCCACGATCTTTCGATTGTGAGACGGGCAACTTACCCTTAGACTACTCGTCCCCATCAGGTGACTGGTGTTAGATAGGCTGGGTTAGTTCCCTTTGAACTGGAGATAATGTATTGATTGCGGCGTGATCATGCACTTTTCTAGGATCATTTCTAGATAGACTTTACCCAGTTGGGCTCCTGCGCCTCTTATTAGGCCTTGGCACTTAATGACTTTACGACTTTATGATTTATTACGGCTACGAAGCTGCGGTTACCATCAGGATGCTGCACAACAGACACAGTTAGCGAGTTTTACCTGAAACCAGCGTGCCGCCGGCGTTCGGCTCGCCAGCACAACTACGTCCCAGAGGGCGGCAGCACCGCGCGCGCTTTCCCAGCACACGGGTGTCGCAGGAGTCACTGCCGGTACCGGCACGTCGGAGGTAATTTCGCTTCAGCGCGCTTGCCGTGTCGCCTGGCACCAGGTCGCGGCCGCCCGCCGCGCTCAGCGCCTGGTAATCATCGACACCATTATGGGCACAACTGGTGTCGCCTGAGCGCGCCCGGTCCGCACCCACGCGGCCGGCCCGCCGGTGGCACGTCGTGTGGCCGCCGCGCGGTGTACGCTGGCCGGCCGGCTGCCCCGGACGTCGGGTGTCAGTCAGCGTGCGGCGGCCAGTGCTCGGGACTCACCCGGGCCCATGTGGCACCGGCGGCCGGACCCGCCCCGCACACAGCGGCATTCACGGCACTTCGCCGGGCCAACCTGCTTGCGGAAATACGCCCGGCTCGCGCCGTATTTAGCGGCAGACGCCAGTCAGTCCAAGAGCAGATTATCGTCGCCCTGTGAGGAAACACTGATGACTTCATGAAAGGCATCGTGTCAGGCGGCGGACAAAAGCCCCCACAACGCAGAAGCACCCTGGCTCTGATAAGGAGCCACAAAGTCGTGGTCGTGGGTGAGTGCCACCATTAATGGACAACAACGAGCATTGGGGCTGGTTAGTGTAGGGAGTCAAGCGTACAGAATGGGAACAGGCGTGGTGTGATGCATTATGGGACCGCTGACTGCATCTTGCACAAATATAGATGCATCAGATACATTTTGGAATTAATGGCATGGAAGCTGTATTTGACACGAAATTTCTACCTCACGAGCTTGGGGATCACACTGACCTCCCTACTAACTTGTGCTCTAAGTAAGGTAGTGAGAGATAGGATAGCAAGGTCAATATTTTGTATGTCCACCACCCAAGATCAGGTGACCAGGGGCGCCCCCTCCCCTTACCCAACGACTGCAAGCACCTTACATTAACACCATAAAATAAACAGTAAAGTCGCGGCACTCCCAGCTAAGAGATGGAAAACAAATAAACAAGCATACAAAGCATCGGGTATTAGAGCAATACAACTAATAATAAAGAATGCTGTTAGTAGTCATGGGGCGGGGATGGCCGAGTGGTTAAGGTGTCGGGCTATGAGTACCAAAGGTCCCGGGTTCGACTCTAGCGCCACTCAGGACATTTCACAATCCCGCGGCCCACCGGCGAAACAGTGTGGGCGGCGCCATTATCCGTGAATGTGCATACAGTGTGTCGTGAACCAACCAATAAACAACAAACAACTGTTAGTAGTCATGCCCAAAGGAGGCGTATGACTGATCCTGGATCCATCCCAACAAGAAATTAGGGTCTAAACTATAATGTTAGCAGCTGGTTTGTGGCCGGATGGTAGTGAGCACTCCTGATTTACAATTTTTTAATTTCGGCTCCTCCCACAACTCCATCCAGCTAAGCATGGGCTTGTTGCTGGGCGGAATGTGGGAGGAACCAGTGGTTGGGTGTTTTCAACTTTATATATGGTTAAGTGCAAACACACACACACCCACATACATATACACACTGACACACATAATCACATGACAACACCCCAGCACACATATACATACACACACATACACTCACATGCCAGCATCCCTGTACAAACATTCACACACAGAAACAATTAACTGCTAAGTACTTTAATATCTGCTCAAGAAGTATGTCTTAATGTTATTTTTTAGAACAGTCTTAGAATTTGGTATCTCTGAATGCAGAAAATGCTTTGCTACGATGGACTTCCAAAGCTTGTGTCCAAAACATTCGATGGTGAAGAGACGATAAATTTTGTTTGAATACCTATGCTGGAAGTGGTTTTGTAATCTTGTGGAATATGGTGAATCGAGCAATTCTGTGAAAAGGGGTCTGATAGAATGAGGTAAGGTAGCTGATGATGAATTAATTTTTCCATAATAAGCATCATTTGAAGTTTTGCTAGATCTTGGACTTTTAAAATTTTGTATTTCTTAAAGATAGGGTTTGCACTCTGGGGTGGGGTTGGGGACAATACACCCTCAATAATACGCATAATTCGTTTCTGAAGTAACAATAATTTGTGTGTCTGATTAGCATAGTTTGCACCCCAGAGAAAACAGCAATAATATATATATGGAAGAATTAATGCATTATACAATTTTAGGAGGTGATTTTTTTCATAGGAGATATTTAATTTTTGATATCATTCCAATGTTGCGACTTACCATGCTTGAGACACTGCTGATATGGGATACAAAGATTCTGATGCAAAATGTATGTGGACCTCTATTCTGAAACCAAATCTTATCTGAAAGTATGTTATGTAGGGTGAAATGTTCCAAGAGTTGGTTGTAGATTATCTTTGATAATATTCTTGATATATATGGAAGAATATTAATTGGTCTGTAGTTACTAAATGTTGGTGGGTCACCTTTTTTGTAGATGGGCTTTGCAACAGCAGTTTTGAATGGCTTGGGGAAGATCCCACTACTCAGACATAAGTAAATGATGTGGGTTAAGTGTGGTAATATTGACCTAAATGACTGTTTAAATATCCTAAAATATATTCCATCAATTCCAGATCCAACATTTTTTAAAGAAGCAATTATTGTATCTAAATTGTTTTATGTTACTGCTAATAGCACCATTCATATATTTGGGTAGGTGTGCATATATTCCAAAGCATTGATGTTGCTTTCAGGAATTTGTTCTCTCAATTTTGGTGAAATTTCTGTGAAGTATTTATTAAATCCTTCACCTATAGCTGCATAATTTTCTAATGATGTGTGCATCTGTGTTCATTTTCAGGGATATCATATTTTGAAGGAGCTTGCCTGAGTATTTTGTTAAGCATTTTCCATGTCTCTTTTGGATTATTTTGATGTTTGTCAAATTCCACTTCACAATGAAGTATTTTTGCCTTTCTGATTATTGCAATCAGTGCATGTTTATACCCGTTATATTTTTTTCTTGCTTTCAGCTGTTTGATATGTAAGTTTTTGATTAACGAATATTTGCTTTTCGTTGATTGAGCATAATATTGCAAAAATTAGCAGCAACAAAATTAAACGGATAAAGCTGTTTTGCTTTTAGTGATTTCAAAGCATAGATTGCAGACCCTCCCCAATCTTGTTTTCTCTGCTTTTGCAGAATAGTTCATAATCTTCGTCATCTAAGCTAAATTTGTGTTCATTTTATTTTGATAGCCATGTTTCCGAAATACATATAAGGCTCCAATTGTGACTCAACTGGTTTAAGATATGAAGATAGGGATACATTTTTATCCCTGTTCAAAAGCCCATCAGATTTGAACAGCTAGCATCCGATGTGCCCCTTTAAGACAACATTCTTAGAATAACATGTTAATACATCAGAAAACCAAAATCGGCCTTTTTGGGTATCTTCTGCTGTTGTATTTTCCCCTAGATCCGCCAGTGCACAGGTATGACGTACAAAGGTGAAGGATATCGCTCCCGACAAAGCAAAGTCCTGCAAATATGGCATGAGGTGTTGAAAATGGCAATTGTAAAGATAGATGACTCAGAAATAGAATGGCACGGTATAACTCAGGAATGGTGTAATGATTCAGAAAACGGTAGTGAGTGCCACCAAAGCAAAGCCGTATGTTTGACACTTCCTGAGAATACAGTCCAACAATTATGTTTTTCGTATTCCGAACAATTTCGAAGACAAACCCAACATTTTCAAACCGACTATAGCTAGTTAGTCAATTTTTACTTCGCAACAGTCCGTATTTTAGCCTATATGGGACTTGAAAGCCTGTATCTTCGGGCTTTTCGGATTGTATCTCAGTAACTTAACCCGATTAGTACACTTGGTACACGTTTGGAGGACATATGCTGGCACCATTATTCCGGGTGTTAAAAATATTACTTCTGAACAAGGTTACTTCCGAATAAATATTTCTCACGTTCAACCGGTCACTTGACACAAGTATCAAATCTGAGGTCAGATTTTGTAGTTTTGTGATTTTCGTTGATCATTTGTCTACGAACCCGTATTTTTCTCTTCACTGTATCTTGCACGTATTGCTTGTTAAAAATGTTTCAATATGAAAACCACGATGTCGATGTGATGTCGATTTGGCTTTGATCCGCCCTAACTCGGGTATCACAGAAGCCAAGAAGTCACCTGACACCTAGCATTCTTTCGCTTTTCGCCTATACTTTTTAGTTTTAAAAAAATGTAGCAGCCTTCGTTTTGACCAGATATGAAGAGAAAAATAATAATGAAACATAATTAATATTCATCGGCTGTATAGACTGTTATGTGATTGGTCGTGACGTCACGTTTGAACACCAGCCGGGAACGACAACGGGCGGGCGCAGTGAATCGCAATTTGTTTAAGTTAACAGGGTGGGAATGGCAGAGGGTGGAGGATTCGCTATTTTCCCGTCATATCAAGAGGAAAACAACACAACTAACACTGTGCTTGCAGAGGCATTCATTGTGCTCTCAGTCAACTGATAGAAAAGGAAAATATGAATCGAACCAGTCTGCCGGTATGGTATCTTCTTAATCGCTAGGGGTGCAGTATGCTGAGAAGGCCATTTTAATGAATTGATGAGCCTTTATTATTACCAGCCAATGTTCCCTGTTCATTCATTACCAGTTCATTTTTTTCCACAAGCTGACTGATTGGAAAGATGCTCATGTTCATTGGTCATTCCTATATTGCATTGCTGCACTGTTTAGGGAATGTGAAATCACGGGCACTGTAATCGAACATAGTTAGTATTGCAATGGACGAAGTTGCATTATTTTATAAGTGAGGCCTTGGCAGTGCAACAAGGATTTCTATGAGGGGTGGGAGGTTAGCCTTTGATCAGCCCTAGACTTCAATTCAACGCCATTATATTTCATTTAGGCATGGGGGTAACCATTGGGGTCTAGGGGGACATGTCCCCCCAATTTCTGAAAAGTGGCGATTTGTCCCCTCCAATTTCTTTCGTGTCCCCCCAAGCCTCGGCTACCTGAGTATGATCGCCCCAACATTATACGTAATCATTCATAAAGTGAATATATATATACACATATATATATATATATATATATATATATATATATATATATATATATATATATATATATATATATATATATATATATATATGCAAGAGAATCACCGAAAATACTAGAATGAGAGCTAGCCAATCAATGAGCTTCATGGGCTATCTGTCGTCACAAAATTTCAGAATGGTAAATCAGCAAACCTTAGAAATGTTTGCTTCCGGGCCATTCTTGAATGACATGAACCTTGACCATCTTGTGTTCTGGCTTGGGTAGGAAATTGCGCTTTGCAAGGCAACAAATTTGCATTATCGGAAGGTTTTATACGTCTTAGGTTGCATTTCCCTGCGCATATATTGATATATGTTGAGGAAACGTGACTGGGTGTCCCTGGGTATCTTCAAGACCATGGAGGGGAATCACGGACAGCCCCAAGCACGTACGTCAAGTTAACTTATTCGCATTCGTATTCAGCGAGGAGTTCACCAGGGGGTATTTGTATTGGCATTTGCATTGGCATTCAGCGACGGGTTTACGATCGCTCGAATCAATTACCACAAATGCTTCCGCTTGCACTGAACACGCTAGAAACAACTACATAGGTATCACATTACCATTTTAATGGTCAGGGTCAGACTTGTGCTTGACTCGAGTTGAATCGAGAATCGACTCATGAATCAATCGTTTTTGGATGAGCCGCGAGTTGAATCGATTTTTTCCAAAAATATACCTTGAGTCGTGAGTTCAATCACATCTTTCTTTTAGAAAAATGAGTCGAATCATGAATCAACCATTCAAATATGTGTGGGCAGTGCACACTTAATCGTATGGCTTATGAGTCTGATACCACTGAGTCGGATCTGAATCAATTCAAATTTTTGTCAGTATGTTTGAGTCCCGAGTTGAATCAGATCTCTTATTTTGACTTATTAATTATGCATATTTGCCTATTAGAATTCAAATCGAAGATTCTGGCTAAGGTAAGGATTTTTTTTTTAGAAGAGCAAGTTGACTTCCGACAACGTTTCTCAGTCTGCTCTTCCAAATAGAAAAGGAAAATGAAAGAAAATGTGAAAACTGAAAAGTTTGAAATTTCAACAAAACATTATTTGGGGGCCACAAATTGTATGGCCCTGGTCGATTTCGCTGTCCATTTCTGGTTCCAAGTAATTGTTTTCTTCAAATATCCCCTAAAATGAAATCCTCAGAGCAAAACAACATAATGTAAGTCGTGAAAAGTCGTGAAAATCTGGCCCCCTCGTGACGTCACTTTTGTGGAAAATTGTTTTGGGAGTGGATCCAGGCCCTATTAGTCTAGCGCTTTCCGATGCCACCTCTTTCGTTTTCGTGCGACGCTTAGTTTGGATTTTAGAGGGGGTTACTATCCCCCCTCTGAGACAGAGTGTGAGGATCTGACCGGAGAGAAGGCGCGGGTTAAATTGCTCGAAGTCAGCGCGCCTTGTCGCAATGTCTTCAATTTTCATCACATGGGTGTCATTCGTCGTGCCGTAAGGTACTCTAGAAAACCGTTCAGAAATCATATTAATTTGCAAGGTTAAAGGTCGAACTCATTTCATCGGTCTCACCGCGCTTCCTCGTTTTCTTACAAAGCTGACCTTGTTTGATGTCGAGAGATGGCCCGTGGGTAACTATCGAGCAACATTTTAACCCGGTACATATCAGGTCAAGCCTCAATGTCAATGGTTAGCCTTAATTTGTCAAATTCCTCGCGTTTCGTCGTTGTGGCTTCAATTTGCATTATACGGTTGCCATTCGACGTGGCTTACTTCGAACGCCTTATCAGAATGTTAAGATATCGAAATAACTTCGAACGCGTCGAACAAAAGTACGGTGTGTGTACAATGATTGGGTGAAATAGGAACAAGAGGATCAAATATATTTTATTTACGGCCGTTGTGAGAGCGTGATGACAGGCACTCATATGCTATTTGACCAGGAGCTCCCCAAGAAATTCGTCATAACTTACTCAGACAGTGCTCCGGTCGCTGGTTTCAAATTTATACTGCCACATTGATATTCTGATATTCACATTGATAACCTTCCACAATAGTTTAACGGAAGTTGTAAAATTTGCAAGAGAAACTACACGTGAATGTGCACTATTTTATAACCAGCCGGATTTCATGCCAGGAGAGAACAATGTTGTAATCAGGGCTATATCACGGAATTTTCATGGTGGGCACTTGTCTGGAGGGACGCCATTTCCTTGGAGCGACACCAGTGCGAAAGCACCTGGAGGGGCGCCTCTGGCCGAAATATTCGATGGGGTGGATTGCACTCGGTCCTTCCCGAAGGGGAGTCTTTCTTTCCAGGGGCTGCCCTTTTCTTTCGTATGGGCGCCTTTGTTTAAAACATTTGAGTGGATGCAATGGAACCTTTTCAAAGGGTCTCCTTTTCACGGGCGGAGGGACGCTACTTTCCATATGACCATGATATTAGCAACTCATTCGCATTCGCATTCAACATCCTATTCATATACCCTCCGATTTCGTTCATTTTTTTCAGTACATGATCTTTGTCGCTTGCAAAAGTAAGACAAACAACAATTATTCAGTAGGATGAGCGGTGCGATCTCCAGAGGTCAAGAAAGGTCATCCCGGTCAAGAACAGGCATTGCATAACACTCAAAGTATTTAACTTAGCCGAACGATTCCAACGCCTAGATGTACGCTGTCCATCAAAGATGCAGCACCTCGAATTGTGTGCCCTTCAATGTTTAACCTCAGGTCACCAAAGTTGGTTTTACTCATGCACTATTATTTTTCTACGGGGTATCGAATAAATGCATGGTGACACATTTGATATACCCGATTTTTGCAGGAGATAGTCTACATAGGACGTACATAGAGCACATGGACGAAAATCACCCATTATGGTCACGGATTCATCACGGTTCTCCAAAAACGCCCCAAAAATGGAAATATGCCAAATTATTATTCACCGGATAATTTCCGCAAAATTTTATTTGCCACCACGAAATAACACCCGACATTGGGTATGGCTCATGAAAGCAGTACATTGAAGCGCTATCCATACAATCTCATAGATTGACCTATGGGTCATTCCACGTCAAATCGCACAAGAAATTCCCCGACCCCCTCCGATTTTGATGAAAATTGGTACACTTGTAGTACCAAGTAAAAGAACACATCACGCCAACTTTTAGCCCAGAATGTCCTCTGGGGTCAGATCTAGAGGTCATCATAGGTCACGATTTTTTACCGACTTGACATCAATAAATTGCAAATATCTCATGTGTTATTTAACTTAGCGGAATGAAATTGGTGTCAAAGTGCGCAGAAGCCCTGGGCCATTCAGAAATATGGCAAAAGTTGCACGTGACCTCCCCGTGACCTTTGACCTAACCAGGTCAAAGTATACAAATATATTTTTATATATGTTTGCCCGCCCCTAATTCAACGAAACGGTGCTATATTAATGGTCGTGATATTATCTAAGAACTTGCAAAAAAGAAAGGCGGAGACTTGAAAACTTTTTTAGATATCGGCCTTTGAGTATTGTAATAGGACCAAATGGATGCATGCCCCGAGGCTATTTACCATATTATCGATGATAACTCTGGTTACCTTCGTCCGATTATCGTCAAATTTGTTGCGCAAGTCATCGGTGGCAAACTGAACTATTTTCCAGATTTTCAGGTTGACATGACCTCACATGAACTAACATGACCTTGGGAAGTTTGTATTGCCTAAATACATGCAATATTGCAACTTACGTGAATATTCATGGGCATGATATGATTCATGATAACCGATAAATCGATAACATTGAGTACCGAAAGTGGACTAATACTGATAGGTCCACCTTAGAGGTGGTTACGCAAACTTCTGAAGATTTTGTGCGATCATTTTGCGAGCAGCTGGAAATACTTGTAAAGCATGATTTTGTCGCCCGTGCCCAAGGCAATTATCTGAAAGGCCTAAAGGAAACACTAGCTCCTGCAGAGGTAATTGTTATTGGAGATTTTTCCGAAAACTACGCTATGGTTACACAGGATGAGGTACAGTCCCATCACTGGAACAAACTGCAGGTGACAATCCATCCGTTTGTGGCTTATTGGCGAAACAACGCAGGGGACCTCAAACATTTTTCTTACTCTGCCATTTCAGACTGCCTGACGCATGATACTGTGGCTGTCCACCTGTTTCAAGGAAAACTCATTGAGCGCCTGGAAGCAGAATTAGGCCAGCGCCCCAAGAAGATATTTTATTTTTCAGATGGGGCTGCCTCGCAATACAAAAATTGTAAGAATTTCCTAAATTTGGCAGAGCATTCCGTCGACTTTGGAATAGACGCCGAGTGGCATTTCTTCGCAACCGCTCACGGAAAGGGACCGTGTGATGGCATTGGTGGGACGTTGAAAAGGTTAGCTAAAAGGGAAGTCTGCAAGGAACTCTGATTGAGATCCCGGACCAGTTTTATCAGTTTGTAAAAAACCATGCCACCGGCACGTGCGTGGAGTATTTTCCCAAAACCGAGTGGGTCAAAGAAACCAAAGCGTTGAATGACAGATTCGCAGCTGCTCGCACAATACCGGGAACAAGGAATGTCCATCGTGTTACTCCGTCTCCACGTAATGGTATGGTGGTTGTGAGATGGTTTTCCGGCAGCGAGACGGGCCGTGAGGTACGTGTGGCGAAAAAGGTTGGTAGTTCTTCGTGAATATACGGTACTGCTGTTCAACTTGTTTTATGGTCGCGGCTATTCGCATATCAGAAACATTTACTGGCCCTCCCGATAAAATGTTAGTACGAAACGCACGCGAGCTGAAACAATATATTCAGGCTATAAAAACCGAGGAAACATATTTTTTTGCGAATAACTTTTGCCAAAATAAAGATAGAAATATAATTTTGTTACAATCCTATTTTCCTCATCAGGCCGCGTTGATTGATGTATCACATGACTTAGCTAGCTGAACATTTGATCCTGACCCCAGTTGACCTCCAGGTCACCCTAAACCGAGATCAAGTGATGACCTAGCTTGATCATATTATACATCATGATTAACCAGAGGATCTCGATGGCATTAAAATTATTTATCTATCTTGATTCTATATAAAGTTATTGACGAAAGTGTGACATGACCTCATAGTGACCTCACGTGACCTTGCAGAGGACACTTGTTCAAAATAAAACTTGGCTCGTTTGGAGTAGCCTAACCTAAAACTAGGTAATATAGCCTGTACCAGCCAAATTCAGCGTTTTTTGTTCAGGAAAATATTTTTGTTTCCCTGTTGGCTTGTAATGAAGAGGTCACTGCCAGGTCATGTGAGGTCAGGTCAACTTGAAAATCTGGAAAATAGTTCAGCTTGCCACCGATGATTTGCCCACCAAATTTGACGATAATCGGACCAAGGAAACCAGAGTTATCATCGATGATATGGTAAATAGCATCGGGGCATGCTTCGATTTGGTCCTATGACAATACCTACTCAAAGGCCGATATCTCAAAAAGTTTTAGAGTCTCCGCCTTTCTTTTTTGCACGTTCTTAAATAATATCAGGACCATTAATTCAGCCACGTTTAGTCGAATTAGGGGTAGGCAAACATATAGCAAAAATGCATTTTTATACTTTGACCTCGTTAGGTCAAGGGTCACGGAGAGGTCACGTGCAACCTTTGCCATATTTCTGAATGGCCAAGGGTTTCTGCGCACTTTAACACCAATGTCGTTCCGCTAAGTTAATTAACATCTAATATATATGCATTTGATTGTTGTCAAGTCGGTAAAAATAGGCGACCTAGGATGACCTCTAAATCTGACCCCAGAGGTCACCCAGGGCTGAAAGTTGGCGTGTGAGGTTCGTTCACTTGGCACTACAGGTGTATCAATTTTCATAAAAATCGGAGGGGGTCGGGTTCAAAATAGCCAATTCTTGTGCGATTTGACGTGGAATGCCCCCTATGTTAACAAAATATTGCTTTGACCGTACTGGATCTACCGGGTACCGGGTGATACATTCCGAAATGCATTAATAGGGTGGGCATTTGCGCCAAATAATCTCCCATCGCACAAGAAAGCAGCACATCCAAGCATGTCACCTTCACATTCACCATTTAACCTCAGGTCAACAAAGATTTAAACATTACACTCTATGGGACAACCACGGCGTACCGAATAACATTTTCCTGTATAGATGTATCGGATGGATATTTGCGCCGAATAATCGCCCACCGAACAAGACAGCAGCACATCCGAGCATGTGACCTGCAAAGTCAGCGTTTGACGTCAGGTCAGGTTTGATGAAATTACGGAAATTAAAGTGGTCCACTGGGGTACCACATGTAGGCCAAACGAAGCATTGAATGTAGACTATCGTAACACTGATGCATGCACTATCAATATAGGAAGCAACACACCGCGTGACCTGACCTTTATCGATGATGCATTTCATCAGGTACCACCAGCATCCCATTCAGCAACGCATTCAGAAACTCATTTGCCAACATCCTCCGATCCGTCTGAAAATTTAACAGAACCTTCGCAGCCGTACCCCTACATGCATTACTAAACGATTTTTTTCCTACGACGAAACATTTCGCTTTCAGAAGCGAAAAGGTTAGCAAGGTCAAATCTGGGGTACCGCATAAAGTACCGGAGAACTGACTTATTGGAATGACCCAGACGCTTGTGCCACCGCCATGACGGCGGCATGGAGCACACCAAGTTAACTGGTTACTCTAGGTCACCATTTGACCTCGGGTCAACGAAGACTATAACATAACCCCCCATGGGATATTCGCGGTGTACTGGATAACATTTTCCTGAATATATTTATCGGATGGATATTAGCGATGAATAATAGCCCACAGCTTAAGGAAGCAGCACGTCCGAGCATGTGACCCGCAAGGTCAGCGTTTGACCTGAAGTCAGGTTTGATGGAATTCAGGAAGTGAAAGTGGTCCATTGGTGTACCACATGTTGGCCAAACGAAGCATTTAATGTAGGCCATCTCAAACCTGATGCCAGTACTTTCAATACAAGTTGACTTCGTATGCTGCATGCCGCCGTCATGCCGGTGGCACAGGCGTTTTGATCATTAAAATAAATAAATTATACGCCAAGTTATGCGGTACCCCAGATTTGACCTTGCTGACTTTTTCGCCTTTGAAAGCGAAATGATTCGTCGTAGAACACAATCATTTGGTGATGCATGTAAGGCTAAGGCTGCGAAGGTTGTGTCAAATTTTCAGACGAATCTAAAGATGTTTCTGAATGCGTTGCTGAATGGGATGCTGGTGCTACATGTTTAAATACGCCATCGATAGAGGTCAGGTCACGATATGTGCTACCTCTTTTGTTGATAGTGCATGCATCAGTTTTGAGATGGCCTACATTAAATGCTTCGTTTGGCCAACATGTGGTACACCAGTGGACCACATTAATTTAATGAATTTCATCAAACCTGACCTGAGTTCAAACGCTGACCTTGCAAGTCGCATGCTCGGATGTGCTGCTAACTTGATCGATGGGCGATTATTCAGCGCTGATACCCATCCGATAAATATATTCAGGAAAATGTTATTCGGTACTCCGTTTATTTCCTATAAGGGTAATGTTAAAGTTTTCGTTGACCTGAGCCCAAATGGTGATCTCGAGTGGCCAGTTGACTTGGTGTACTCCATGCTGCCGTCATGGCGGTGGCTCAAGCGTTTGGGTCATTCGAATAAGTCAATTATCCGGCATGTTATGAGGTGCCCCAGACTTGACCTTGCTGACCTTCTCGCCCCTGGAAGCGAAATGATTCGTCGTATAAAAAATCGTTCCCTGATAAATGTAGGGGTGCGGCTGCGAAGGTTCTGTGAAATTTTCAGACGGATCGGAGGAAGTTGGTGAATGAGTTTCTGAATGCGTTGCTGAATGGGATGCTGGTGGTACCTGATGAAATGCATCATCGATAGAGGTCAGGTCACGCCGTGTGCTGCTTCTTGTATTGATAGTGCATGCATCAGTGTTGAGATAGTCTACATTCAATGTTTCGTTTGGCCCACATGTGGTACTCCAGTGGACCACTTTAATTTCCGTAATTTCATCAAACCAGACGTAAGGTCAAACACTGACTTTGCAGGTCACATGCTCGGTTGTGCTGCTTTCTCGTTAGGAGTCAGGCGCAATGTTAACGCGGACATCAGGGGATCTCCAGTTAAGAAAGAAAACAGATGGTTCCTGATGTCATTCAAGAACTCTGAAGCATGCGCCAGCGACAAGCGCACCTGGATGCTCGCTAGTGCGTGCGCGAAGAAAATAGTTACGATTTATTAGACTCTGTTTCCATAAAATATGATGCGAAGTGCATTCATGAAAGTTAGGTTCCCTTGAGAATTCAATTCAATTGACACTTACATTGATATATTGCGCATGTTGTTACTTTGGTTATTTCTTTTTGGTACTATTTTCCGCTATAGACGGCCAGCCGCCGGCGATCCCCGGCCCGTCCTCGGCCGCCCGCCGCCGTTCATAATATGGTGGCGCGCGGACTATTCCCTGAATGTTAATGGGCCCCAATGCCAAAGTTAAAGGCATATTTTCAGATTTGAAACGATAGGCGATGTACCTGGCATGAGTTCTTCCACCATTGCAGTTGAGGACAATAGGCTTTCTCGACATTGTTTAAGAACATTACGCTGATGAGCGTTGAATGAGAATAATGCATCTACAACTGTGAATTTCTCCTACACCACTTTGGCGTGGTAGAGCCGATTTCTTAGTATTGTTAAAGAGTGGAACTTTACTTTCTGCCATGCCACCGATCGGCGTTCCTACAGATCCTCTGGGTAGCAACCGTCGGCGCTTGACGTGCATCGAGCCATGACAGAACCTCAATAATGCCGAAAAGCTACCTGTCAAAAGGTAAAAAATGACAGCGTTATATATATATATATATATATATATATATATATATATATATATATATATATATATATATATATATATATATACAAGTAGTCGAGCATGGTACAAGACGCAGCTGATTTCATTCCGGTTTATTTGAGACCATTGGAAATAACTTCCCTAATGTAGAACATCTGATATACAAATAAAAGGAATGCAATGTCATAATTCGAGACAGAAATCCTGGAGTTGAGTGCAAAAATGACAGGGTTAGATATATATATATATAAAATTAGTCGAGTATGGCGTCAGAAGGCAGCTGATTTTATGGCGGTTTAATTGAGACCATTGGAAATTAATTCGCCCGTGTAGAACATCTAGTATACAACTTAAAGGAATACAATGTGATATTTCGAGACCCAAATCCTTGAATGTGAACGCCAAAATGACAAGGTTAGGTATTTATATATGTTGTCGAGTATGGCATCAAAAGGCAGCTAATTTTATGCCCGTTTACTTTAGACTATTGGAAATCAATTCGGTAATGCAAAACATCTGATATAGAATTTAAAGGAATGCAATGTGATAATTTGGTACACAAATTCTGGAATTGAGTGCAAAGTTTCAGGGTTAAGGCTTCATGGAAGTTATTCAAGATGATATAAAACTATAGCACGTTCGATTTTCGCTTAGTTAATAACATTGCAAATTGTCACTACATCACACATAATATGTATGTGCGCTTTTATCACAAGACATTGGGCGGTCAATTATTCACATGTCACTTTAAGGGAAAAGTGACAGGGTGAAATGATTTTATATGAATCCTGCTACACATCATAAGATAGCTTGTTTCATTGTTGTTCAAATTTGACCATTGGACATCACTTACACCTTCCATAGAAACCAGAATATAGCATTAATCAGAGCCTGCCCACTCTCGTGGTTTTCCTTCATAAAGCCGCCACCAGAGTGGCACCATCGGTATTATGTCCGCTCATGACGCCTAACGTTGTTCGGTGGGCGATTATTCGGCGCTAATAACCATCCGATAAATGTATCCAGGAAACTACTATTCGGTACGCCGTGATTGTCCCATAGGGTGTAATGTTCAAATATTCGTTGAGGTCAAATGGTGAACGTAAAGGTGACATGCTTGGATGTGCTGCTTTCTTGTAGGATGGGAGATTATTTAGCGCAAATGCCCGTCCGATTTAGGAATGTATTATTCGGTACTCCGTAGATGACAATACTGCGCGGTCAAAACAATATTTTGTTAGCATAGGCCAAACTATGAGATTGTAGGTCTGACGCTTCAATGTACTGCATCCATGGGCCATACCCAATGTCTGGGTGTCATTTCGTGATGCCAAGTAAAATTTAGGTGAAATTATAGGGTGCACAAGAATTTGGTATATTTGATTTTTGGGACTTTTTGGCGAACGGTGATGAATCCGTGACCATAATGGGTGATTTTCGTCCATGTGCTCTAGGTACGTCCTATGTACGTCCGATATCTCCTGCAAAAATCATGTATATCAAATGCGTCTCCATGATTTTATTCCGTACCCCGTAAAAAGATACAGTGCATGAGCAAAGCCAACTTTGGTGACCTGAGGTCAAGCTATGACATTGAAGGTCACGTAACTCGATGCGCTACATCTTTGATGGACAGCGGACATCTAGGCGTTGGAATCATTCCGCTAAGTGAAATACTTAGCCGAATGAGTTTTATGCGGTACCCCGCTTTTGATCCGGATGAGCTTTCTTGACCTCTGGAGATCGAACATCTCGTCCTACTAAATAATTGTCGTGTGTCTTACTTTTGCACGCGACAAAGATCATGTCCTGAAAAGAAAAATTTACGAAGTCGGAGAGTATGCGAATAGCATATTGAATGCGAATGCGAATGCTTTGCTAATATCATGGACGTACTTTCCATTCGGGTGGGACATGTCCTCAGTGTCATATCCTTTATCCGACCTGGTTGTCATTGCATCAAAATGTCTCCCCGTGAAACAGGAAACTATAAGAAATGTTATTGGGGTCTATATTTACTGCAATAAAACTATACTCCAATATTTTCTTTTTGCCTGCTAGAAGTGGGGAACGTCTAACGTACTTAGGGCATTGCTCTGTGGTGATTGTGAAATCGGGACCGGCACATACGACATAAAAATGGATGTTCAAAGGCAGTGATAAGGAGTGAAACTCGTCCATTTTGGTTGAAATTTCGGTCCCAAAAATATGAGTTTTAACAATGGTGAATCTGAAAACCAGACGTTGCAAATGAAGTGGCTGAAATCGAAGGATATTTTTTATTCGTGGGGGGGGAGGAGGGTAAAGCCCCTTTATCCTGTCCAAACTTACCGCATCCCAGGTTTGTCCCCCCCACCCCCTCCAACTTCGAAACCGTGGTTACACCCATGTATTTAGGTATCTTTATCTGGCCAGTCATGTGGTTATCTCAAAGCTGACATTGCGGCTGTTGCCGTCGGTGGAGAATAGAGCTGACACTTTTTGGCATAGCAAAACAAGAATAATAATAGGAAAGCGGCAAAGTGGACCACCTGCAAATTGCACGCGTAATCTTCACTTCTGCGGTCTGCAATGTCATCAATGGCACCATGCTTGATCTATGCAGCCAATGTACCTACCGAAGGTAGTGTCCAAATTCAGTTTGTGTTTGGCACCAGATGCACATTAAAAGGTCAGAATTTCATTATGCAAATACATCAATCAACATATCTAAACACTTCCTGCTGAATGATACCATGCAATGCAAGTATTTCCAAACGTGCATAGATTCTAAAGATGGCTATATTGTTTGCCTATCACAGGTACTCCAAACTGTAGTCAATGATGAAGATGATAAAATGTTGTGGGTTAGTGAAAATTGCACATAAGACGTTGGTCGTTGAATTTAAAATATGCCTGCATTCATCGCAATATTTCAGCATCCACCTAACTTTCTGATTTTGACCACACCAGCATATATAGGTGTGGATGTTAGTCCAATGGGCAGTCCGATGTAATAGACATTGTGTGAGAAGCAGAACAGACAAATAATTGCAGCATTCATCATTTTCAGCATGTCGTTCATACTCTGAAACATAATCCTTGTTTCAATTTTCACCTGATTTGCATCCTCATAACCTGAACAAACAAATACTTTTTTTTTACTCGATGTACAACCCCACAGAACCATCAATACATCCTTACTTGTGGTTCCATTATCTCTGAGCCTTCCAAAGCATTAGACCAGCTGGGAGCAATACAGATTTTGGTTTCATTTATTTAGATATATATATACATATATAAATAAATGAAACCCAAATAAATATATATATACATGTATATATATATATACATATATATACATATACATATATATACATATATATATATATATATATATATATATATATATATATATATATATATATATATATATATATATATATATATATATATATATATATAACAGGTCAATTGATTGGGCATAACACCGACATAATTTATGACTGGAAGTATAATATGCATCCTTGTGAATGTGCCCACATTGTTTCATCCGACACGCTCCATACTAACGTTGAAAACAACCGCCGGAATGGCATATCACAATCCAGAACCAGCTCCAATGTTGTGCTGTTCACCTGTTCAGATACATAGCCGTTCAGCTCCCGGGCTTTTCAACTGCTGAGATGTTGAGCTGTTACACTTTTGAGACGTTCACAGTTGCTAGCATACTGATCTGCTGAGGCCCTCAGATGCTGAGTTGACACCGAGTGCCCAGTCCCACTGCCATCTCACCATGACCGAACGCTGCCGGACCGGTGTGCCGGTGCCGACAGGCGGGATTTCCTCCCGCGCGAGCACGCTCTGATTCGCGACGACTCCGCTCCTGTTTGCGTTATCTCCGGCTCGTTATTCTAGTTGATTTCTAGTTGAATCACCGCGCGGCAGGGACTCGATAGTCCGGCACCGGCGGCTCCCTACCGCCGGTTGGAAGAGGCGCAGCTGGCCCGGGACAGCGACATCGCCGCCGCAAGCCGACGCCAGCAGTCGTCGTCTCACGATATTTATGTGCCGTGGTTCTGCCGGCAAATTATCGACTGGTCGGGTCGTCTACAAGGCGTACTTGTCGCACATCTTTGTGCCGTGGGTGGTGGATTTGATAGACACCGAGGCGACGGAGAAGACCGGAGCGAACTACACAGCACGATGGGTCTATTGCCGGTCCGTGTGCACGCTGAGCCTGATTAGTGCAACCATCAGAACTGTGCACTGTACATCACTGTGTACATGAGCAGGGATGGAGGAATCAGCGGTAACTTCGTGGAGCAGAACCTGCTTTGGATCATTTTTACATGCTGCGCTAAAAATGCATTTTCAAATATTATACAGTTGGTGCGACAGCCACCATCTCCATGCCCTGCAGGCTGCTATGGCAATGCGGGCATAGGAACTATTATGAAATTGGTAGGCCTGAAGCCTTTTTCCACGCAACCGACCCGACAAACTTCGATGGAACGTCATGATGGTAACGTTGATATGCTAACGCTCCTGACTGGAATGCCAGCTGGCGAAAGCTTTTAACTGTGGGGTCAGCAGACAAACGAGGTTAATTTTCGCCACCTTGCAGTCGTTCCCTCTCTATCTATCTCTCTCTCTCTCTCTCTCTCTCTCTCTCTCTCTCTCTCTCTCTCTCTCTCTCTCTCTCTCTCTCTCTCTCTCTCTCTCTCTCTCTCTCTCTCTCTCTCTCTCTCTCTCTCTCTCTCTCTCTCTCTCTCTCTCTCTCTCTCTCTCTCTCTCTCTCTCTCTCTCTCTCTCTCTCTCTCTCTCTCTCTCTCTCTCTCTCTCTCTCTCTCTCTCTCTCTCTCTCTCTCTCTCTCTCTCTCTCTCTCTCTCTCTCTCTCTCTCTCTCTCTCTCTCTCTCTCTCTCTCTCTCTCTCTCTCTCTCTATATATATATATATATATATCTCTATATATCTATCTCTCTCTCTCTCTCTCTCTCTCTCTCTCTCTCTCTCTCTCTCTCTCTCTCTCTCTCTCTCTCTCTCTCTCTCTCTCTCTCTCTCTCTCTCTCTCTCTCTCTCTCTCTCTCTCTCTCTCTCTCTCTCTCTCTCTCTCTCTCTCATATGCGTCACACATATCATCATTGACAGACTTACTGCGGTGATGCTGTCTTCACAGATAGCACATCAGCCGAGGCTCTGACATCCCGTGATTTCATGCGCCGACACACCGTAGTGCGACACGAAGGTGCGGAGACACGCCGCTCATTTTACACCGACTGTCCGATTAAAAGGTGACAACACGCGTATTTGCATTGCCGGTGCTTGCGCCCTGGCTCGTCAACGCAGACAAAAAATGATAATTCAATCGAGCGCCTCATCCATGCATATCAAAAAGCCAATTTTGGCATTGACATACGACAACTGATGTATTCATTCAAACAGCAACAATCCGGGCTGGTGTGTGTGCGCCGGGAGTGAAATGTGTGTGAGCGTGTCTGCCAGCACAGGGAGGCGGCGCCCTGTGCTGGCAGACACGCTCGGAGCTGGACGGCACCACGTGTGGGCACGCTCTGAATAGAGCGGCACCGCTCCGCCGCAGATGCGCCACGACTAAAAGACGGATGTCCCGTACGCATAGGGGCGCCCAAGTCGAATGCAGACGCCTTGGGACACATGCTCTGAGTGGAGCTTCAGTGTCCAGACTGGCAACTGTAGACGCCCGTACTCAGATGCGTGCTGGCAGTGCGGCGTGGCAGTCTGCACAGCCTGATCATTGGGCAGGAGTGGCTGCCCAATCAATATGACACATTTTCACGTGATCCATTGTCTCAGTTGAAACGAGCTGTCGAATCTAACACACTGTTAGTCTTGCACTGCGTACCCTGCAACTAAAAAGGATGAGGAGTTCTTAATCAGCGGTCCACAGGAATCAGCAGAGGAATCAGCAGTACACAACAGCGCGCTTGGGGTGGAAGCCATCCACCATTCATGGGTGGAAGCTATTCACTTACACAGCTTTTAAGCGAAGGGTAACTTTCCTTCGATGCAATTTATGACGCGAGTTTGGCCGCTCGCATGGACGGCTTCCCAGTACCACAGCGAAGCACCGGCCATCTGCCCCTCGTCTTATGTGTGCAGCCACATGTCTAGTTCAGCATTACAGGCGGAGTCTGTCAGGACTTTGACCAAGTATACGCATTGTTTTTTTTCATATGCCGAACGGTGAAGATCAAGACCCGAATTATCCAGACTCTGGTTGGGCATCCATTCTGATTCGTTCATTCACCGAATAATCGCGAATTCCATCCACTACAGGGAAAATACAGAAGTGAGTGGCGCATCTGATCACTGGCAGGTGAAGCGGGCTCCTCTGGTCACCGGTTCCACTGACCATCATGATGTTTTGTTGTTTGTGGTGCGTTAGTAATTTGTGGCTTGCGCTTAAATGTTGCATGTTGATGTCAATTCGTTATCTCTGACGACCCGTCTACTATCATTGATGACCAGCCTGACATCACTGTTGCCCAGTCTGCTATCATTGATGGCCAGCCTGAGATCAATGACGACCAGCCTGTCTTCCTGACGATGATTCAGTCCGCCATCGCTGATGTCATTCATTCATCCGGTTTGTTATCTAACGTGACCACTACGTGGTATGCGTGGGGCTAAGGTGTGAAATTTCTGCTCTCAGACACATTTACTGATGATACTGGCCTTATTCCGAGGTTGAGCTCGAAAAATAATGCTTGTTGGGCCCGTCAGTGCCAAGCCGGATTAATTTCACAACCATCAGAGGGGCCGGCGATTGGAACCGCTTTAAAATCGACGGTGATTGTAGGGGTTCAGCCGAGCACTGTAGGGGACCGGGTCCCTCCAAAGAGAAAGGGGACTACACCCACGGCTTTTGTGTCTGTCTTCATGCTGGCGTCTGCCAGACTAGCGAGGTACGCACAACTCACATTTACCGGTGGCGGCTTGGTGGCAAAGCTATGTGTGATGTCAGTCTCTCATGCTTATGGATTCCGGGCCACGCCAACATCCCAGGTAACGAAGAAGCAGGCCGGCTCGCAAAGCAAGCCTTAGCATCGAACGCCTACCCCAGCGTGGAATATTCGGTAGACGATTGGAAAGCACTCCTACAACACCGCATTCGCCAACACCAACAGAACACATGGACACAACACATCTCAACACAACATAAATCCAACCACGCCCACGCAATAAAAACAACCGTAGGCACATGTAACACATCAAATCAGTCTCACCGACAAAAAGAGGTCATCCTCACTGGACTTAGAACCGGTTGCACAAAACTAACACAGCCTCGATTAGAGGGTGACCAACACACAACTCCTCACTGCGACACCTGTAACACCCCGTTAAGCATAGGCCACATCCTTCTAGACTGCAGTAGCTTTAGCTCTCAGAGACAACCGCTTAAGGCATTCTGCCAGAGAGAGGGCATCACCCTATCGCTTCCATCGCTTCTCGGTGAAAAACACACAGAGCTCATTCAATTGCTATTTGAATATCTGTATGCCACAGAATTAGCAGGAGCTCTCTAGGCAACACACCACCAACGTTTACATCAACTTGCAATACATCATCGCGAAACACTCCTAGAAAACACGTAAATAGCCATCCGCGCATGGCGTCGGACGTACATGAGCCGATTTGCTTCCCAGTTAGGAATAATTGACTACCTAGTGGTGCCGTCGGAGGTAGATGCGCCGACTTGCTTTAGGAAAACATAGAAACTAAAATTAAAAAAAAAAGAGCATCACGTAAAACGACTACCCAGAGGAGCCGTCGGACGTAGAGGAGCCGATTTGCCTTCCGACTCCTGACGTAAATGGCTACCCAGAGGAACAGCGGACGTAGAGGAGCCAAATTGTCAAACACCGTACTAACCCAACTGACAACCCTGCACGGCATGCTTAGACTAACCACCTACTAACAACTAACACGCGGCAGCCGGCGTGAGAGGCAGTGTGGACAATTGCCTCCTCCGCACGGTAAAAATCCCTCGGTGCTCTTCGATAAGAGTAGGCTAAAGACGACACCCTAGCAAAATCAACTCTACACGCAAAACACCCAACCCCCACCAAAACCACAAATTATTTTGTGGAAGAGTAAAGTAAAGTTAAAACCAGTTAGACATCAAGGAGACGTCCCCAACCCAGCCCCCGCCTTCAGCACCCAAAAACTTCGCACAAAGTATAACGCAAAATTCCCTTAACGTAAATGTTCACTTGTCTGTACCTTGATCGTAACTCGCTTTCATATATAGATATGTAATGTGTTCCTTTAAAGACGGCACAAATGATCTTTATGGCCCGGCACGCCTAAAAAAATCACTCCCCCTCATGCTTATGGTCGGTCAGTGAACGGAGCGCGCCAGTGTCATCAGGAAGCCGGGGGAGGGAGGATCTCCTGATGCTTCCTCTAATATTTCGGAAGTCCCCCGGTCAGTTTTTGAGTCGCATGGCAAATAGCAGTCTAAAAAAAGATAGCTCGATGAGGCTTCCGCTTAGTTAAATATGGTATGGGACGTCACATGCAAATTAAGTTAAAACATGTAGCAGATACGGGAAACTTAACTTTTTGCTGTAACAAAATCAGGTTTAAAAGATTAATCAGGCAAATTATGAGCACAGGTCTGTAAAATCTGCATATGTGTTAATTAATCCGAATGTTAATACAACAGACCACTATTCGTGTGCCCCTGTGGTCTCAGATAAGGCAATGCGGGTGAATGTGATGCCACACATGGTGAACGCATTGCTAGTTGCCATTTAACAAGTTGAAGACAGCACCTATGCGACGTAGTCATAGCATGTCTGCAACAGGGCACTGCAACAGGGCTTCTTTTGACATGTTGTATGGTATCAAGCGAAACTAAACGCTTATGATTGTGTGTTTGCTTTTGGCGGACTGAATCAAGTCATGGCCAAGACACGCTATATGCAAGCCAGGCAATACACTTTGTAGTTGGTCAACATAGTTATGTGAGGCGCGATAGTGCGAATAACACCTTTATTCTTTACTCTGTATGCATTCAGGAGTGAAGATATTATCTTCGTCTTTGAATTGAATAGACTGACATATTATCTGTGCGGGCTTAGTAGTCCGTCCAGCTACAGAGCCCCCTGACTCCCCTCTCCCTGCAACAATGTCCTTATGCAATAATATCTGGACCCTAGACAACATGAAAATAGTATGTATCCACAGTTTGAGAAGTCTTCATGCAGCTCATATGATGTGAGAACATGAATTTGATAAATGTATCACACCACTTGGTACCTTGCAATAACAGAACGACCATGCCGCAAGTCTGAGAGTTCGTCCCTGCGCTGCCTTTTTCCTGTAATCTGGTAGCACATTTGGACTAATTGGCTGCCAACACACATCCAATTGATGAGCGAAAAGGGTAACGGAAATTATGGTGCATTGCGTCAGATGTCGTTTACGTGTTAGCTATGTCACTATACAATGCGTGAGGAAATTCCATCCACCTCCACCACATTCCACTGTATCACCAGTACCGGCATTATCCTCATCAGGCCCACACCGGTATCACCATCCTCACGCCAGCGCCACCATACGCACACTAGCACTGCCATCTACACACCACCATGCCCACACCAGCACCGCCATCCCCACACCAGCACTGCCATCCCCATGGCAGTACTGCCATCCCCACGCCAATACCGTCACCCTCACAACAGCACCGCCGTTCCCACATCAGCCATCCCTACATTAGTACTGCCATCCCCACGCCAGTATCGTCATCCCGGCACCTGTGCAGTCATCTTCACACCAGCACTGCCATTCCTACATCAGTGCGCCATCCCCACACCAGCACTAACATATCCACACCAATGCTGTCATCCCCGCACCAGTACTATCATCCCCACACCAGCACCGTTATCTTCACACCAGCACCACCATTCCCACATTAGTGCGTCATCCCCACATCAGGATCACCATCCCACGCCAGTACCGTCATCCCCATACCAGCTACCCCGGCACCAGTGCTGCCATTCCTACGCCAGTACCGTCATCCTCATGCCAGCTACCCCGGCACCAGTGCTGCCATTCCTACGCCAGGACCGTCATCCTCACGCCAGTACCGTCATCCCCATGCCAGCTACCCCGGCACCAGTGTTGCCATTCCTACGCCAGTACCGTCATCCTCATGCCAGCTACCCCGGCACCAGTGCTGCCATTCCTACGCCAGTACCGTCATCCTCACGCCAGTACCTTCGTCCCCATGCCAGCTACCCCGGCACTAGTGCTGCCATTCCTACGCCAGTACCGTCATCCTCACGCCAGTACCGTCATCCTCATGCCAGCTACCCCGGCACCAGTGCTGCCATTCCTACGCCAGTACCGTCATCCTCATGCCAGCTACCCCGGCGCCAGTGCTGCCATTCCTACGCCAGTATCGCCATCCCGGCGCCATCTGGGCCCCGACGAGACGACGTCTGCCCGCTGACGCCGAGCGTGACGTCACGGAGCCCCCCGCGGCGCGGAGGTGCCGGCCGCAGCGAGCCGCATCCGTCGCCTGGCGGCGCCGTTCGCGCCACATCAGGCGGCCGCCGCCGGCCGGCGGGTGGCCGCGCGCCGCTTTGTGCAGCTCCGCAGACAAATTAAAGCATAATGCAAGCCGCGCCGGTAATTGAATCAATTTGTCTTCGCCTCACTTGACACGCCGAATGCGAATTAGAGGATCGAACATAAAGTGACAGAAGACAATAAGTGCTCGTGAAAATAGTTCGCGCCCTCCAAGGCTGACGTCATTAAAGGATGGGCGCGCGTTTCTTTCATTGCTCTGTGGGTCGACTCTCGGCCGCACGCACGCAGAAATCCATTGTTAGTTTGCTTCTGTCGCTTTGTCCACCGGTTACTGCCGAGTGCCCTCTGTCGCCGGCTGGCTTCCTGTTAAAAATATTTTATTGTAGCTCCTGTGACCAGAAATGTGCGCTGTCATCATCAAGATTTGCTTTCCGTTTCGCCGAGAATGGTCGAGTATTTGCCGAAGCTGACAGCGGCACCTCGTCCATAATCGGCCACAAGGCCCGATGGTGTATGGCCACACTCGGAAAGCTGCCTGGTCGGAGCCATGTCCAGGTGCCGGCGGCGTGGCGGCCGACAATAGCAGGACGTCGGCTGTCGGCCGACCGAGCTCGGCGTGGCGTCGGCCGGCCGCGCTGACACAGGTCAGCACCAAACAGCAGCCAATCGGTGTGGCGGCTCTGAGACGGGGCGGGCCGACGGTCGACGCCGGCACCGGCCCCGGCCGCGCTCCGGTGGCTGGTGATCTGCCCCGGCGTCCGCCCAGTTTCCCTGTCTGTGTATTGTTTGGTGGACGGTTTTGGGGTTTGTTGACCGTCGCCGCCAAGTGTTTGTTTGACTCCGGCGCGGCCGTGCGGATTGTGAGTCTAACATTGCGGAAAACCGTCGGCTCCTTCCGGCTGCCGACGGTTCACTCACACGCGCCCTGCTTACCATCATGACTTATTGCGATATCCGAGACTGCACGGGCTGCCGACCGTCAGGAAATACCGGCTGTCACGTCAGCCACTTAGACACGACACAAGTCCCGCGTGCTACCCTTCATTGTCGGGGAGAATAGGAATCCCGTCATCCGATCACGCCGGAACAGAACACGCCGCCGATGGTGCGGTGAACGCCAGCAAATTCACTTTTGGCTGCACTTCATCTCCATCATCATTAGTAAATATTTATTTCGTTATGCACATAGTATAGGATAATTCATACATTCGGGGAGGGGTGGTGTACATCATTTTAGTGCCTAGTGTGGACTGATTTGCATAGCTTTGTAAGCTGGTGGCAAGCTTCAAATCCATGAGATTCGACAATAATTAACCATTCGTGGCGACGAAACCAGGGGCAACAATGTGGCATAGGAGCACGGCGTGACGAATGCAACACAGCAGGTGTTCAATGCATATACCAGCACAACCAACGTGGGGCGAGTCTCGGTGTGAGAACAGTGCAAGAGGCACCACCACCCACTAGCGCATCTTCTACGTATAAACTGAAGGCACTATTTCCCAGTCAATGACTGATCGTAGGGGAGAACATGGGGGGAGGGGGTCGCAGGGGAGACGAAACACAGGAAATTTGGCGCCCCAGGGGACCTCCGGGCGACCGGTAACGACTCCTATCCGACATGAGGGGCCCCTGAACCGGCAAAAGGGGCCAGGGCTGATAGAGAGGACTCGAAACCGCGAAGAGGGTCCCAAAATGAACGAAGATTGCCGACCAGCATATGTTGAGGGCCCAGGAATGGGCGAACACTAATGACTTTCTGACGGAGGAAACTTAAACTTAATGACTAAGCTGACGGAGGAAGCTTGGGGTCGTTAGAAGATCAATGCATTTTTGTTTAAAGATTCAGATATTAGGCCATCGCGTTGGGATATTGGACCCTTGATGAGCGCGGCGGCAGTTTCCAAAATTATTCCAATGCGCACCCTTCGACTATTCGTTGTTTCAGTTTGTCACTACTACTGCATATTCTTCTGGTTCTATTCTCGACATTTTAAAGTCAAATTGTGTTCACATTGTGAAACGTTGTGGCGACAGATTGTGTTATTGTAGTCCTCACATCAGATATTTGTCCGCGCGTCCATTATTCACTTCACTCGCTCTCGTCCGTTGCGCACTATTGGTCGTTCTTGTTGTCCCCACCGGAGCGATCCATATGATCTGCACCGTGACCTTGTAGAATCTGACTGGAGTGCTATGCTTGGCCCTCCTACTGTTTCTCTGAAGTGGGAGTGTTTTGCCTCTCTGTTTTTACCGATCTTCGACAACCACTCTCTTGTCCAAACCATGCAACTGCCGAACCCTAGCGCCCCAGTGGCGTCCAGTGACACTATGGATAGTATGGGCCGCCGCCGGACGGCGCTGGCAGCGCACTGCCACGGGTCAGCTGAGCGCGGTAACATGAACAGTAGGGTAGAACGTCAGAGACGGTGTTTTTCAGGAAAAACCGCGTTGTGGGGTTTTTGTCTTTGGTCATAAGGAACATGCAACATATTTGAAACATTTTTTATTTCAAACTTTTACTGCGCAAAATCGCACTTTAAAATCCAAAATATCCATCAAAATATGCTAAATTTGTTCTTATTTCCTTCCTGGTTAACCCTAAACTTCTTGCTAAACTTCCTGGTCTTTGCGGCCAAATATTCCCACCCCGTCTCGGGGGGGGGTGAAGACCCCCTCTAAAATCCAAACTAAGCATCGCACGAAAACGAAAGCGGTGTCATCGGAAAGCACTCGATGAGTAGGGTCCGGGTCCACCCTCCAAAACAATTTCCCCCCAAAAGTGACGTCACCAGGGGGGCTAGATTTTCACGACTTTTCACGACTTACATTGTGTTTTTGGCTCTGGGGAATTCATTTTGGGGGATATATGAAAGATCAAAATTGATTTGGAGTGAGAAAAGGACAGCAAAATCGACCAGGGCTATTATTTTTTTGTCCCCCCCCCCCAAAAAAAAAAAGATTTTTTTTTTGAAATTTCAAAATTTTGAGTTTTCACGTTTTCTTTAATTTTCCTTTACCGATGGGTAGAGCAGGCCGATAAACGTTATTGGAAGTCAACTTTCCCTAATGAAAAATGCTTACTTTAGCCAGAATCCTCTATTTGAACTGCAATTTGGCAAATACGCAAAATTTATATGTAGTAAAAAAAAACTAACAAAAAATTAAAATTCAACTCGTACGTTTTGGTGCATCCCCGAAAATAAGCAAACGCTGAAAGTTTCATTAAAATATCTGTATCCGTTAAAGCTTGAGGACTGGTTGAACTTTTTTTTGGAGGTGACGTCACTTGACCTTACTAACTCGTTGACCCTAGATGAGCGGACCTAAAAATTTTGCATCAGCATGTCAAATTGATGTGGAAAATGGTATGCCAAATTTGGGCGCGCTCCCGCGCGCCGTTCGTCCGCTATCCGCGAAAAACCTGAGGGGGGCAGTTGAAGACCCCCCGAGACGGGACGGGTTAAGATAGAGCCATGAAACAAGTTATATCATGTTGCACGCAACGAGATGAATCCATCGACACTACATATTATGACCTAAGATCACGGATTCTTGCTCCAGGTCAGGTCATTGACGTCAATTTGGGCAACACTTTTTTTCGCAACTTTCCCGGGTTTATCTTGTGACGGTTACAGAAGAAATCAACAAAATTTTGAATATATCACCAAGATGGCTACTACGCAGCTTGTGATATCATCTAATGCTGCATTTATTCTCAAGGTCGGAAGTCACGAGAGGTCAAAGTTCAGAGGACACACAAAATTCCCAGGTTTGTAGCTGCGGGATAAATGTGGGCATCGAATTCGAATTCAGCACTAAAAACTACCCCATTTTCCTTTTGTCTTCTTTCAGTTCGTTTAACCGCGCCAAGTAATTAGGCACTTGTTACGTGTAATTTAGGACGAATAGTAGCATCTCTATCAGGAATTCTTATAATTAATGGGATGTTCAGTAACCCCTAATATCTTGCATATTTGGATCTCCTACATTTTACATTAGAAAATATTACCAAAAATATACTTAAAATGGATAAGCCAAAAACTGTATTAAAAAAAATGCGTGCTTCTGCTTCAAAGGATCTGTTGCAGCGCTGGAATGGCGCCATTCTTTGTAAACAATGCAAGGTTAGTTGTCTGCTGAAAATGGCGGCTGATCATGTGCACGTGCAAACCAGGTCACAATGGGCAACGGGTTTGGGGGATTTTGTTGGTTCCGCTCAGAAGCTTGTGAGATCCGAATTACCAACGCTGAGGGAAGTCCTACGTCATGGCTTATTCCTACAGAGCACAGCACAGAGTACAGATCTAGTCGATAACAGGAACATTCCCTATGCATACATAGCCAAAGAACTTGCCGTAGAAGTTATGACTATCTGGCAAAGAGCTAAAATGAAGTGCCATCCACCAGTCGTTATAAGTAAGCGGCAACTACAGAGGGATATTGAGACAGCTCTGAAAATAGCATCCGACATCGGCA